>OZ024752.1:5156627-5171627 GCA_964016885.1 Eledone cirrhosa | reverse complement strand
TCATTCTTTACCCACTCAGGGATTTTTCAGAAAACTAAACTTAATCTATTCCCATCACTCTTATCTGTCTTTCATTTACATTTCATCTCTCTTTCTCTTTCTTCCTCACACTCTTTTTTTCTCTTTTCTCCACTCTCTCTCTCTCTAATTGTAAATCAAGCAGAGATTGGTACTTTAGAAACCAGCTAGTGGAGCAGCTTGCTTATTGGTGTGGAAGAAGAGACACACAGGCAAATGTAAAGTAAGAAGTAATTTGACCAACTATGTAACATTTACAGAATTTGGCATTAAGTATTTAATGAGAAAAGGTAAAGATAAAATAAAAATAAAAGATAAAACGAAATATAAATAAATAAATAAAAGAAAAAGAAAAAAAGGTCTTTGAACAGTGGTTGTTGTTAACAGAAAATGCTCACAACTATTGTATGTGGCTTTATCACAACTATTGTAAGTGGCTTTATCTTAACTATTGTATGTGGCTTTATCATAACTCATTGTTATTGTATTTTCCTCATTTTCTTCTTGCACATTATAAACTTTATTTTATAGAATGGCTTCATGGAGAGAGTTTTATTAACTATAGCATTAAGTGCTTTATAAACCACACTGACAGAAGTACATAGGATGAAAAAAAAACAAAAAAAAAACAACAAAAAACAATGACTTTATTTCTTAAACTTTTGATTCTTTCTTTCAGTTAGTATTTCTACATGATCAAATGGAATTAATGATAAAATGGTTAATGGTAGGATGGCACCAGCAATAAATAATCATAAAATTAAAGAAGACTGATGTGTGCAATACAGTTTATTTCCCTCCATTAAAGTTTTTTTTTTACTAATACTGTGAGGAACAATAATTAGAGAGAGATGATAATAATAATAATAATAATAATAATTATTATTATTATTATTTCTACTATAGGCACAAGGCCAGAAATTTGAGAAGAGGGGAAAGTCAATTAAATAGACCCCAGTGCATTACTGGTGCTTTATTTTATCAACCCCGTAAGGATGAAAGGCAAAGCTAACCTCAGTGGGATTTGAACTCAGAACATAAAGGGGCTGAGTTCAAATCCCACCGAGGTTAGCTTTGCCTTTCATCCTTACAGGATTGATAAAATAAAGCACCAGTAATGCGCTGGGGTCTATTTAATCAACAATAATAATAATAATAATATTAATGATAATAATATATAATAATATCACAGTCACCTGCAAATCAAAAAAACATATGTGGTTCAAATAGAGCCAAAGATTAGAAAGAGTAGAATATATGAAAGAAATATGGAGACATACCTTGCTGGATAGAGAGGTGATTGCATACGTTCATTTGCCAAACTTGGTAAAGAAGATTGGCAAGCTCTGTCCATGTGGGGTCCATCAGCCAAATCCATCATATTTGAAGAGTGCATCCTGATGGGAGGTGTAGGACCACGCTCGGGATCACTGCTAATATAACGGTAATCTCCTTCGCCTTCAGAAGGTAGGCGATAACCTTTGAGAGACGGACCATAAATGCTTTGTTCACAGTCACTATGACAGCATCGCGGGGCATGGCCCATACAGTTGTGCTGCATGCAGTTGACTGTACGAGGAGAGTATGTTCTCATATCACCACAGGGGGACTGAGTTCGAAGTTGGTTAAGAGTTTTCATGGAACATGGATGATTCTCCCGAATTTTAGCGTATTTATTTTGCTCTGAATCTGAATAGGGATTGTTTCTGCCATACACACCTCCTTGACTATACTGAATGGGACATGAACATGCCGAGATTTTGGAGACGGGTGATATAGGACCCCCGCCATTCATAGTCTGGATGTTGCGATGGAGGGTGCCCATTGGTGAGTCTGGCGATATCATTTCACAAGGAGGTGGATGTTCAGGGGGAGGAGGCAGTAATTCTGCCCAGTTTACTAACGGCTGTTTTCCAATATTACCACAAGTTTTATAAAGACGTCTACCTCTTTTAATTGGCATACCAGTTTCATCTGAAACAGAAGGCAAAAAAGAAAAAAAAAATCATTGAATCACAATATCAGGAACTCTCATGATATAACTTGAATTATACAATAGAATATGCATATATGTATGGTCCTGTAATTCCTAATAGAGTCGTAGAGGCACTGTATTGACATATGGCATTTCTTGGCCATTTTAAAGACTGGCAGAGCCCATGCCTCTCCAGATTTCTTCCTGAGAATCATTATATTAGGAACTCTCATGAAAAACAATTTACATCAAAATATAACTTGAATTATAGAAGAGAATATATAAGGAAACAATAAGGAAATATAAAATGAAAATATATAAGATAAGGAAATATATAAGATAAGAAAATATATAAGATAAGAAAATACCGTGAAATTCTATTATAATGAAATTCATGGGGTATACAAAAAAATTTGTTGTAACAAAAAATTCTTTATAATGAGATCAACCAAAACAAATCGAGTGTTTGCTTGCTATTTCCTCGGGGATTGGAAAAATTTGGTTATACTGAAAAATTTGTTATAATGGTATTCGCTATAACAGAATTTTACCTATATATGAAAGAAAAATATATACCCAGCACAAAAAACATTTTAAGGCCATTGTCCCTGTTAAACAGAGATTAGTAGTATTGCAAGCCCTATGATAAGCTTTATGCTTCTCATGAAGTTCTTTCTGAAACAATATTTACAGTCAAATGTCCTTCCTGACGGTAAACCTTTATATCAGCTCTTATGACACACAGAGATACAGTGTACCTATCATAAAACAAAAACACAGAGATACAGTGTACCAATCATAAACCAGATACACACAGGGATACAGTGTACCTATCATAAACCAGATACACACAGAGATACAGTGTACCTATCATAAACCAGATTCACGGAGATACAGTGTACCTATCATAAACCAGATACACAGAGATACAGTGTACCTATCATAAACCAGATACACAGAGATACAGTGTACCTATCATAAACCAGATACACACAGGGATACAGTGTACCTATCATAAACCAGATACACACAGAGATATAGTGTACCTATCATAAACCAGATACACGGAGATACAGTGTACCTATCATAAACCAGATACACAGAGATACAGTGTACCTATCATAAACCAGATAGACACAGAGATACAGTGTACCTATCATAAACCAGATACACACAGAGATACAGTGTACCTATCATAAACCAGATAGACACAGAGATACAGTGTACCTATCATAAACCAGATACACAGAGATACAGTGTACCTATCATAAACCAGATACACAGAGATACAGTGTACCTATCATAAACCAGATACACAGAGATACAGTGTACCTATCATAAACCAGATAGACACAGAGATACAGTGTATCTATCATAAACCTGATACACAGGGATACAGTGTACCTATCATAAACCAGATAGACACAGAGATACAGTGTACCTATCATAAACCAGATACACACAGGTATACAGTGTACCTATCATAAACCAGATAGACACAGAGATACAGTGTACCTATCATAAACCTGATACACACAGAGATACAGTGTACCTATCATAAACCTGATACACACAGAGATACAGTGTACCTATCATAAACCAGATAGACACAGAGATACAGTGTACCTATCATAAACCAGATACACACAGAGATACAGTGTACCTATCATAAACCAGATAGACACAGAGATACAGTGTACCTATCATAAACCAGATACACACAGGTATACAGTGTACCTATCATAAACCAGATAGACACAGAGATACAGTGTACCTATCATAAACCAGATACACACAGGTATACAGTGTACCTATCATAAACCAGATAGACACAGAGATACAGTGTACCTATCATAAACCTGATACACACAGGGATACAGTGTACCTATCATAAACCTGATACACACAGAGATACAGTGTACCTATCATAAACCAGATACACACAGGGATACAGTGTACCTATCATAAACCAGATAGACACAGAGATACAGTGTACCTATCATAAACCAGATACACACAGGTATACAGTGTACCTATCATAAACCAGATAGACACAGAGATACAGTGTACCTATCATAAACCAGATACACACAGGTATACAGTGTACCTATCATAAACCAGATACACACAGGGATACAGTGTACCTATCATAAACCTGATACACACAGGGATACAGTGTACCTATCATAAACCAGATAGACACAGAGATACAGTGTACCTATCATAAACCAGATACACACAGGTATACAGTGTACCTATCATAAACCAGATAGACACAGAGATACAGTGTACCTATCATAAACCTGATACACACAGAGATACAGTGTACCTATCATAAACCTGATACACACAGAGATACAGTGTACCTATCATAAACCTGATACACACAGGGATACAGTGTACCTATCATAAACCTGATACACAGAGATACAGTGTACCTATCATAAACCTGATACACACAGGGATACAGTGTACCTATCATAAACCAGATAGACACAGAGATACAGTGTACCTATCATAAACCTGATACACACAGGGATACAGTGTACCTATCATAAACCAGATACACAGAGATACAGTGTACCTATCATAAACCTGATACACACAGGGATACAGTGTACCTATCATAAACCAGATACACAGAGATACAGTGTACCTATCATAAACCTGATACACACAGGGATACAGTGTACCTATCATAAACCAGATACACAGAGATACAGTGTACCTATCATAAGCCTGATACACAGAGATACAGTGTACCTATCATAAACCTGATACACACAGGGATACAGTGTACCTATCATAAACCAGATAGACACAGAGATACAGTGTACCTATCATAAACCTGATACACACAGGGATACAGTGTACCTATCATAAACCAGATACACAGAGATACAGTGTACCTATCATAAACCTGATACACACAGGGATACAGTGTACCTATCATAAACCAGATACACAGAGATACAGTGTACCTATCATAAACCAGATACACAGAGATACAGTGTACCTATCATAAACCAGATACACAGAGATACAGTGTACCTATCATAAACCTGATACACAGAGATACAGTGTATCTATCATAAACCTGATACACAGGGATACAGTGTACCTATCATAAACCTGATACACAGAGATACAGTGTACCTATCATAAACCTGATACACACAGAGATACAGTGTACCTATCATAAACCTGATACACAGGGATACAGTGTACCTATCATAAACCTGATACACAGGGATACAGTGTACCTATCATAAACCTGATACACACAGAGATACAGTGTATCTATCATAAACCTGATACACAGAGATACAGTGTACCTATCATAAACCTGATACACAGAGATACAGTGTACCTATCATAAACCAGATAGAGACAGGGATACAGTGTACCTATCATAAACCTGATACACAGAGAGATACAGTGTACCTATCATAAACCAGATACACAGGAATACAGTGTACCTATCATAAACCTGATACACAGAGAGATACAGTGTACCTATCATAAACCAGATAGAGACAGGGATACAGTGTATCTATCATAAACCTGATACACAGAGATACAGTGTACCTATCATAAACCTGATACACAGAGATACAGTGTACCTATCATAAACCAGATAGAGACAGAGATACAGTGTACCTATCATAAACCTGATACACACAGAGATACAGTGTACCTATCATAAACCTGATACACAGAGATACAGTGTACCTATCATAAACCTGATACACAGAGATACAGTGTACCTATCATAAACCAGATAGAGACAGAGATACAGTGTACCTATCATAAACCTGATACACAGAGATACAGTGTACCTATCATAAACCAGATAGAGACAGAGATACAGTGTACCTATCATAAACCTGATACACAGAGATACAGTGTACCTATCATAAACCAGATAGAGACAGAGATACAGTGTACCTATCATAAACCTGATACACAGAGATACAGTGTACCTATCATAAACCAGATACACAGAGATACAGTGTATCTATCATAAACCAGATAGAGACAGAGATACAGTGTACCTATCATAAACCTGATACACACAGAGATACAGTGTACCTATCATAAACCTGATACACAGAGATACAGTGTACCTATCATAAACCTGATACACAGAGATACAGTGTACCTATCATAAACCAGATACGCACAGAGATACAGTGTACCTATCATAAACCAGATAGAGACAGAGATACAGTGTACCTATCATAAACCAGATAGAGACAGAAATACAGTGTACCTATCATAAACCAGATAGAGACAGAGATACAGTGTACCTATCATAAACCAGATACACACAGGTATACAGTGTACCTATCATAAACCAGATACACAGAGATACAGTGTACCTATCATAAACCAGATACACACAGGGATACAGTGTATCTATCATAAACCAGATACACAGAGATACAGTGTACCTATCATAAACCAGATACACAGGGATACAGTGTACCTATCATAAACCAGATACACACAGGGATACAGTGTACCTATCATAAACCTGATAGACACAGAGATACAGTGTACCTATCATAAACCAGATACACACAGGGATACAGTGTACCTATCATAAACCTGATACACACAGGGATACAGTGTACCTATCATAAACCTGATACACACAGGGATACAGTGTACCTATCATAAACCTGATACACACAGGGATACAGTGTACCTATCATAAACCAGATACACAGAGATACAGTGTACCTATTGTAAACCAGATACACAGAGATACAGTGTACCTATCATAAACCAGATACACACAGGGATACAGTGTACCTATTGTAAACCTGATACACACAGAGATACAGTGTACCTATCATAAACCAGATACACACAGGGATACAGTGTACCTATTGTAAACCTGATACACACAGACCAAACATTTACTTAGGTCTATCATCTTGATGCCATGTTTTGACACATATTTGAGATAGAGAGAATTAGAATTCCTTTTTTTTACATTTGAAATTTGACCAAACTGACCAAATTTTAGTGGACTGACTAAATTGACCAACCTGCTGTGTAACTTCCGCTGTCACTACCAGGACTGGCTATTTCATGATCCATAAGGATGTCTGTATTTGGTCTACTATTATCAGTGTCACTACTTCCCATGTCTGGTTTCAAGCAACTATCACTTGATCCACTCCCACCATGATGACCATATCCTTGGTTGATTGGTCGAAATGCACTCTGGGAACCCTACAAAACAAACAGAATTAAACCATTAACTTTCAATCAAACATAAAAGAAATAAATATAGGAAGGTCAGCTGAAATGTTCATAGACTGACCAAGATACTCTCATGGAACGACCAAATGAGGTTTATTTTTCAACATAGTCCCTGGAGTGAAACAATGTAGTTATCATATGATGGTCAGCTGAAAAGTTCATAGGCTGACCAAGATACTCTCATGGAATGCGGTTTAATTTTCAACATAGTTCCTGGAAAGAAACAATGCAGTTATTAATAAGAAAAGTTGAAATTAATGCATGCAAGATTTCACAGCTTTAGCATCACTCTTTCATAGTCAGCTTATGAACTTTTCAGCCGGCCCTCATACAGCAATAGAATATATTATTCAAATCAACTTCAATGAAAATGTCTGAATGATATCATCAACATCAACAACAACTATCAAATAATAACTATCATTAGATAGTTATTTGATGTTTTATATTTTTCCAGTGTGCAACGGTTAATAATGGGTTTTGATTTAGGCACAGGGCCAACACTTTTTGTGGTGGAGAAAGTTGATTAAATCGACCACAGTACATTACTGGTATTTTATTTTATGGATGGACCCCATAAGGATAAAAGGCGAAGCTAACCTCGGTGGGATTTGAACTCAGAATGTAAAAGGCCGTAACTCTATGCCATAAAGCATGTTGTCTGATGCTCTACCGATACTGCCAATCCACCGCAATGGCTAATAATGCCATATGTGTGGAGTCATAAGCTCAGATTTTACTACGGCCATTGTTTTTTGTGCTCCTGAGTAAAGTATATAACGTTGCTTGCTCCAATTTGCCTGACAGAACAAAAAAATACAAATATCACTTTACAGTTGAGTTGTAAGGTTAGGAAGGTCATCTAGCTGTAAAAAAATAGCAATTATTCCAAAAAATAAACCCCATCATCCAAATAAGCATGGATAAATACAAACATACAATAGTGAAAAAAACACATTGAATTTTTTAAGAAAATAATAACACAGAGAATCTGTGATAATATTAAAAACCCTATAAATAAATGATTCACATATGAGTTAAAAGGACAAGAAATATCCCCAAATCTGCAAGGGTACTTACTGAACAGCAAGACTTACACTTGTGAACAGAAGATATTTTTGTTTGTTTATGACAAGTTACCATTTAAAAAGAAATCACACATTGTTGATTAGTAAAACAATATAACATCATCAACAATATCGTTTTATGTCCATTTTTCCATGCTTGCATAGGTTGGACAGGTCCTTTGCAACACAGCATCTATTCACTTGTCGCATTAATTTCTAAATATGGCACAAGGTTACAAATTGTAGAGAGAGTATTATCAATTATAAATCTAGCACTTTGGAGTTGATAAAATAAATACCAATAAAATGACTATTGGATTGCTCCTGGAAAGTTCCTCTCCAAGACACAGAACTGGGAAACAATTTTTTTTGTAATAGTGGTGGAGTAATTGTAGTTACCCAAACTTGAAAATATTCCTTCATCATATCATGAATGTTACCCAAGGGAAAAAGCAAATGCTGGTATATAAATGTGAAGAGCCAAAACATATACTGCAAGGATTCTTTTCCAATGCTCCAAAAATCCCATCAATTCAGTATCCCTCAATGGATAATTCATTTATTAACCATGAAAGGAAGGATGAAAGGTGAAGTTAACCTAAGTTTATCAATTTACCATCTCAGTATGACAGTAATGAGAGATCTACAGTGAATCTGACATATACAGATTTGTTCCCTCATTAGTAGTGATGGAAATGGGTTTTAGGAGCTAGAATTATGCTAAGGTCCATGAGATTGAGTGGGTAAACACTATACGCCACCTCCCTCAAACTGAAGAGTAGATGAAACTTTCCCTTCCTTCACTTCTCATTAGTTCTATTCTACAAAGCTTGCAGCAATATACTAATTATTATTTCTTAAGACATATAAATGATTCCAATTTTATTTCTTGTCTTAAAGACCTCGGCCTCTTTAAGCATGCATTCAACTGGCTTTATAATTACTTTTCATAAACAAAACATTTAGAAATCTTTTAAGTTTTGGAACAATCCCAAAAGTAGAGAACAGATTAAATATAGCACATGGCTAAGTCTTTTAATTATAATTATTTCTAATTTGGGTATGTGGTCAAAAATTGTGCAGAGGAGTTGGGGAAGGGTTGTACAATCAATTAATCTGACCTTAATACTTCATTTTAGAAGCATGGAAAGCAGACTTGACCTTTGTGGAATTTGTAATCAGAACATAAAGGGACATAACTGAGCATTCCATTGAATCAGTTATCCTTCCATCCATATCTTGAGCCCTGTTATCCTACCATCACTGCTATCATCATCATCATTATCACAGTCTTATTTTATTTTCCACACTGGCATGGATTAAATGGGTCGCCATGAGTTAAATGGGTTGTCATGGGTACAACCCAGTACAATTTGTAAAGGGATTGTGCTGGTGCCATGTGGAAATGCACCTAGCCCACTCTGTAAAGTGGTGGTGTTTGTGCTATGATCAAATGACCCCGGTACACATTGTAATGTGGTTGGCATTAGGAAAGGCATCCAGCCATAGAAACATTGCCAAAACTTAGTCCTCCAAACTGTCTCATCTCAGACCATGACAACCTTAAACAGGTTGTCATGCCTGTTTAAGGTTGTCATGGTCTGAGATGTTAAATAATAAAAAATATTAACAAAGTTATTTTTATAAATACCCATCGTTGATTAAGTCTATGAAACATCATTGGTCAGTCTTGTCGATCGGATAGGTCGCACCCCAACAATGTATACTTATTTATCGTTAAAAAAGTGCGACCTATACGCGAGTATATACGGTAATTATGAATAATTCAAGGCAATGATATCAGTCTCCAGTAAAGAAAATAAACCCTGGTACACCATATTAAAGAAAATATGAAATATTGTGTGTCACAATAAAAAGAACCCAACCCACACTGTGAAGTGATCGTGTAGGTGTCATGACAAAAAAGCACCCATCACTCACTGTAAAGTGGTGTAGGTGTCACAACAAAAAGCACCCAACCCACATTGTAAAGTGGTTGTGTAGGTGTCACAATAAAAAGCACCCAGCCCACACTGTAAAGTGGTCATGTAAGTGTCACAATAAGAAGTTGGCATTAGGAAGGGCATCTGGTTGTAGAAACCAAGCCAAAATCAGTTCTGTAAGAGCAAGACATGGTCACCTGATCTAGCATTGCCCACAACAGGACAACTCATCTAACCCATGCTAGTGTGGAAAATAGACGTAAAACGGTGATGATGATGATGATTAGTGCTATTTCACAGCTTTTCAATTCTTTCCTTGCGAACAAATTTTGGGTCTGTGCTAACATCACTTCTTCAAGTGGACCAAAAGAATGAACTTCTGTATAGCCAGTGAACATGTAGTAGTCATTACTTTTATACTCTACATGTTCACACATATTTATATTATAACCCAACTATATAATTAACAGGTGTTCTCGCTTAATGAGGAAACACATGTGGTGAGATATAGATCGATATAATTATTTACCTTGATATGTGTGTTTGTAGTATGTATAAGTCTACACTCATGTGGGTGTGTGTGTGTGTGTATATATATATATATATGTATGTGTGTGTGTGTGCATGTATGCATTTGGATATATTAGAATGCACACACATATATCCATGAGACTGAGTATGTATTATATATATATATATATGTGTGTGTATGTGTGTATATATATATATATATATATATATATATATAAAGAATTAGAGAGAACAGGCATATATATTTAAATTATAGGCAAAAATCAATTTTTACCTAAACATTAATATGTGGTTTAGCTAGAGGAAAGATTTTGTTTTAAAATTAAAATTATTACCTTTCTTTTTAATATAAAGTATATTCATACACACAAGCTCACACATACACATATAAACACATTATTTAGAAGTAACAAAAATATGAAAATATATTAAAAGTTAAAGTACATTAAAAAAAAAGGTCAAAAGAAAAGAAGATTTAAAATATTGAACATATTATTTATCAGTAGATCTTCACCTAGTTTTTATAAATTACAGAGGACCAGCTATTGACAAGACCTAAGCTAATGAAGGAAGCGCAACCAAAGAAGAGATCTGAATGAAAGGCAGGCCTTGAGTTAACTCTTTAGCATTTAAACTGGCCGTATCTGGCCAGACCAATCTCCCCTCTTTCTGTTTAAACTGGCCGTAACTGGTTGCTCATATTGATGTTAAAGTATTTTTCTCAAAATAAATAATATAAAAAATCTCATAGATTCGATATAACGTGAGGTAATGCCTTTACCACAAAATTGTAATAGTATATATAGAGTAATGTAACTGCTAAAGGGTTAACAAGGGGATCTGTGTTAATTAGGAGGACCTGAACCAATGAAGTGATTTGAGCTAAAGGGCCTACTCCTATGTAGCTGATCAACCTGTTAGAAATGGGAGCCAAAATTCCTACAAATCATATCTTAATCTCTTGAGCAAAAAGTGTCACACCAGAAAACGTTTTTATTGATAAGCAATCCATGAAACAGAAAAGAGGGTTTGAAATTTATCAGTCACCCCTTAGTGTAAAGGTAATATATTCACAATTCACAAGGTATTTGAGAGATATGAGGTTTGATACCTCATAAATGCCCCTGGCCACTTTTTTTCTACCACTAGGGGTAATTTACCTAATTTTTCTCCCCAACTATTATTTATAGTGACTGATTGTTATTACAGTTATTTTCTGTATTTAAGATTATCACATTTCCAAATTTTTAAATTTATATATATATATATATATATATATATATATATATAACATACGTAAAATGTAAGACACTGAAATGTTAAGAAGATGAATACTTCTGATATGTATTTTAGTCTGTTGTGATTGGCACTGACATCAAACATTTCAATTTATCGATGGCTTCATTTTTTGAGTGGGTGTATGTAAGAGAGAGAGGGGGGGGTGATAAATCCTGAAAAGAGAGTAAAAAAAAGAGAAAGAGAAAAAGAGGGAGAGAGAAAAAGAGAGAGTGAGAAAAAGAGAGAGTGAGAGAGAGAAAAAGCAAGAGAGAGTAGGTGTGATAAAACCTGAAATATAGATAATTTAAACAGAAACTTGTTCTGATTCCAATGGCAGAAAATATAATGGTTGTTCTTTAATGACTATAAAAGTAAAAGAAGTGAAACATGAAATAGCAAAGCAAGCCAAGTGACTAGTAAGACTGCCATTCTAGGTATATTTTCCTGACTGTAAATCAATACTTTTTACTAGATAAAAATAGTAATGTTATATTCTTTCTTCCAAGTCATTAAGAATAAGTATCATCATCATCATAGTAATATCATCACCAATTTGCTAGCATGGGTTAGACAAGTTGTCCAGTTGTGGGCAATACTAGGTCAGGTGACCATGTCTTGCTCCTACAGAACTGATTTTGATTTGATCTCTATGGCTAGATGCCCTTCCTAATGCCAATCTCATTTACAGTGAGTACTGGGTGCTTTTTGTTGTGACACCTACATGGCCACTTTTCAGTGTGGGCCGGGGGATTTTTGTTGTGACACCTACATGGCCACTTTTCAGTGTGGGCCGGGGGATTTTTGTCGTGACACCTACATGGCCACTTTTCAGTGTGGGCCGGGGGATTTTTGTTGTGACACTTTATATGACCACTTTACACGTTGAAGAAATATTTATGTTCAGTTAAAAACTGAAGTTATGAAATGTTACCTTTGAAAATCTAGTAGTTACTCCATAATGAGTAATAGCTTACACTGAAAGACATCATCATTTTTATGACAATAATAACAGTTTCTTATATAGGCACAAGGCCAGCAATTTTGGGGGAGGGGAAAGTCGATTAAATCAACCCCAGTACGTTACTGGTGCTTTATTTTATCGACCCCGTAAGGATAAAAGGCAAAGTTAACTTCAGTAGGATTTGAACACAGAACGTAAAGAGCCATAACTCTATGCCACAAAGCATGGTGTCCAATGCTCTACCGATACTGCCAATCTATCTCCCTTTATAATAATTGTTTCTACTTTTGGCACAAGGCCAGCAATTATCCAGTACATTACTGGTACTTTAATTTTATCGACCCCATAAGGATGAAAGGCAAAGTTAACCTCGACGGGATTTGAATTCAGAACACAAAGGACCATAACTCTATGCTACAAAGTCAGAACTCTCTACCGATTTTGCCAAACCACCACTTGTGGAAAATTATAATGAAAATTATAATGTACAGTGTTCAGATGACTATAACTCATCATGTGTGTGTGTATATGGAGGGGAAATATCAGGTGCAGTGTTGGCTAATTTTGGGAAGCATGGAAATTTTGAAGGATGCAGTGTCCCAACATCTAACAGCTGATACGGGCAGTTTGTTCCATGCTTCAGCAACTGTGATCATGAAAAAATATTCCCGAAAGACATCGGAGCTGGGCTGTTTTCTGATTTTGTACACATGTTCATGAGTATTAGGCACATTATAGCATAGCTTCTTGATTGACAGGAATAAAATCTAACAAGTCTACCCTTGTTTCATGATTTCAGTAAAACTACATCACATGCAATGTATATCATTGATATGGCCTTTGACTTTTTATTAAGATATTGGTTTCAGCCATCGGACTGCAGCTGTTTCTTGAGAAATTATGAAATATTTTATCTTGTAGCTAAGGTAAAAATTAAATGAATTTATTTCAACTAGTAAATATAGGAAATTAGAAAGAAAAAAAACAAACCAACTTTGTTTCAAGTAAAACTCTTATGGGAACAAAACAGCAAACGAACAACTAATATAAATAATATAAAAAATAAATCTTCAGAAATCTTTTTGTTTCGACTCATTTTCTTTTATTACTAACCACAAAAGTCAGGTTTTATTAAAATTATAAAATATCAGGAAAATAGAACACACACACACACACACACACACAGTTATAAATATACACACATACACACTGTTATAAATACACACACACAGAGTTACAAATATACATATAGACACAGTTACAAACACACATAGTTACAAATATACACACACACAGTTACAAATACACACACACCTAGTTATAAATATACATGCAGACACACACATTAATAAATATGCACACACAGATACAGTTATAAATATACACACAGACACACATAGAAACACACACACGTAGTTACACATATGCATACACACATAGTTACAACTGTGCACATATAGACACAGATAGTTATAAATATACACACAGTTACACATATGCATACGCAAACACACATAGTTACACATATGCATACAGACACAGCTAGTTATAAATATATACATAGTTACACATATATGCACACAAACACACATAGTAACAACTATACACATACAGACACACAATTATAAATACACACACAGAAATTGGTTTTCTATTTGTTCACTTACCAACAAGCTTCTTTCAATAGGTTGTTTGATGAAAGAAAGCATTCATTTACAGATTTTTTTAAAAATACATTCAAACAATTTCAGATCTTCTATGGGGAATTGATGAGTTTATAAGTGCAATAAAACAAAACAACAATAAGTAAGCAATATGCTATTGGCTAAGCACTATATTCTCTAGAAATATGCTTTGGTTGCAGCTGCCAAAGTGGTTATTGGCATTGGACTAAAACAGAAAGATATTTGAGAAGACTACAAACAAAGTGAGACCCCAGTGAAAAACTGAAAT
>OZ024752.1:5141627-5149127 GCA_964016885.1 Eledone cirrhosa | reverse complement strand
ATCTGAGTGAGTCTCTTGGTCAGTATCCAAGTCTCAGACCCATACAGCAGCACAGACTCCACTACAGCAAAGCAGAGGCGGATTTTCAAGTCTTTACGAAGGTCCGACTTCCACACTGATCTCAAGCTGTGACACACCGCCCAGGCCTTGCTCTTCCTCTCAACCACATCATCTTCCATATTCCCAATCTTTGCTCCCAAATACAGGAAGTCCTCAACCAATTCTAGCAGCTTCCCGCCTACACTAGTGATCCCCTCTGGCTTCTCAACATTCTCCACCAGATATTTTGTTTTAGTCTCATTCATTCTCAGTCCCACACTCATTGACACAGTCTCAACCTCCTGCATCAAATCCTCTCCCTCCTTCACTGTATTTCTCACCAAAACTATATATATATATATATATATATATATATATATATATATATATATACATATATACATATATATCTACGTATATATATATAAAAAAGGAGTTGTCGTAAGGAACCAGATGGACCATAACGCACCAGAGTACTCAATACTTAGGGTAGTAGAGTGGATAATAGGAAAAAGTATGACCACGACGGCAGAGTTCAAGCCGTTTCGATGGCTATAGCCGTCGAAACGGCTTGAGCTCTGCCGTCGGGGTCATACTTTTTCCTACATATATATATACACATATCATCATCATATATATATATATATATATACACATATATATACGTATATATATATATATATATATACATATATATATATATATATATATATATATATATACATATATATATATATATATATATATATATATATATATATATATACATATATATATATATATATATACGTATATAATTGGTATATCTACATATACAGGGTGCGGACTATATTTGTTTGCAAGATTACTGTCTAGGAAAAAATAACAGTAGTTTTATATTTTAAGATATATTTATCAAACTTGGGTCAGTTTGTCTTCATGACTTGTTCTTTCGATCTCACTCAATAAACCTGCCATTGGCTTTGATGACGGCCTCAAGGTGGCCTCGGGACTGGTTACAGGCCTTCGTCACTGTCCCCCGACTTAGGTTCCTAAAGGCACTTGTGATCCTGGCCTTCAGATCGTCTTTCGTATTGCAGCTAGATCTGTTGGTGTCTCGTTCCACTGTGCCCCACACATAGAAGTCGAGGGGGTTGCAGTCAGGCGAGCTGGGAGGCCAGATGTCAGGTGAAGTGTGGTCGACGTTCTTCTCAGGCTTGGGTCTTTCAGATCGTTAAAACATGTTTATTTAAATAAACATGTTTTAACGATCTGTTGTCCTATATTTTACTTCTCCATGTGCTTACGCTCTGCTAATTCTCTCACCCACTTCTTTAGGTAACACTTCTAATATTTAACACTGCCGGCACTAGTATTGAGCACCCTCTGCATACGTTATTTGGCAAATAACTACATGTATCACCTATCCCTCCTTTTCTCTCTCTCAATACGTAAATATTCTATATCTCTCTCTCTCTATATATATATATATATAAATATATACACATATATATATATATACATATATATAAATATATATATATATATATATACATATATATAAATATATATATATATATATACATATATATAAATATATATATATATATACATATATATAAATATATATATATATATACATATATATATAAATATACATATATATATAAATATATACATATATATATAAATATATACATATATATATATACATATATATAAATATATATATATATATATATACATATATATAAATATATATATATATATATATATACATATATATATAAATATATACATATATATATATATACATATATATAAATATATATATACATATATATATAAATATATACATATATATATATATACATATATATAAATATATATATACATATATATATAAATATATACATATATATATATATTCAAGTAAGAATATTTTCGAAACAGCAAAATATATACATATATATGTATATATACATATATATATATATATATATATATATATATATATATATATATATATATATATACATACACAGATATATGTATATATCTATATATATATATATATATATAGTAGCCAGAGTTATAATGGGATGGAAAAAGTTCAGAGAGCTTATACCGCTGTTGGCCACAAAAGGTGTCTCTCTAAAAATGAAAGGCAGACTGTATGATGCCTGTATACGAACAGCAATGCTGCATGCAGTAAGACATGGGCATGGTGTGCAGAAGACCTGTGCAGAATGGAAAGGAATGAAGCATGCATGCTCCGTTGGATGAGTAATAGTAATATACGCGAACGGCAAAACATAAATGAACTAAGTGAAAAATTAGGAATAAGAGGCATCAGATGCTGTTTACTTGAGAGAAGACTACGTTGGTATGGTCACATGATGCACATGAAAGACGACAGCTGTATAAAAAAGTGAAGGACGATCAAAATTGATAGAAGTTACAGAGTAGGCAGACCCAGAAAAACCTGGGACGATTTGATAAATTCCAGCCTTACACACTTCTATACACCATTCTAGGGCATGGTTTCTATGGCTGGATGCCCTTCCGAATGCCAGCTATTCTACAAAGTGCTCCTATATTAGCACTAGCACTAGTGAGTTTGCCTAGAATAGTGTGTACACACTACTCTACGATGTCTGCATCGAATCAAAGCAAACAAAACTACCCAATCAAAAATGTTTGGAATTAAATATCGAAAATGTTTTGTTATGTATTCATACAAGCTCTCACTTCCATGGAGTAATTACTCTATTACGTATTCCAGCCGACAGACTGAGGCCATGCTGAGGCATTGCCATTGAGGCTGCACTTTCCATAGCCATCCTTCTCTGGTTGGCCATTGATGCAAAAGAGAGTTTGTTGTTTTTGTGATTTGCCTTGGTTTATCCAAGATCTTGGTCAGTAGAATGTCTCTTGAAAACACCTACATGTAGAACTCACAGACCTTTTGGCAGCTTATTAAAAAGCTGGGGTCCCTTGAACTCCAAGCTATTGCAGTATGTGGTCCTTATTGTTGATGCAATAGAATGACTTAAAATAAACTTAACACATACATATCTATATATTTCCTGAAGAGATATGGCACTTAACTGGTTACATCATCAATATCAACCTCTCTAATAATAGACCCCCCCCCCGCTCCCAAAGTACACACACACACACAAACAAACATAAACACACGTACACACATACACACATACATATAATCACACACACACAAACACACCCATACACACACAAACACACACACACAAATACACACAAACACACATATAAACACAAACACTCACACACAGACCACACAAACACACACACACCACACACACAAACACACAGACCACAATGTAGAAAGAAGCAAACATGTATTTCTAAATATTCGTCTGTATCACAAGAATACATCACAAGACATTATTTCAATCTAACTCACTAAATCTGTTTATATAATTCTTGAAGAATTTGTTCTAAATATCTTACATTAGAAGAAAATAATCTATGTTTTAATTACTTTCATTGGAATTAGCTGGGTTTGGAAATTTGATGTCTAAAAATATAATCTTGGATGTTTTGTTATTTGTGGTTTATTTATATTTATATATATATATTTGTCCTGTTTTTTATATCGTTGCCTGTTGTTTTGTTTTGTTTTATACATACATACATATTTGTTTTTGCTGAGTTTACATTATTGAGGATAGAAAATTAAGCTGTGTCAGTCTAGAAGAATGATAATAAAATTGGGTTTAAGAGATGAAATTAAGCTGTTTAATGGGAATATATGTGACCTTCAAGAAGATATGTTAAAGATAAGTTTCAAAATTGGAAAGCTAATTGAAATGGAATGATTGTTTGGAATCAAACCAAATTAGAAAAATATAATTTCTGGTAGTGGTGGTGGTCGTAGTAGAAGAGGTAGTGGTGGTGGGAGTGGTGGTAGTAGTAGTTGTGGTTGTAGTGGCAGTAGTGGTGGTGGTAGTGGTGACATTAGTAGTAGTAGTGGTAGTAGAGGTGGTAATTTAAAGTTCAAATAAAAAAATAAAACAAAACAAAAATAAAAAACAAAGGAAAATAAATAATCTTAAAACCATTATTTATATAAGCTTAAGTTAGGTCTGCGAGTCATTTAAAACAACGAGGCAACTAAATATATTGTTGGTTCTGAGAATACAATATATTTAAATGTAATTCACAAATGAAATATAGATGGAAAGTAATAGGTTCATCTGTGATTTAAGGCAAGCTTTATAATAGAACATTTCTCAAAAATACTGCTTTTAAGGTTATGTCATCAATAAAGGCCAATGTATTATATTGAGTTTATGAGGATAACGACTATAACAGTAACATTTCTATGTCTATTTCTAAAAGGTCAAGACTGCATTAAGGGGAAATATATTATATGAGCTTATATGGGATTTAAGATATCTTTCTAAGGATTATATATTATTGCTGCTTATCAGGGCATAAAGTTTATAATGGTAAATTTTTATATTAACTGATTTGTGGTGAAGATAGCATATTGATTCCTGGTTTGTAAAACCTTTTGTTGAGATGTAAGACTCTTTATACTTTTAGTTCTAGCTAGCTACATAGTTCAAATGCCTTGGTTCAATATGACAGAGGGAAGTTGGGAAATAAGGGCGAGACTAGCTACTCCAAGAACAGTCGTGAGTACACCTTTACAAGGCTAGAGTTCTTACAAAGTCCACCAAAAAGAAAGTAATCAAAATATTAGTGTGGCCAGTAGCTTTATATGGTTGTGAGTCATGGACTTTAAAGGCATCTGACTTGAAACAACTGAGTGCAATTGAAATGTCATGCTATAGGTGTGCGCTTAGAATTAGCTGAGCAGCTCACAGAACTAATGAATCTGTCCTGGAAGAGATTCGTGCTAATCGACAGTGGGTTGAAACAGTAGGAAAAAAGGTAACTTCAGTATTTTGGTCATGCCATCAGGGACCCAAATTTGACTACCCATATCCTTGAGAGATGAATACAAAGGAAAAGGAGCCAGGGGACAGCAGAAAAGGAGATATTATAAATGGATGATATTAAGGAATGGACAGGAAGGAGTTTGGCGGAAGGTATTGCAATGGCAAGAGACGGGAAAAGATGGAGAGTGCTGGTCCATAATAAGTCCATGATTCTCAGCCCTCAGATATGAGGATTAGTTGAGAGTGAGCAAGCTACATAGTAGGAAACAGGTTTTCCTAGAGAAGTTACCATTTAGAGATTCAGAGACTAGCATCACACCCAGAGACAGATAATAGTTTCTCATCTGCTAAATGCTACACTAACTGAAATTAAACACTAGTGCTACAAACCCATTCAAGTATAAGATAAATTCTTTGATATCTTGATTATTTCGTTTATCTAGGGCTAAAGTTCATCATACTAAAATTTCCATAACCATTGATTTTTATAATAAAGATTGCACCAAAAAGCAATGTCTCATGTAAGTTTATGATTAATGCAAAGTATGAATAAATATGTGTATATATATATATATATATATGCGCATACATATATGTACATACCCATATATATACATATACCTGTACATGTATATACATACCGATACATGTATACACATATATACGTACCTATATATACATATACATACATATATATATATATACATACATATATATATATACATACATATATATATATACATATATATATATATATATATACACATACGTATATACATATATATGTATATCATCATCATCATCATCATTTTACGCCCGCTTTTTCCCTGCTTGCAAGGGTGGGACGGGAACTGATTCTGGCTTGATTTCTACAGCTGGATGCCCTTCCTAACACCAACCTCATTTACAGTGAGTGCTGGATGCTTTTTTGCCGTGGCACCTCCACAACCACTTTACAGTAGAATAATAGGGACACCAGTCCCTATCATCTCATTTCTACAGCTGAGTAAAATGGAGCAATGTGAAATAAAGTGTCTTGCTCAAGGTCACAACACATCACCTGGTCTGAGAATTGAACTCACAACCTGTCGATTGCAAGGCCAATGCTCTAACCACTAAGCCATGTGCCTCCATATATATATACATATATATATACAGATACATATATGTGTATATATATATACATACATATACATATACATATATATATATATACATACATATATATACATATACATATATACATATACATACATATAATATAATCAACAACAAATAACGCCTATAGCATATGCATATCTTTACTTGCTAACATTGTTTCATCCGCACTATAAGTGGGACTCATCAGAGCATAAAGGTTGATTACATATCACACAAGCAATAACAAATCCAAGACATTGAAGAAATAAAGAATAAAAAATAATAAAAGATAAAAAATATTGAGGAAGTAAAAATAAAAATAAACATTGAAAAATAAACATTGAAAGATAATTGAAAAATAAGGGGTGCTATCAGTCACAGTTGGGCGGGGTGCTGTCAACATATAGTTACATACAAGCATACACATGGATAAGAGAACAGACAAGAATAGATAAGATAGATAGGAGTAGGTAAGAATAGATAAAAAATAGGTGAAAAATAGGTAAAAAATAGACATATAATATATATAAGGAAATATAAAAAACATACATATAAAATATACAGATAATAGTGATACAGGGTAAGGAATGAAATAAAATAAAATAAAATTAAATTAAAATTAAAATTATATAAAATAAAATATAATATAATATAATAATAAAATAAGATAAAATAAAATAAAATAAAATAAAATAAAATAAAATAAAATAAAATAAAATAAAATAATATAATATAAGATATAATTAAATAAAATTAAATAAATAAAATTAAATAAAATGAAATGAAATAAAATAAAATAAAATAAAGTAAATCGAGATAAGATATATATTTTTTTAGAATATATTTCTTGAATATATCAGGGGCCCACGAAGGCCCTAAGTGTCACAGTTATCAGTATCACTTGACCATTGCAATGCAATGGAGACGTCCCAGGTTGGGCAGTCTCAAAAGTTCATTCGAAAGTCACGGGTGTGCATTCACACAGTTGAGCGGTGGGGTAATCACAAACCGGTTCACACCCGGGCAGGAGTCCAATGGTCAACAGAGGTACATCGAAGGAAGGTAGGAGAATTCACGTGCAGCAGCAAGAGGCAGACAAGTGGGCCGAAAGCAAGCAGGTGCAGGCGGGCTAGCCGAAAGCAAGCAAATACAGTTGGGTCAGGCGGGTTAATATGCATACCCAACAGCGCATACAAAAGATATATAAAAAATAGCTTCAAGAGCCAATATCATGAAGTCACCGCATTGGGACATCTCAAGATTATACACACCAATATGTTCTGCAGAGACGGTATACACATATATATATTTTTATATACAGACATATACAACCACCTACACCCATACACATATAAATGTATACACAGACACACACGCACACACACACAGC
>OZ024752.1:5116627-5136627 GCA_964016885.1 Eledone cirrhosa | reverse complement strand
GATAGGTTTCTTGTCTGCAGGCGCAATATATCTACAAATCAATAGTTTTAAACATTCAATAAAAATCTTTTTTTCTTCTAGAATTGAAACCACTTGTGAAGTCTTATATAAATCTTAAACATTAACAAAATCTGAAAGAAGAAAATTCCAAAATTCCCAAATTCCAAAATCACTGTAAGAGGTTTGTGATATCATGAAATATAAAGCAATCGCAGTAGCTCTCTACCATTTTAATGTGTAACTTGGTCATCCATGGTATCTTTATAGGATTTCTTTTCACTTGATGCTTGAATAGAAAATAAATAAGCTAAAAAAAAGGGGAGGAGGGAAAGAAAAATGGAAAAAAGAAACTAGGACAGAAAACTATATTTCATAGTCTAGCTCAATTATCATATACAATGATTTTTGTGAATGAGATCTACATAGGTAGCTAGCTAGTACTATGAATATCTCATGCTTCTGGACAAGGAATGAGATTGTGACATCTCTTTGAAAGCTCAGTTGTGGCAGTAGATAATGAAGAGTGCAGGGTGCAGTTGGGTTGGGAATGAATGCAAGTCTTTGCTGAGTGCAACAAAGCAGTATTAGTGGGTGAAAGGTGATGTGACAGGTAATGCACTATTTCTAGCTGTTGCTGTAGCAGAGGAGGTAGATGCTGTGCATGTACTACTACCAGCACTAGCAGTGGGGGGAACAATGAAGGTGGTGTTAGTGTTGGCTTGTGTGGTGGATGTGGTGAAGAAGTGGGGAGAAGAATCTGCCTTGTGAAGAGACACAGTTGTGCTTGTTAAATAGGTATCCATAAAAGACACAACTGGGGAGACATCCCTGGCCAGGTTGAGGTCAACAAAGGTCAGCTAGAAATAGAGATAAGTAAGGAAATGAGGTGTTAGTAGGAGCCATTGATAGACAACAAAGAATTTCTGGCTTGGCATAGAAACCATATAAATTAATGAGAAATGAAAGCAGTTACTTGAAAATGCTGTAAATCTATTTCGTGAGGAAAAAAAAACCTTTAAAGAAAAATAATGGTTAACATAGTCTTAAAAAACATTTGATAATAGAAGGGCGGTGGAAATGGGAAGCCCGGGAGGAAGGACAAGCCCTCCCCCCCATTATATTTTCCTCCCCCAACCACCAAAACATATCTATTTGTATATGCACTACAATTTATGTACATGTTATCTTTATTGAAGTTTTTTTATATCTTGTTTGATATCTGATAATAACTGTAATATATGTTAACCTTCATAGTAAATATTTTTGTCATGTCATAACTTTTTCTCCACATATCACTATTTGCCAATTGCTAGCATGTGTATTCAGAGACAGATTTCATCGGCCATTTTGGTATAATCACTTTATAATTATTGAAAGCTGTAAATGTAATATGACCTGCTTGGACTCAAATTGCATTTTCTGACCATTTTAAAGTGCAAAGAGCTAAACTAATCACTACAACTAAATTGACGCTTTCATGTCTATCCTATATATGTAATACAATTATATTTCTCATCATTCTTGCATTCATAGCATTGTGATATTTCACAGTTCACTTCCTATTTTGAAGAATTGTGAAACCTGGGTTATACTACAAAAGCAACTCTTCTTAATATTGTAGATCTTGCCAATAAATAGCTAAAAATCACACTCTATAAGACACAGTTGCCTCTCAATGTCCTTCATATATAGCCAGCTTTGGTAGTTTGTAGACAATAATTTGAGCAAAACTTTCCTAACTATGCCGAGCAGAGAGGATTCACAAGAATCATTGCATATCCACAAATTCACCCTTGTACAATGAGAAATAATGTTTGCATAGTTCATATCCTGTGACATAGCACCATATTCCCCAAAAAGGTTACAAAACAGTTACAAAATAGTTGTAAGAAGTGCTAATAACAAAAAAGTCAGTTTCAAAGAAGAAACAGTTTTTCGCTTTCTTTCCTTGGTACCTCAACTCTTTATGGAGTTGTAAGGGTGTCGTTCTAACAACATGTGCTGCTGTGTCTTGGACATTTAAAAACCAGGTAGAGGCCATCCCTCTTTAGGTAGGTATGGCAACAGTTAATTTCTTCTCAGAGAGATTAAGATATAGAAGGACTAGGATTTTTGTCAAAACGCTGCCACATTTGTATATGTATACATTTATATATATGAGTATATAAATATATATGTACAGACACATCATCATCATCATCATTTAACGTCTATTTTCCACACCCTCACAGACATACATTCACACACACGTACATTCACACAAATACATGCATACACATACACTCACACACAGCATAGCAAATGAAACACCAGCCACTGTTTTGCTACAGTTTTTTCACCTTCCCCTTCTTTCCTTTTACACAGACATATATTCACACAAACACACACATACAGTGTGATGGACAGATAGATGGAAGTTGCTTAAATTTATATATAGATTACTCCCAGTATAATACTGGTACTTCATTAACCCTGAAAGAATGAAAGACAAATTGATTTTGGTGAGATTTTAACTCAAAGCACAGAGAATCTCCTAATTTGCCAACTTTAACAAATTTTAAACCAAAATATAGCCTGGTTTAATCTCTTATATCACTGTGATATACCAAGCAATAGTATAACTGTTAACTATGATATAACTTGCAGAAAGTTTTTCAGACATATTTTAATATATATTAACTCTAATTTTCTGTGAAGCCATTCAATCTTTCACACAATTACAAAAGACAATTCAATATATCTTAAATTGAAAATTTAAAGAATGAAAATATATTGAAAACAAAAATTACCATTTGACTACAATGCCATTATATAAATGACTTTAACTGAATGATTAATTTAATTTAAGAACTTAAATATACACGAAGTATTTAGGTTTTATGTCAAGTTATTTCATTGGAAAAATACAAATAAATTCTGGTTTAAAAAAATTGAGTTCAATAGCCAATTCTTTGTATTGTATTGATTAAGTTCTGTTTTCATAGGTTGTTCAGACAAGGGAGGCCTATATCTAAATCATTCCAAGAACATTGTAAGAGTAAGAGAGAGGGGGGGGGGGGAGAAAGAGAGAAAAAAGTAATATATACATATATATTTCTTTCTTTCTCTCTCACAATGTTCTTGAAATGATTTATATATATATACACCCTCGGAACTCTCTTCCTACCCAATTTTCTCCTGAAGAAGGGCTTATGCCCGAAACGCCCCCCCCCCCTCCTCCCTCATTCTCAAGAGCGTGAACCTAATAAACCTTTATTTGTCTGCCTCTCTGTTTTCGTTCCCGTCCAATTTTTCACTATATATATAGAGTCCAGAAATAGCTGTCGAAACGGCTTGAGCTCTGCCGTCGGGGTCATACTTTTTCCTATTTCCCACTCTACTACCCTAAGTATTGAGTACTCTGGTGCGTTATGGTCCATCTGGTTCTTTACCACAATTCCTTTGTTATTTAGCTCCTATACCTGTAGTAGAGCACTTTCCAACTCTACCATGCCATATCCCAACTTTTCCACCCAGCTCAAGTTTCTTCACCCGCACGATGCGAAAACACAACTGAGTCCAGAAATAGCCGTCGAAACGGCTTGAGCTCTGCCGTCGGGGTCATACGCTTTCCTATATATATATATATATATATATATATATATATATATATATATATATATATAGAGAGAGAGAGAGAGAGAGAGAGAGAGAGAGAGAGAGAGAGAGAGACGTGGTTGGAATTTGGTTTAAATTGCTGCATGTTATAATTCTTACATGTTGGTAGAATAGTAGACAGAGACAGAAAAGTGGTTCCTTAAGGATTGAAGTTTTGAAGAGAGGAAGGAAAACAGTATGGCTGGTAGAAGAATGGTGGGATGGTATACAGTCATTAAGTTCAGAGACCGTTTTTGTAGTAATAGAAGAGAGACAGATTTGGTGCAAAGTAAATTGGTTGCTAAGTGGTTGTAGTGCTGGTGAATGAAGAATGTTGCCTGTCTATTAGCTAGATAGCCATTTTCTTTTTATATAAACTTATTCTACAGTAATTTAACTGGAAGAATTAGATTATCTTTTGAATCTATCAACTTAACTCTTTATATTACTTAAGATAAACCAATACTTTCATAGCAACTAAAGTGAGGTTGGGGTGGGGTGGCAAAAATGACCAGCTTGCATATGGTTTGTGTAGTGTGATGCAAATTTGATTTGAGACAGTGTATTATAAAATTGTAGAAACTCTAATAGAAAGTGAAGAAGAAGAAAAAAGGTAAAAAAGAATCATGTTAAATGTCTCCAAAGAATGACACGATCACGTTAATTGTTGATGAGAAACAAAACTAAAGGAAAGATGCTTCACATAAATTAACATGAGTGATTGTAAATATAAAAAAAATGGTTGTAAAATGTGACAAAGTGTATGTGCAATGAGAGTGTGTGTATGGTGCATGTATGCATATATATATATATCATCATCATCATCATCATTTTACGTCCGCTTTTCCCTGCTTGCAATATATATATATATATTTATTTATTAATAAGAGCGTTTTGTAGCTTCCTTGAAGCATTGTTGAATAGGAATCACAAATTTAAATAATTTTGAAAACCAAATAATACATTAGAAAGAAAATTAAATTGCTAAGATAACAAAAGAATCTTACCTTAGCAAATTTAATGATCCCAAATATTTTCGGGTTTGAATACGCATTATCAAGTATCCCTAGGAGTTTACTTGTTTGGAAGGCAGATTTAAGTTAAATGAAATGAAAAGATATCGAATATGCGCATTGTGAAATGTCTGCAGAAAAGTGTTTGATATATGTGCATGAATGTAAGTGTACTTAGTGGGATGTTTGTATGTAAATTTATGTATTGAAAGGCGTGTGCGAATATGTATATAATATAATGGGAAAATATGTATGTGTGTGTATATGAGTCTAGAATGGACCACTAGAAATGGGCCACAGGCTTTTAAATTAGCCATTCTGGTGCACATTATCCTCATTGGGGGGTTGCCTTTGGAGAGAGGTACCTTCGCAGGGAAGGTCGTAGGGTGGAAAAGGAAGCTGGGAAGCCATTAACCTCTAGTACCTTGTGGAATCGTCTGATGTGGGTGGCTTTATTAGCAGCAGCGCTACATCGGTTGCATGTGAGAGCGATTTCATTGAAGATCTACTCTCTTTTGGAGCTATTGGGGAGGGCAGATTTGTAATGAACAAACAGGCCCCTACTGGTCGCTTTGTGGTAGAAATCAGTGGGGATTTCACTGCTATCAGAGAGGGTCAGTCTGAAATCAAGTAGAGCGAGGGACCCGGAGTCGGGGGAATGTTCAATGAACTTGATGTTATTGTCAACATTGTTAAAAGATTCGAAAATCTTGTTGGCATTCTACTTGGTGGATGTGAGGATGAGTATATCTTCATATCTTAGCTACCGAACGCAGTATAGGCATGTTGAGAATTAAGGAAGCCCTCTTAATGAAGCAATTAAAACCTAGGATCAATAATCGAATGGAAAGAAGTGCACCAGAACGACTAATTTAAAAGCCTTTATTCCAACATTCCAGTGGCCTGTTTCTTGACTCACACATACTGTATATTTTCCCTTTTTATTATATCATATTCGCACACACATTTCAATACATAAATTTACATACAAACATCCTACTAAGCACACTTACATTCACATATCAAACACTTTTCTGCAGACATTTCACAACGTGCATGTTCGATATTTTATCATCTTTTCATTTCATTTAACTTAAATCTGCCTTCCTAACAAGTCAATCGGTGTGGATTTCACCGCTATCAGAGATATTGAGTCTGAAACTACTGTTTGTGATATTTTAAAAACATTTATGTTACATAAATCCATTAGACTTTCTCTGCAGCCATATCTACTTGCAACATATTGTTATCCTAATAAGCCAGGGTAGTGTATGAGACAAACATGTCTGCATTATATATGTGTAAATATATATATGTGTTTGTTATACTTTGGGAGGGTCATGTTGCCAATAAGAAACACACGCACCAGTTGCTTTCACTCCAATTTATTATAAATTAAATTTATAAATTTAAGAATTTATAAATTTCCGGTTGATTGGTTGGTTGGTTCCACAACCAGATCGTTGTTCATATATTGTCAAAGTTCTTTCGTCACACATTCTGTGACCTCTGAAAACACACACAGACACCCGGATGTAACACATGCGCAAACGAAACACACAACACACACAAAAACAAGATGGCGTAGGACAGAACAAAGGAGAGGCACAAAACAAAGAGAAGAATCCCCAGTCACTGAAGAGGTCACAGAATGTGTGACGAAAGAACTTTGACAATATATGAACAACCGTCCAGTTGTGAACCAACCAACCAACCAGAAATTTATAGATTCTTAAATTTATAATAAATTGGAGTGAAAGCAATTGGTGCATGTGTTTCTTATTGGCAATATGACCCTCCCAAAGTATAACAATATCGGTTTCAACACACATTTTCAGATAAAGAATCTTGCTAAACAAATTCAGAAACAAAATATATATATGTGTTTGTGTGTAAATGAATAAATAAATATATATATATATATATACATGTGTTACGTATGGAGGATGACCGCTGGGTAAGGAAATGCCAAGAAATCCCAGTAGAAGGAAGACGCAGTAGAGGTAGACCACGAAAAACATGGGCGGAGGTGGTTAGGTGCAGACCTCAGATCGCTGAAACTCACCGAGGAGATGACAAGTGGAGAGATGCTGTGCTGAATAGAACCCGTCCAACCCTTGCAAGCAGGGAAAAGTGGACGTAAAATGATGATGATGATGATATATATATATCTGACTGAATACACATGTGCTTTTTCCTGAAAACATTTTTTTTCGTTCTTTTCTCTTCTTATTCTTTATCTTTCTATTTCATCTTTTACTTCTCATTCTATCTTCTGATGAGGGACTAGTGTCAGAAACGTAAATACTCTTTTCCTACAATATCAGGCATTCATCATCATCATTTCATTTTACGTCTGCTTTTTCCCTGCTTGCAAGGGTGGGACGGGAACTGATTCTGGCTTGATTTCTACAGCTGGATGCCCTTCCTAACACCAACCTCATTTACAGTGAGTGCTGGGTGCTTTTTTTCTGTGGCACCTCCACGACCACTTTGCAGTGGAATGATAGGGACCCCAGTCCCTATCATCTCATTTCTACAGCTGAGTAAACTGGAGGAATGTGAAATAAAGTGTCTTGCTCAAGGAAACAACACATCACCCGGTCTGAGAATTGAACTCACAACCTTTCGATTGCAAGGCCAATGCTCTAACCACTAAGCCATGTGCCTCCATTAAACTAATATATTTCTTCCTTGTACTGTGTTGTTTGCTTGTTGTTTCCATTTACTCTTTAATCTCAGAAGTAGGCAATGCATTGAGATGTACAAAAATTATATATATATATATAGTAATAATAATTGTTGATGGAAACAATATATATATTCAATGTTATTAAGGCTAAAAAGAAAGTCTTGTTACTCTGGAGTTTCGCCTGTTTATCACAGGGTCATCAGTCTGTTCACCCTTTGAAACTCCAGAGTAACAAGACTCACTTTTTTAGACTTAATAATATAGAATATTAAAACTCTATTTCAGTATTGAGTACCCCTTTCTCTCAGCCGTCAACCACTTACAGATATATATATACAGATATACAGGGTGTCCCCCAAAAAATATATACACACTTCAACAGCATTCTAATAAATATTGCCTGTACAAGTAATTAAAATTTGTATACATTTTGGGGGAACACTCTGTCTATATATATATATATACATACACACAATTGTGCACAGAAATGTACATGCACATGATATACTCATATTACTTAAGGAAAGACTATAGATTCAAATAATTGTTTCTACTTTTGACACAAGGCCAGCAATTACTCAGTGTATTACTGGTACTTTATTTTATCGACCCCATAAGGATGAAAGGCAAAGTTAACCTCGTCGGGATTTGAACTCAGAGTGGCAAGGGCCGTAACTCTATGCTTCAAAGCATGGCGTCCGACCCTCTACTGATATTGCCAATCCACCAGATTCAAATAATGCCTCTATTATCTTTTACTAGGTAAAAAACATTAACTATTTTACTTGCTTAATCCAGTGTTTGTTGGTTTGTTGGTGTAACTGTAGATCACAAGAAGATCCTCCCAAACTAACATTTGCCTCAGTTGTTAATTATTTTGTTCTATACATGATATAACCAGAGGAGGAAGTAGAGAATCCATGATATTTTTACATGGCTTCCACAACTAATAGCAGGAAGGAAGGAAGTTATACCTGGTTTCAATGTTTGTCACAGAGTGGATTCAAGTAGACACACCCAAGGACCAGGTGGTGGGATTAACCTTGATGATGGATTAAGTCAGTGGTTCCCAAAGTGGGTTCCACAAAGGAGTGTCTGTGGTTCCGTGAAAAAAGGTAGAGGAGTATATTTATATTACAACCATATAACAGTATTAGACTTTGGGGTTCCAAAAAGGGTTCTGCATTTGAAAAGGTTTGGGAAACCCTTGATTAAGTCAACCGTTCATGAACAGGAATGGTGCATCAGATGGCCTTCCACACAGTTTTCATTAACAAAATTTTTTTGGCAAGTCTACTCAAAGCTATTGTAAAAAACCACTTGTTTTAGGTACCTCACTGTAGCAACATAGAACAGCATATGTAGTTAGGAAGACAAAATTCTTAAACATATAACCATGTCTGCAAGAATATTTAGTTTTATCCTTTAGCTATTACATTACTTTATATTTATTATTGTATTTTTGTAGTAAAGGCTTTACCTCAAATAATATCGAATCTATGAGATTTTGATATATTTTATTTTGAGAACAATATCTTAACATCAGTATGAGCAGCCGGTTACAGCTAGTTTGAACATTAAGAGGTGAGAGAATTCTGGCCAGATACGGCTGGTTTAAATGCTACATAATTATCTCACATAATATTGAATCTATGAGATTCTGATATTATTTATTTTGAGAACAATACCTTAACATCATTTCTGGCCGGATATGGCCGGTTTAAATGCTAAAGGATTAAGGGATTTAACAGACAGCAACAAACACTTCAAGACATACACATATGGCTAGATACGACTTTCACTGAATTTCATTATTTGACCCATATCATTAGTCTAGGTTTACCAAGAATTATGATTCCTACTAAAGCAGTTTCTAAGGGTTGTTGAATATTCAAGTCAGAGAATGCATCATAAATGCCTGCATTAACTGTTTAGCATTTACATTACTCTATATTTACTATTGTATTTTCACAGTAAAGGCTTTACCTCACATAATATCTCACATAACATTTACATTACTCTATATATACTATTGTATTTTCACAGTAAAGGCTTTACCTCACATAATATCTCACATAACATTTACATTACTCTATATATACTATTGTATTTTCACAGTAAAGGCTTTACCTCACATAATATCTCACATAACATTTACATTACTCTATATTTACTATTGTATTTTCACAGTAAAGGCTTTACCTCACATAATTATGTCACATAATATTGAATCTATGAGATTTTGATGTTATTTATTTTGAGAACAATAACTTAATGTCAGTATGAGTGACCAGTTATAGCCAGTTTGAACAGACAGAGGTGAAAGAATTCTAGCCAGATATGGCTGGTTTAAAAGCTACATAATTATCTCACATAATATTGAATCGATGAGATTTTGATATTATTTATTTTAAGAACAATACATTAACATCAATATGAGTGACCAGTTACAACCAGTTTGAACAGAAAGAGGGGAGAAAATTCTGGCTAGATACGACCAGTTTAAATGCTAAAGTGTTAATAGCAGACAAATGATTCAATAAAAGATCTTACATAAAAGTTTGATAGCTTTTTAGATATGTATGAACACTTTAAAATGGACAGTTCTGTATCATAAAATCAGGAGAGATTTCAGGTGGTTTGATACCAAAAGGGTTAAAGGACCTCAACTGCCATCATAAGAAGCAATTTAGTTAGAGTTCTATTCTGTTTCCACCACCTTGTTATAAGCAACAAAACATCAGTTTCTGCATTCTTGGATAATGAAGATTATAATAAAGAAAAAACAATATTAGGAAGAAGGCAGAGCATAAGTGAGATGGAGGAAGGAGAGTAAAAGTGAGCTAAGCATTAAAGGCACCAGCTGTGATGTTATGGGCATGTGATGCAAATGGAAGATGAGTGTTTGATAAGAGACGGTGAAAACCAAAGAAACATTTCACAGAAAAGAGTGATCAAATAAATTTTTTAAGATACTGAGCTTTAGAGATAGAAGTACATAAGATTACGAGAAGTGTTGATATGCTGTACTTTAGATATATTGAACCCAAGCCTAGTATGAAACAACAACAGCAACAAAAAAAGACATGAAAACAAAGATACTAATGATAAAGACTTTTACTACTTTACCATTACTATTTCTTTTTCTATAACTAACTACAAGACTGACTTGTTGAAGCATCCACCAAAACATACCTGTGAATCCTACACATTCATGTCTTGTTTGTAAGAAATCTGCTGAACCAACAGTCTAAAGTCACATGTAGTTATCCCAGTCAATTTAACAGATAATACAAAAGATTTATCATTTCACACCAGAATTAATTTTTTTATTGGTTGTGTTTTTATTATTTGCACTGTTGAGGGCAGTGTTGGAAGGGTGTTAGACAAGATGCTTCGCAGCATAGAGTTATGGCCCTTTACGTTTTCAGTCCAAATCCCGCTGAGGTTAGCTTTGCCTTACGGGGTCGATATAATAACGTACCAATAACACACTGGAGTCAATTTATTGACTTTCCCCTACCCCAAATTTATTGGCCTTGTACCTAATTGAGAAACCATTATTTGCACTGTTGAGGGCAGTGCATTGATAGCATCAGTAGAGTGTCAGACAACATGCTTCACAGCATAGAGTTATGGCTCTTTACATTCTAAGTTCAAATCCCACCGAGGTTAGCTTTGCCTTTCATCAAGGGTTAATAAAATAAAGTACCAGTAATGCACTGGGGTCGATTTAATCGACTCCCACACACCACCCTAAATTGCTGGCCTTGTGCCTATAGTAGTAGTCATTATTATCATTATTATTTAAGGCAGTGGATTGGCTGAATTATTAAATTACTGGACAAAATGTCTTCAGGTATTTAGTAACATTTTAAGGTTCAAATCATTTCAAGGTGAACTCTGCCTTTGATTCTTCTGGGATCAAATAAAAGTACCAAGCATGTACTGTGATTGGTTAATAGACTAACACTCCCACTCTTTAGTTGCTATTTTTAGCTGATCAAATGACTACATATAGGCTTCCCTGTTGGCTTCAGCTGTTACTGTACAGTTAGAAAGAAATATTTGTATCAAGCATTTGATAGCATCATTTGTTATAGGTTTCCAATGAGCCCCAAACTAGTTAAATGAGTTCACTGCAAGTGCAATGGTAAAGGTGACAAGAAAGTGTCTGTACAACTCAGAGGGACTAAAAATCTACAGTATTTTTGTAAAAATGCATTAAATTTTGCTAATTTCCACCTCTTGGTCCATTATATATATAGGATGGTTTATTGAGAAGAGGTACACTTTATTGTATTTGCCTCGACCAACTAAATGATTTCAAAAATTTAATTAACAGCATCAATAACCACATCCAATTCACAATGGAATACAGTAAAGACCAACTCTCATTTCTGGACATCTTAATCATAAAAAAAGACACAAATATTGAAACTGACATCAACAACAAACCAACAGATTCAAAACAATACCTGTTATTCACTTCCAGCCATGCAAAGCACACAAAGACGAACATCCCTTTTAATCTAGCAAGAAGAATTTGCACAATTGTCTCCAATTATGAAACACAAAATAAAAGAGTGCAAGAATTAAAGGAAATTCTGCTCGAAATACAGTACCCACCGTTACTAATAGATAATGGAATAGAAAGGGTTAAAGCAATAGGCATTGATGAATTATGAAAACAGAAACAAATTCAAGGTTCGTCCAATATTCTATCATATATCTAAACACACAACCCAAGAAATACGGAGGCATACAACATTATTCACAAGAACATCCCACTATTGAAACAAGACCCAAGAATGAAAAAAGCCCTTGAAACACACAAAATAATCAAAAGCAAAAGACAACCGAAATCACTAAAAACATTACTCACCAATGCCAAATTACCCACCACAAACCCACAACCAACTGTCAAAAAATGTAGTCGCTCTAATTGCGGAACTTGCACTCACCTCATTGAAGGCACCATGTATACATTTCAATCATGAAAAAATTTTGTTGCAAAAAATCACTTCACTTTGCTCATCAAAAAATTTAATTTATGCCATTAAATATAAAGGATGCAATGAAGATTATATAGGACAAACTAAACTCACATTCAGTAACAGGATGACAATTCATTGCCAACAATTACGAGACTCTACCACGAGACGGATACTACTCAGTGCACATCTAGACATATGCGCAAACGATGAGACACCCAAACTCCAAGTCTTCCCACCTTATCTTTGCACTGACAATACAACAGACCAAATATGAATAAATAAGGAAAATATGTTTATTCAAAAATATAGACCAGCATTAAATATAGTTTAATATACATTAATATGTTAACATCATAACATGCTAACCATCCACACAGACACATACATACACACACACACATACACACATATCACCCTTTTCTATATTCGAAAATAAAAGACCAGAGCTAAATATACTTTAACATATGTTAATATTTTAACACCTTAACATGCTAACCATACCCCACACACACCCACACATAACATCCTTCTCCATTTCTACTAATGGAATAATTTTCCAACACATGCATTCACACACAAATAAAAAAATATGTATCTCTATTTTCTACCCTGCCGCCACCATCACCACTATCTATACAAACATTCAATTTATTTCAATAGAAAGTATGAATTTTGACACCTCAGCACATCAGCCATACTCACTGAATTAGAACGATTTCTCCCCATCCCTTTTTTTGACTATTATCTTTTGTTTGGCACAAAACTCTCTATGACAAATCATATGACTGTGAAAACAGCTATAAAGAACCCCCAAATAGGAACTGGCACAAAATTTAATGTACATTTTCACATGACAGTCATAACCAACCAAATTAATTTATAAAAAAATAACAATTTGAGCCACTTTCTAAAATGAAAATGGTAATAAAGAACCCTCAAACACGAACTGGCGCGAAAGTTGATGTACTTATTTATGTTACACTCATCAACCAACCAAATTATTTTTTTTAAAAACCTAGCAATTCGAGCCACTTTTTTCCACATAAAACAGCAGTAACATTCGAACACCAACCAGATGCGAGAAAAACCACAAACCCTCCATCTCAATTCTACTGTTGAAAAGCATAAGAACTGTGAAACCAGTAAAAGAAACAAATAAATATTCTTAAAAAGACTCCAGTTGCATTTTCGATTTCTTTTCCTTATACTTTCACTCATGTAGGACATCTCGTTTTTTTTTCATTTAAACAAACCCCTCATTTTCTTATATATACATATATATATATATATATATATACATATATATATACATATATATATATATACATACATATATACAAATATATATAGAGAGGGGGGGGGGAGAAAGAGAGAGAGAGTTTCACAACAAATTAGCAAACCATACTTGAGGATGCACGTTTCACCTAGTGGATTATATATTTATATATGACAGGCATAGATTTAGTCTACCAAATTTTATTCAGTCTTGGACAACCAGAAGCTCTGGCTAGGAGATACTTTCCAAAAGCGCTATGCAGGGAGATTGAGCTCCAAACTACATGGCTGGCTTCAAAACATGCAGGCTTTAATCACGCAGCTGTTAAGAGCTGTTACGATTGCTATTATTTTTCAGATTAAATCAATGTCTGTAGGTGGAACTTAAAATATAATCAACTAATTACTACAAACAATTAGTTTAATTATTGCAAACAAGAGATGAGAAAATTGCTTCCCTTCGCCACGGAAAAAAAATAAAATAAAGCAAATAGATAAATAAATGAATAAATATATAAAAAACAGAAATGACATGAAAATGATAGTATGAAAACTAGATAAAGACTGTTTACAACTGTTCAGAGTACTACAGTACTAAAACAAACCAAATTTCAATTCTTACATCACAAGAAAATGGTTTTATCAATGGGAGAACAGTCTGATGTGAATTCTACCATGTATACATAACATTTTAGCTAGGTGGATTGGCAGTATCGGTAGAGGGTCGGACGCCATGCTTTGACGCATTGAGTTACGGCCCTTGCCATTCTGAGTTCAAATCCCGCCGAGGTTAACTTTGCCTTTCATCCTTACGGGGTCGATAAAATAAAGTACCAGTAATACATTGGGTAATTGCTGGCCTTGTGCCAAAAGTAGAAACAATTATTATTATTATTATCATTCAGTAGTCTTAAGGGGGTATGATTTATTAGCTATGTTTTGAGTGGAGATGGTTCTATTAAGGGGTAAGTTTTGTATGGAAATAGTTTTATTTGTCTTGTGCAAAATGTTGGCTGTTTATAACAGATATTTTTGGACACTGTAGGGTTGTGAACCCTGGTATTATTGAGATACCTACAGTATTGGTGCCTATTACCATATGTATTTAGCATTGTTTTTATAATTGATATTTTTCAGCTCACAATTGAAAGGTTGTGAGGTCAATATTTTGACTGGGGTCTACATTGTATCATTGGGTAAGACACTTTATTTCACATTGCTCCACTCTACACAAATGAAAAAAGAAAGAAAATGAGCAACAGCATCACAGGTGCCAAGTTGTTTCCTAAAGCATTACTGACTTGTGGAGTTATGTTGAACAACTGATGTTACATGTAGAACTGATCCAGTTATCGACCAAGTCCATAGTGAAGATCACCTAGCCACTTTCTTTTGGCCAGGAAGGATATGCAGTTTTCCTCTGTCTGGTGGCCATGGCGAAAGAGTTTCTGTAGTGGACCAGGTTGAAAGGACCAAAGACAGACACATTTCTCTTCGACCAAACCCTCATCAAGCTTTTCAAGTTTCACTTGGAAAGGGAGATGATGGTTGATTTAGAGAGGAACGGACACTCTCCTGGGGTGCTCTTTGAGTATTGGGTGGTTTAGGATTTGAGGGATTCCTCAGTCACCCCTGGGTGTCCTCCCCTATTGGGGAATTTTTATTGTTGTAATTCTTTTGTTCATTGTTATTTGTTTGTTAATTTCTTTCTACTCTATTTCATTGTACCCCTCCCCCCCACTGTACCTGTCTGTTGTATTGTTCCCCTTTTTGTAGGCCCTTGTGGCAAATAAAAAGAAATGATCATTATTATTATTATTAATAATAATAAAGGATTTAAAGTGGGAGTTAAAAAGGATTTGGGGCTGTCATGAGATGAAGGTTGTCCCGATTGTCATAGGAGCACTAGGTACTATCTCAAGGAGTTTCCAAAGATGGTTAAAGAAGATTAGTCTAGTCCCATTTGTTGGAACACTTCAAAAAGCATGCTTGCTGGAAACAGCAACAACTCTCCAACACGTCCTGAATATCTGAGGTTGCAAATAGTGGCTTGATGTTCATTTCAACAAACTTTCCAGTTAAATAACATCAATGACTGAGACTCAAAGAACAATAATAATTAAAAAAAAATAGCACGCCAACATCATAAAAAATGGATGCAACCCATTATGCCGTGTATGTAAAAAACAACCAGACCATTGATCATATAATTTCAACGTGCAGTTCTATAGCTCCAACTGAATACCTAAACAGGCACGACAGAGCTGCTCAATACATACATTGGATAATGTGTAAGCATTTTGATCTGCCCCATCAAAAGGATTGGTGGGAGCATCAACCACCTCCTGTACTTGAAAAAGGTCACATCTCAATTTTGAACTTTAGCATCCAAACAGACCGAAAAATAGATGCAAATAGACCTGATATAATACTGAAGGACTTTAAAAAGAGGGTATGCCTGCTAGTTGATATGTCCATTCCAATAGACAAGAATGTATCTATAAAAACATTTGAAAAATTGAGCAATAGAGATTGGAAAAATGTGGAAGTTGAGAACTAAAACAATACCAGTGGTTGTAGGCGCTCTAGGAATGATACCTAAGGGGTCTAATGATTACTTATCCCAAATCCCAGGAAACCCACGTATAGAAGAAATACAAAAGATAGTACTAATGGGAACTGCCCACATACTAAGGAAGATTCTGTCAAGTACATCACAGGTCTAAACACCTAAAGATACATGTATGTGTGTATGTATGTTCTTTCTTGAACATGGCGGACCTTGTTGTCTCTTGAGGTCACTGGTTGTGACTTGGTGATAACTCGTATGAACATAAACCAAAGTAAATGGAAAAAAGAAATTTAAAGTGTATAAAAATATAAAATAAAAATTAGAAGAAAAACGTAATCTTTATTACACGGCCACTACTACTACTACTACTACTACTACTACTACTACTACTACTACTACTATTGTTGCTTTTTTTGTTGGTATTATGATTACTATTACAATACAGGAAATGATTATTAATAATTATAATTTCTCTTATTATTATAATTACTATGCTCGTTATTGTTTTAAACATCTATTTCTGTATAGAAAGCATTTTTTGAGTTTATCACGAGCATCATCATCATCAGCATCACCACTACCACAATCATCACCATCACCACCATGTGCATCATCATCATCAGCATCATCATCATCATCATCATCACTAGCACTGTTGTCATCATCATCATCATCATTACCATCACTATTGCCATCATCAACACCACAATCATCATCATCATCATTATCATCACCGTGAGCATCATCATCATCATGATCATTACCACCACTACCACCACCATCATCATCGCTATCATTATCATAAAGTACCAGTAATGTACTGTGTAAGTTGCTGGCCTTGTGCCAAAAGTAGAAACAATTACCATTAATATTATTAATAATACTACAATTATTACTTTTACTATTATTATCATAATGCTTGAAATAAAAACAAGCAGAGACATAAAATAGTTACCTTCCTCTCAGGCTTAACAATTGCTTTATAGGTTACTTCTGGAGAACACATCTGTTATATTACAAAGAAATGGTTGGTTTTTTTTTACATTTTGCAAATGGCTACCGTATTAGAAATATAATAGAGACAAAAGGAAATAGAGATTCCTATACAAATTTGTTAGTAATTTTATTAGAATATTGCACCAGTTATATGTCTGCGTTGTTGTCATGTATATATATATATATATATATATGTGTGTGTACATGTGTATATATATATACACACATATATATATGTGTGTACATGCGTATATATATATATACACACACAATTAAAAATATATATATATATATATATATATAAACACACACATATATATATATATATATATATATATATATATATATATGTATATATATATATATATGTATATATATATATATATGTATATACATATATATATATATGTATATATATATATACACATGCACACATATATATATATACATGACAACAACACAGATATATATATATATATATATATATATATATATATATATACATAAATATAATAAATATACATAGGTACACACAGACAGGCACATATATATATATGTCTGTGTGTGTTTATGTGTGCCTGACACACACATAAACACAAACTCTCTCAGTCTCACACCTACATACATATATATATGTGCAAATACATGAATTTATCTTGTCATGCATTTATAGTCAAAGCAGAATGCTTTGTATAAAAATCAAAAGCTATCACTATCTATATTCTGTCTCAAGAACTATAGAGCAGAAATGTTTCTTATATTTTGTCATTCATATGTTTTCTACAAACTTATCACTATGAGACAGAAATCATTTTAAAAGTAATAGCACATGGTTTTATATTTACTATTGTCATACTACAAGGTATGTGTGTCTTATAGTACTTTTTTTGACATGCGCAAAGGCCTCAAGGTGATGCCCTAACATAGCCACAGTTTAATGACAGAAAAGAGTAAAAGGTATTGTAAACTAGTGACAGTACATATATATGGTATTTGCTATACTGTGGTTACAACTTCAATTTATATCTATTATATCTATATACATACATCATCATCATCGTTTAACGTCCATCTTCCACGATGGCTGTCATAATACATATACAATTACATACATATTATAATATAGGCATGTATGTCAAATGTATATATATGGCCGTCATAATATATATATATATACACACACACACATATACATATGTGGCAGCTCCAACTTTGATTTATACCTAATATCATATATATATATATATAATATATATATATATATAAGTGCATATTTATGTATGGGCCTAAATCTTATATCAATACTTTAATGTTCTCATCATTATTTACTTTTACTATTATTAATAACTTCTGTCATTTTCGTTTAATAATTTTATTTACATTATTCTCAAACTCCAGAGCTAGAAATCATTCGGTTATTCTAAATAGAATATTTGTGTAATGATTTCTTTTATAGGATAAATGTTTTTTTCTCTTTGCAAGAATTCGTTCTTCTCGCTTCACATAACAATATAATTATCCTTGTATTTTTTTGTTCCTCACCAGAGAACGTCTTCATGAACCAAAGTACTGTCTTCCTGTTTTCCTTTGGTTGTAACGTTTTTTGAAATATTTACTTCTGTGTCCACAGATTGATTTTTCATTTTCAGAAGATCTTGTTAAGGGTGAAAGCAGTGATTCTTTGCCTAAACTTTAATCTGTTCTTGTAATAAATATTTGCACTACGGGTTTATATATATATAATCCTTATCGAGTCCTCTTTGGATTTTAGTCTTCACATAATTATTACAATATATATATATATATATATATATATATATATATATATAGTATTATGTTATATTACACACACACACACTCACAGAGATCAGTGTGCATGTAGACACACACTATATATTTGCAAAAGCCAAACTATTGTTTACCTTCGGTTCCATACGGCAATAACGAGAACATTGACTGCAGTCGGAAGATACCTATATTAAAGGTGTCAAAGATGTAAAATGATAAACTAAATAAATAAAAACAAAAACAAAACGAAAAAATAAAACAAAAAAATATTGGTACATTTTTTTCTCCTTTAAAACTTTTTTTTGGGGGGGGGGGGGGGGGTTTAGACCCCAAGCAAAATGGTTGAATAACATCCATGAGCTTGGCTGGTTTCGTTTGGAGACCCAGCTGGATCAGTTGGAGATGGTTACCTCTGACAAGACCCACATTCCTGGGACAATCGATTTTCTTTATACATTATAAAACATTTTACACAACAAAAAAAAGTACATTACTAGAAATCCCATATGTTATAAAATATATAGGATGGGTTGGGGGTCTCAATATGTAAACTAAATGATTAATTCTGGTTTTTAAAAAATCAATGGAGACAACCGAGAAAAATTACCGATTTTTCAAGCCCCCACCCCACTTATTCCAATTCCCTGCTTATTAGGACCCCCCACACTTATACCCCTCCCCTTATTATTTGGGATCCGAGAGTAAGTACTATAAGTATTCAGATATAATTACAATCATCACAACAAAAGTAGTAGTAATAGTTGTTGTTTTGTTCAAGTTCAGCCATGACTGAGAAGAGTTATGATCAGAGAGGCATTCCATGTTTTAGAGCACTAAAATACTGCTGCTTCTTCACCCACTTTTTCCTGAGAAGGTTATAGGGGAGAGTCCTCAAATATTCCTTCCAGTAGGTCCTGTCAGAAGCAACCGTCTCCAACTGATCCAGTTGGATCCTTAAGCGTGACCAGCCAAGCTCATGGATGTTATCTAACCATTTTTCTTGGGGTCTACCCCTGCCAGTTGGTTTTGCC
>OZ024752.1:5099127-5111627 GCA_964016885.1 Eledone cirrhosa | reverse complement strand
ATATATATATATATACATACATACATACATACATACATATATATACATACATACATATATTCATACATATATACATATATATATATACACATATATATACATACATATATATATATACATATATACACATACATATATATAAATACATATATACACACATATATTCATACATATATACATATATACATGCATACATATGTAAATATGTATCTATATATATGTATGCATGTATATATGTATATATATATATATATATATATATGTATATATTCATACATATATACATATATATATATATATACATATATACATGCATACATATATATACATACATATTTACATATATAGATGCATATATATATATGCATGCATACATATATATATACATGCATACATATATATACATGCATATATATATATATATATATATATATACATACATATATATATATACATATATATATATACATACATATATATATATATACATATATATATATATATATATAAAACATGAGAAGAAAGAGGAATACTGCGTGGTTGCACATGGGTTAATATTATAAAATTAGTCCCTCGTCAGTGATTTATATATATATATAGGTGAGGGCACATGGCTTAGTGGTTAGAGCATTGGCCTTGCAATCGAAAGGTTGTGAGTTCAATTCTCAGACCTGGTGATGTGTTGTTTCCTTGAGCAAGACACTTTATTTCACATTGCTCCAGTTTACTCAGCTGTAGAAATGAGATGATAGGGACTGGGGTCCATATCATTCCACTACAAAGTGGTCGTGGAGGTGCCACGGAAAAAAAGCACCCAGCACTCACTGTAAATGAAGTTGGTGTAAGGAAGGGCATCCATCTATATATATATATACAATGTACCTCCATATATATATATATATATATATATATATATATGAGCATAAGAGGAATCAAATGCTGTGTGCAGGAGAGGCGGTTGCGCTGGTATGGACATGTGATGCGTATGAAGGATGACAGCTGCATAAAAAGGTGCAGAGCACTAGAAGTTGATGGAAACCGCGGAGTGGGGAGACCCAAGATGACCTGGGATGCGGTGATAAAAGCCGACCTTACCCAATTACACCTCTCAAAGACAATGACACACGACCGTGACTTCTGGCGTCACGCAGTAATACAGACTACCCGACCGCCCATGGGTACATGCTGAAGCATATAGACAATATGCCCCCACTCCCCCCACCGCAAGGTGGTCGTGGAGGTGCCACGGCAAAAAAGCACCCAACCCACACTGTAAAGTGGACGTGTAGGCGCCATAAAAAAGCACCCAGCACTCACTGTAAATGAGGTTGGTGTTAGGAAGGGCATCCAGCTGTAGAAATCAAGCCAAATCAGTTCCTGTATGAGCAAGGCATGGTCAGCCGACCGGACACTGCCCACAACAGGACAAGCCGTCTAACCCATGCTAGCATGGAAGAACGGAGGTTAAACGGTGATGATGATGATACAAAAAAAAAAAAAAAAAAAAAAATTTGTTTTATGGCCTTCAGCTACAAATTAGAAGCTCCTGCTGCTGCTGGTGATGATGTTTAAATGCACACAAATACACACTTATGTGTACCCACACACACACACACAACAAACTGGCAGAAGTGTTTGAGATGGACATGAAATGCCTTGTGGTATTTTATTTAGTTCTTGTCACTAACCTTGAGTTCAAATCTTGATAAGGTCAACATTACAATTCATTCTCTCATGTTTGATAAACTATTGAATCCAGAATGGTGGATTGGCAGAATGGTGGAATGGTGCACTCTGAGTTCAAGTTCAAATCTCACCGCACTGTCACCAGAAAAATGGTGACATGACAGGACTGGGGTTCGTAACATTATAAAATGTCTTGTAATCTCAGTCGCTTCACGCCATGAAACCTGGATAAGCACTGGCCAAATGAGCCTTCTGGTATAAAACAGACTTTAGACTTTAGTTACAGAACTGTCACCAGAAAAATGGTGGCCTGATAGGACTGGGGTTCATATCATTATGTAATCTCCTATGAAATATCATTATGTAATCTCCTATGACATATCATTATGTAATCTCCTATGACATATCATTATGTAATCTCCTATGAAATATCAACTGTATATGAGGCTGGCCAAACCTTCACGGGTGTGAGCCATAATAGTAACAACAGATGATGCCAATACATATGAACATTAAATGATGTTGCTAATGATATCAACAACAACAGCATCCCATACATTTGTGTATATTTAGCAAAGTACAATGCTTTGATTTCCAAAAATTATTTTTCTTTCTCCTAATTTGTCTTAAAGACTAGATTTTTGTAGATTAGAGTTATAATTACTTTCATTAAACCCAGTATGTTACTGGTATTGCTTGAGCAAAACTGGAGAAATGATAGAGAAAGTTACTCCATTGGAGAGAGAGAGAGAGAGAGAGAGAGAGAGAGAGAGAGAGAGAGAGAGAGAGAGATGGAGGGGATGTGGGGGAGAGATCAGGGGAAAGAGGGAGGAAAAGTGAGACATAGAGAGAGGTAGCGAGAGGAGAGTGAGGGAGAAAGATAGAGGCCGAAAGAGATAAAGAGAAAGGGAGGGAGAGAAAGGGAGGGAGAGAGAGGGAGGAGAGAAGGGGAGAGAGAAACAGAATATTTAAAGCCACAAGTATTCTATTTTATTTGTATTGGAGGAAGGTAGCATTGCCAATGGCAATTGCAGGCATTTTGACCCCAGCAACGTTGATGGAGTTGATGTTCCTTGTAAACAATAGCAAGTTGACAGCTGCAGAAGATATTCCAGTGGGATGACATTCTGGGGGGGGGGGGGGGGAACGATTGAATGTAGGGAGTTAACATCTGTCTGGGGAGGCAGATATGTGTGTGGCATGAGGAAGAAGGACAAGTGAGCCTGTATGGTCTGAGAGGAGGCAGCCTGGAACCACAAGACCAGCCAGTTCTGAGAGATAGCAGCCTCTTTAGGTTTATTTTATCATTTGAGTTTAACTTTGCCTTTCATCCTTACGGGGTCGATAAAATAAAGTACCAGTAATACACTGGGGTAATTGCTGGCCTTGTGCCAAACGTAGAAACAATTATAGATAATCAGATCATTTACAGGGATAGAACTTGAGCCAGATGGTTGCGTAACATCCATGAGCTCGGCACAGTGAAACAAGTACACAAACACACACACAAAATAGTGAAACAAGTACACAAACACACACATATACACACACACAAAATAGAGAAACAAGTACACAAACACACACATATACAAAATAGAGAAACAAGTACACACACACACACACACAGAAATACACAATATATTTACAAATTCATGCAAATATAAAAACAGATACACATTGCACAAACATACACAACATACACACTTTTATAGAAACATGTACATATACAAAGACACCCAAATACATACACACAGATACATAAACACATATCCACATACATACACAGATACCCACTTACATACATACATAGGTACCAACATACATACACAAATACCTACATACATATACACATAAACCCACATACATGCATATACAGATACACATACACACATGCAAACACACACACAAACATACACAGACACAAACACGCACGTATACACTCACATACACACACACACGTGCACAGTGAAATACTCACGAGTGCATGACGAAAAAATACAATGAGTGGTAGTAGTGGTGGTGGTAGTAGTAGTATTGGTAGTGGAAGTAGTAGTGGTGGTGATGGTGGTAGTAGTTGTAGAGGTTGTAGTAATAGTGGTAGCAGAGGTATTTGTAGTAGAGGTTGTAGTAATAGTGGTAGCAGAGGTATTTGTAGTAGAGGTTGTAGTAATAGTAGTGGTAGCAGAGGTATTTGTAGTAGAGGTTGTAGTAATAGTAGTGGTAGCAGAGGTATTTGTAGTAGAGGTTGTAGTAATAGTGGTAGCAGAGTTATTTGTAGTAGAGGTTGTAGTAATAGTAGTGGTAGCAGAGGTATTTGTAGTAGAGGTTGTAGTAATAGTAGTGGTAGCAGAGGTATTTGTAGTAGAGGTTGTAGTAATAGTAGTGGTAGCAGAGGTATTTGTAGTAGAGGTTGTAGTAATAGTAGTGGTAGCAGAGGTATTTGTAGTAGAGGTTGTAGTAATAGTGGTAGCAGAGTTATTTGTAGTAGAGGTTGTAGTAATAGTAGTGGTAGCAGAGGTATTTGTAGTAGAGGTTGTAGTAATAGTAGTGGTAGCAGAGGTATTTGTAGTAGAGGTTGTAGTAATAGTGGTAGCAGAGTTATTTGTAGTAGAGGTTGTAGTAATAGTGGTAGAAGTAGTGGAGGTAATAATGGTAGTAGTGGTGACAGTAGTAGTAGTAGTAATAGTAGTAGTAGTAGTAACAGTAGTAGTAATAATAGTGGCGAAAGTAGTAGTAGTAGTAGTAGCCGTAGTAGTAGCAGTAGTAGTAGTAGTAGCAGTAGCAGTGGTGGTGTGGTGATGACAACCAGTGGATGGGTGGGCTCACCTAAGAGAGTATGAGGGAAGATAGAGAAGTGTGTGCCAGTGTTTTGTCCCAGAGTGGATATAGCACTCAACAGCAGCTGGAGCAACCAGACAAAAGACATGAATGGCAGGAATAAAGATGGTGGCAGGCACGGACAGAATATTTAAAAATAATTCTACAATATATCTCTAATTGATTAGTTTCAAGAATTTAGCCTTGAGGCATTCATTTGAGATATTTCTGGGAAGAGGAGGAAGTAGAGGAGGAGGGCAGGGGGGAAAGGCAAAGTTAGGGTGAAAAAAAACAGCAAACAATCACATATATATATATGTGTGTGTGTCTGAATGTATATATATATATATATATATATATATATATATGTGTGGGTGTATATTAAATCGTTTTTTAATTTATTTAAAAGATTGTTTGATAATTGCTTGCTCCGCTCATTTTTATAGTTCTGGTATCTCAAATTAGTACCATCGAACCACAACTATTATAAACACCATGCATATTTCTGTGGGTACCTAGTGCCTATTGGAATATCGATACCGTTTTATAATTTTTCTCCTATATGTAGAGAACAAAACGTTGTATCGCGCTGCTATTTTTAGCGGCATGATCAGCAAGTTTATAATAACCCGCTTTTACTTGTGGCCTAATTTTGCATGTGCGTCACTTCAGCGGCTTGACCACACGTGTCGGGCAGTAAGCGAAATATTGACTTACTATGAGGTTTGCACCCTTATGGTATGGAAATAGCTGTCTGAAGATCTAATTCTTTCCATTCGAAATTCTCTGGATTTCCAATCTTTTGATTAGTGAAACCGTCGGTAACAGCAATAGAACAGGTGAATATTTAAATCGTTTTTTAATTTATTTAAAAGATTGTTTGATAATTGCTTGCTCCGCTCATTTTCATTTTTGTATATATATATATGTATATATATATAAGTTAAAACAATGAAATAAAAATTCAAGTCATTAGGAAAATACTTCACTGCTTTACGATCGTTTCTAGGTGATAATAATACAGTGTACGCATATTTCGTTATCGATCTATGTAAGGTTAGTTACAAAATATCAGATAAGGAGAATATTTACCTACTTGTATATCATCAGCTGTTGTCAAAAGCAATGAGAATTTTATTCAGTATCAGTAGTAAATTGGGTTTAGTGACCTTATTTGGAGGCTGCCGAAGAATAAACCAATCAAATGGTATTTTGCCAAATGATGTTAAGACGAAATAAAACCCACTCTAGCTAAGGTCACGACCTCTTTAAAGGAATGGTTGAAGAGTGTTAAAAATAAAATTACTTATAGAGAAAGGGGATTGTATTAATAGCGGATTGCAGTTGGTGGAGTGAAATTTAAAAAAAATTTGTATGTTGAGTTGTGTTGAATGGAATTTTTTAGGTGAATATAAATAAAGAGATATGATATATACGGAAATAACTAGAATAAATATAGATAAGTAAGTTAATGGTCATAATTAGGAAGGATAGTATATTAAAATATTAAAATTATAATAAGATAATTAAATACAATAATATATTAATATAATATGTAATAAAATAGTCAGTAACACATGAATCTATGGAAGCTAAAAAATTAAAAGGTTAAAAGATTTTAGGAGAAAGGGATATTAATAAAAAGGTTCATCACATAGAACTATAGTGAGCTGTTATCTAGAATGTTTAGTTAGGTTTATAGTATTTAAATGTTTTTCGTATACGGTGATTACAAACTATAATCAATTCTTGTCGTTTATTAAATAAATCGTCTTTAGATTTAGTAATTTCCAAGATATTACCGGAACATAATCTACATTCTCTCGTGTTCCCAAGATATGGAGTTCTTTGTAGAATGGTATTCCACGATAGTTTGAAATCTATTCCTTTCTTTTTATAGTCATTTACTGATTCAGCTAAGGATGTGGTATTAGCTAGTTTAGTATTGTTAAAGCTACTGGAGTGTGCATAATATCTTTTCTTAAATGTGTTCGATGTAGATCCTATATATGATTTGTTGGAGTTATTAGTAGACACAGTGCATTTATATATTACATTATTAATCAAACAGTTGCCATTTAAGGGGAAAGCGCTTCTATTTCTGCAATTACAACCATACGTAAGATGGTTTTTGGAGGTACCTACATAATTCTCATTAATCTTTGAGCTATTCTTATTGTAATTAATGTTAGAGAGAGAATGAAGACTGCTTTGTGGGTGATTTAGTGCTGGGGTTGTATTGTGATTTTGTGTTATGTTGTTTATGTGTTGGTGATTTGGGTGGTTGTGTTTTCCAGGTTGAAGAATTGTATTGTTTATCCTTTTAAGAGATGTAGCACCCTCCTGCATTTGTAAAATGTGTCTATCAATGCGACTTCTACTGTCTAATTTCCCTGTACATCTACTGCATACATATTTCTCCCTACCTGTTAGTTTGCCTGCTATCCCACTACATCTCTTGTGTACCCAGGATCTGCATTGTGTGCATTTATATATATATATAAGTTAGTTTTGGACTTCAGTTACCAATGCGGCCGAAACCGGCTTTGGTTCTATGAAATAAAACCACCCATTTTAAAGCTTTCCAAGTTAAATTAAAATCCTCCAACATAATTTTATATAAGAACTTTACATTAAGTTACTATTATAGTAATGAAATAAGTAGAGCCCTAAAGATACATGTCTAGCAAGGATGACGATCATCTTAATATTTTAATACCCAGCCACCCCAACATTAAAAAAACTCCAGTGCATATAATAACGAAGGTACACAGAACTGTTCCTAGTAATATAGTGAAAGCATACAATAAAAATATGGCACAAGACACCAAAATGAATGTATACTTTTTTAATGGTGTACTTTCAGATTTAGAAAATAGAATATTAAAAAAAGATGTCCTATAAGTCTTGGCTTTACAAAATTTTCTTCTCCAAAAAGAACAAAAAAAATTACATTGAAAAACAAACATACAAAAATACATTAACCCCCTCCCCCCAACCCCTTAAGGTTAATTCAAGAAGCTGGTCAAAAAATTCCCTAGGGAATTAGAATGAGCACTCAGAATTTTCTGGAGTTTTCCTCCACTCCAACCAAACCCAACCCAACATCAAAGCCTGGTCACAGGTCTAAGTAGGGGTCAATTGATTATGAGTTTCTCATGAAATATCTATAGTAAAGGGCTTTTTAATAGGCAGGCCTCTGATTGTAATTGTCAACTGTGGGAAGTACATTGGACAAGGTGTGTGGGGAGCAGGGAGGCTCACAAGAGAATGGAAGGGTGTGTTGAAGCATGAGGAAACAATTCTGTAAGAATTATATATATATATATGCACACACAATAATAGCGAGCAAGACAATTAGATATCGCTTGTGTGTGCGTGTGTGTGTGTGTGTGTGTGTGTGTGTGTGTGTGTGTGTGTGTGTGTGTGTGTGTGTGTGTGTATGTGTAATATATGTATATATATAAGAGGAAAGAGAAGTTGGAGAAGAAGAAGAAGAAAACAAAGATGAAAAATATAAAAAAGGATAGAATAAGTAAGAGAAAGAAAGAAGAAAGAAGAAAAATAAGAAGCAAGAAGGAATAAGGAAAAGGATGACGAAATAAGGAAGAAGAAAATGCTAGAAGAAAAAATGAAAAAAGAACAAATATAAATGAAAAACAATAGAAGAAAAAAAAGAAAATGATGAGAAAAAGATGAAGAAAAATAGAAAAAGATGTGCAAAAGACGAAGAAAAAGAAGATAAAGAATGAGATGAATGAAAAGAAGAAAGAGGAATTAAATGAAACAAAAGTAAGAAGAATAAGAAGATAAAGCCAGAATGAGAAAGTAGGAGGGGATGGGAAAAGAAAGAAGAGAAAAAGACGAAAAAAAAAATTGAAAGGAGAATTAGACAAAAGATGTACAAAAGATATATATGTATAGAAAAAAAGAAAAAATTACGTTAATAAAAAGCTTTAGAAAACTATCAAATGGTGCATGCTTAATTAATGCAAAAAGACAATTAGTTTATGATATCGTTCATCTAATATTACAATAGAGAATAGGAATAAATTTTGGTAAATATTGGAATATTTAATTCTATTACAGTATGTCTTATATCTTAGGGATTTTGTTTTAAGAACACACACACTCATTAATTCACACACACACACACACACATGTATATTTAATAATTATGTATAATATAACTATATAGATAAAATAGTTATGTAAACATATAAGTAGATACACACAGATATGTATGTTTAATAATTATATATATATATATATAGTCCAGAATTAGCCGTCGAAACGGCTTGAGCTTAGCCGTCGGGGTCCTACTCGTTCCTATATATATATATATATATAAATTTTCTGGGTGGGAAATGACAAAGGGCTGGGTAGAGAAGGAATTATGTTAGCTGAAAAATGGGTAGATAAGGTAATTGCTGTAAATAGAGTGAACGACAGAATAATTAAAATAAGACTAGTTCTAAATAGAACAACAGTGTCAATAATATCTACTTATGCACCCCAATCTGGCCTACTCGACATTATAAAAGACCGATTCTATGAGTCGCTAATGCTCACTACCTCCCAAATAACTGACAGTAACTACATAATTATTGCTGGTCATGTTGGACAACATTATGATGGCTTTGATGGAATCCATGGCGGCTATGGGCTTGGTACTAGAAATGAGGAAGGCTTCAGGATCCTGGAATTCTGTGATGCAAATAACCTAACTATCTGTAACACAAACTTCAAAAAACGAGACAATCACTTGATCACCTATAGATCGGGGGAACATGCCAACCAGATAGATTATATCCTTACTAGAAAACGTGACAGAGTGTCTGTTGTAAAGACTAAGTCCCTCCCTCATGAAGAATGCACCTCCCAACATAGCCTAATAGTTAGCGACCTCATAGTCAGGACTAGATGTACTTGACAAAAGAGGCGCACCTTGAGGAGAAGAATATGGAAGTTAAAGGACCCCATAGCCAGTAACGAATTTAAAAGCATATTACTTGATGCTTTTAACAGTAAGGAAGAGCAATTAGAGACGTCCAATATAGAGGAACAGTGGGAATTCCTGAAAGTTAACCTGCTGAAGGCAACAGATGAAATCTATGGCTGGAGCAGATCTATTGGCAGGAGGAGAGTAACTTGGTGGTGGAACAGTAAGGTGGAGGAGACAATTGGGGCCAAAAAGCAGGCTTGGAAAGTATGGTGGGATGGGGGAAGTAAAGAACACTATCAGGTGGCTAGGAGAGAAGCTAGGTGACAAGTGTACTTTGCAAGAAAGGAAGCAGAGGATAGAAAATTCAAGTATGTTCTACAATGCAAGGACCAAAAACGTGAGGCATTCAGGATTGCAAGACAATGTTTCAAGGAAAACTGTGATACTGTCGGGGAGAAGTGTGTCCATAATGAGGATGGTACACTTGCCCTCACTGATACTGATAAGAAGGTAGCTTGGAAGTGTCACTACAAGAGGCTAGTAAATTAGGAGAATAAATGGGAAAAAGATAGTCTGCCCCAAATAGATCCAATAGAGGGACCAGCTGTGCAAGTTAATGGTAGTATAATAAGTAAGGCAATCAAAGATATGAAGACAGGCAAGGAGGCTGGGACTTCGGATATAGTTGCTGAGATGTTGAAAGCATCTGGAATGATGGGACATACTATGGTCATCCGGATAGTAAACCAAGTAATACAGAACGGGGTCATACGAAATGACTGGCGTAGCAGCAGCATCGTTAACTGCAAGGAGACGCTCTAAATAGAGGAAACTATAGAGGTATTAAGTTAGTTGACCAGGTCATGAAGGTCACAGAAAGAGTTATTGCACAAATAATTCGAGACCGAATTGATCTAGATGAAATGCAATTTGGGTTTGTGCCAGGTAAAAGTACCACAGATGCTCTTTTCCTTGTACGGCAACTACAGGAAAGGTAAACCCCTCTACTTAGCTTTTCCTGACTTGGATATAAGCAGAAGGGATATTCAATTTGTTGGTAATTCAACAAATATAAATGCTTATAACTGATTCAGAGCACTCTACAAGTTTTCTGGAGTATAATATACAATGATATTAAATAAACGGAAACTATATTTATAAAATCATATTTATTCTATTATATATATTTCAAGGGTACCAAAATTTTGGTACGCTATCACCAGATAAAATACGAAGTGTGTTTTATAAATATTGACATAACCAAGGAGAATATACCTTAACGGTTCAAGTTATCCAAGGATAACTTGAACCGTTAAGGTATATTCTCCAAGCCATAACAGGGGAGTTTAAGACTGGCTGTCCATGGGAACTTCTCTATGCTGACGATCTGGTTCTTATAGCAGAATCAGTAGAGGAGCTAGAGAATAAATTCTGGCTATGGAAACACCAGTTGGAAGCAAGAGGACTGAGAGTGAACCTAGCTAAGACAAAAGTGTTGATAAGTAGAAAATAGGAGAAAACTCTGATTCTGTCAGGGAAATGGCCATGTTCGATATGCAGAAAAGGAACTGGCATAAATTCTATAAAATGCACGCAATGCAGATCCTGGGTGCACAAGAGATGTAGTGGGATAGCAGGCAAACTAACAGGTAGGGAGAAATATGTATGCAGGAGATGTACAGGGAAATTAGACAGTAGAAGTCGCATTGATAGACACATTTTTCAAATGCAGGCGGGTGCTATAGCTTCCGGTACCTAGGAGATCAGATTAGCATGGGAGGAGGGTGTTCCGAGGCCATAGTATCTTGAATAAGGACGAGTTGGAAGAAGTTTAGGGAGCTGCTTCCTCTGCTGACGAAGAAGGGTTTCTCCCTGCGTATGAAAGGCCGGTTATATGATGCCTGTGTGAGGAGCACGATGCTGCATGGTAGTGAGACTTGGGTAATAACTGCACAGGATATGCGATGGCTGGAGAGAAATGAGGCAAGCATGCTCCGTTGGATGTGCAGTGTCAATGTGCGTGAACGACCCAGCATGGATGTGTTGAGAGAGAATCTGTGTCTGAGAGGGATAATAGAATGTAGTGTGCGAGAGAGGAGACTGAGGTGGTATGGACATGTGATGTGCATGGAGGATGACTGATGGGTGAAGAAGTGCCAGGAAATGCCAGTTGAAGGAAGATGTGGTAGTGGTAGACCACCAAAAATATGGGCGGTGGTGGTGAGAACAGACCTCAGATCGCTGAAGCTCACGGTGGAGATGCCGAAGGACCGTGACGAGTGGAGAGATGCTGTGCTGAATAAGACCCATCCCACCCTTGCAAGCAGGGAAAAGCGGACGTAAAATGATGATCATGATGATCATGATGGTATATATACATATATATTTATATACATACATACATATATATACACATATACATATATACATATATACACATATATATATATATATATATATATATATATACATATATATATACACATATATATATACACATATACATATATATATATATATATATATATACATACATAGAGGCACATGGCTTAGTGGTTAAAGCGTTGGCCTTGCAATCGAAAGGTTGTGAGTTCAATTCTCAGACCTGGTGATGTGTTGTTTCGTTGAGCAAGACACTTTATTTCACATTGCTCCAGTTTACTCAGCTGTAGAAATGAGATGATAGGACTGGGGTCCCTATCATTCCACTGCAAAGTGGTCGTGGAGGTGCCACAGTAAAAAAGCACACAGCCCACACATGTAAAGTGGACTGTAGGCGCCACGGAAAAAAAAAACACCCAGCACTAACTTGGTGTTAGGAAGGGAATCCAGCGGTAGAAATCAAGCCAAAATCAGTTTCCGTCCAACCCCTGCAAGCAGTGAAAAGCGGACATAAGATGATGATGATGATATACATATATACATACATATATATATACACATACATACATATATATACATATATATATATATATATATATATATATATATATATATATATATATATATCTATAATAAATGTTCGGTAAACCCATACGTACATATATATATG
>OZ024752.1:5006627-5096627 GCA_964016885.1 Eledone cirrhosa | reverse complement strand
ATGTCTTGAGGTTTATTTCTATATTCTTTAGTCTTTTTTTTTTAAAGTGTTACCTTATCAATTCGATGGTAATGTATATCATCTTCACTTAAATCAGACTCCTGTATCGTATTAATAAGAATTGAATCAGGTTATGACAGAGAAAAAAAAACAGGAGAAATATACAAAACAATAGAATATTAAATCTAAAAAAAAAAGCATTAAAAATAGGAAAAAAAATCGACATTATTTATAAGAAAAAATATAAACAGAGCATGCATATAAATATATATCATCATCATCATCATCACCGTTTTACGCCCGTTCTTCCATGCTAGAATGAGTTAGACAGGTTGTCCTGTTGTGGGCAGTGTCCAGTCGGCTGACCTTGTCCTGCTCATGAGGGAACTGATTCTGGCTTGATTTCTACAGCTGGATGCCCTTACTAACACCAAACTCATTTACAGTGAGTGCTGGGTGCTTTTTTTCTGTGACACCTACATGACCACTTTGCTGTGGAATGATAGGGACCCCAGTCCTGTCATCTCATTTCTACAGCTGACTAAACTGGAGCAATGTGAAATAAAGTGTCTTGCTCAAGGAAACAACACATCACCCGGTCTGAGAATTGAATTCACAACCTTTCGATTGCAAGCCCAATGCTCTAACCACTAAGCCATTTGCCTTCATATAAATATATATATAGATATGTGGTTGAGGGTTGAGAGAAAGGAGTACTCAATACCAAAGTAGAGTTTTAATGTTAATTTTTATTAACAAGACTCACTTTTTAGCCTTAATAAAAATAAATTGCCAGGCACACAAGAAGGATATTTTCCTTCTTTTTTTTTTATTGCAGCATATCACAATCGGATTTTCCTCTGACGATACCATTCCCATATCAACAACAAGTGCATATGTTACATCTTGAATTGCATAAGGGAACCATTGAAATAATCATAATGAATAAATGAATTATGCAATATCAGCATCCTTTTTAATGTTATCTTATATATATATATATATATATATATGCCAACCGGACTGGAAACTGCTAAATGTTTGGCTGCCCTCTCGTCTCTTGGCCTTTTCAGCCCCATGGATTGTGTCTATTATATTCCTTTGTTTAATTTTGAATACCTGATGATGTCCTGGTGTATTTATTGAAAGTGGAATTGATGATGTCACCGGATTCATACTGAACCCAGTCATTGAAATGTTCATAGTATAATAAACCTTTCAGGAATTACACCAGTCCAGCATCTTGTTATTTTATAATAATTAACTCCGTACTCGCACCAACACAAACAAAGACGGGTGAGTTGCATTATGTCAAGTGCTCTCCCTAATATTACATCAAGTTTGACTATACGGAATGACCAATTCTATCCAGTGGTGAATCAACAAACCTAAATGAATATATATATATATATGGAGGCACATGGCTTAGTGGTTAGAGCATTGGCCTTGCAATCGAAAGGTTGCGAGTTCGATTCTCAGACCGGGCGATGTGTTGTTTCCTTGAGCAAGACACTTTATTTCACATAGAAATGAGATGATAGGACTGGGGTCCCTATCATTCCACTGCAAAGTGGTTGTGGAGGTGACACGGCAAAAAAGCACCCAGCACTCACTGTAAATGAGGTTGGTATTAGGAAGGGCATCCAGAATCAGTTCCCGCCCCACCCTTGCAAGCAGGGAAAAGCGGACGTAAAATGAATTGATGATATATATATAAGAAAGTAAGTCCATAGAATCATTAGATAAAATATATACAGTATTTCTTCTCCCAATCAGCATAATCAACCATACAAAAAATCATTTAAACGAGGCTATAAGTTGAAAATATACCTATGAAGAAACAATAGATAAATAAATGATAGCTTTTTATCTGTGATTCACAGCCACAGAAAATGTACTTAGTATTTCTGATAGCCTGTAGAAATTGACTAGACACACAGTTAACCATACATAATTAGGTACAAAATCAAAATTAGAAGAAAAAGTGTACATAAAACTACCAAAATCATCAAAATATCTCTACCCCCGGTGGTTTCATTTGCTTTTTGGAAATATCCGATCTTGGATAAATCAATGAGTTTCGAAATCATCAGGAGACAAACTCAATTGGACAAAGATTTTTCTTAAATGATCCCCGCCAGAAATGAATTCAAAATGGCTAAGAATTGTTACGTGGCTAGTGGTCAAGTCAGAAAGCTCGTGATTGGTGCCGGTCGGCGAGTAGGCTGGTTGCTAGAAAGCGCAGCGAAATACTGCCTAAAGTTTTACTCACCCTTACGGGAGTATATAAAACTTAGAAGTTTACATACACATAAACTAGACAGAGCCATATATATATATATATGTTTTTGGCAACCATTCACGGTGTGGCTCAATGACGAATTAATTAATTAAATAATCAACATGTATGGTTAACTGTATGTCTAGGCTATCAGAAATACTAGGTAAATTTTCTGTGGCTGTGAATCACGGATAAAAAGCTATCATTTATTTATCTATTATTTCTTCATAGTATAAATAAGCTTGATAAATGCGTACCATGAGCTCAATGAAAATCAAAACATTTGGCATTTTGAAGCGTGTTCGATGCTCTTTCTGCGAAACACCAATGATCCTTTTCTTGACCGAATAATCAATAGGCAGAGATCCATAGATGTTCACGGCTCATACTTTGACTAATCAAAACATTTCTGTTGTTAATTTTTCCAGAATAAAATTGTTTCTGAATTCAGCCATATTTTATGAACAACCTAACATATGTTGTCTAACTACAGAGGTATCAAACCTACCTAGTACATTACTATATGTTGTCTAACTACAGAGGTATAACGTCAAACCACTCTAGTACATTACTATATGTTGTCTAACTACAGAGGTAAAATGTCAAATCACTCTAGTACATTACTATATGTTGTCTAACTACAGAGGTAAAATATCAAACCACTCTAGTACATTACTATATGTTGTCTAACTACAGAGGTAAAATGTCAAAACACTCTAGTACATTACTATATGTTGTCTAACTACAGAGGTAAAATGTCAAATCACTCTAGTACATTACTATATGTTGTCTAACTACAGAGGTAAAATATCAAACCACTCTAGTACATTACTATATGTTGTCTAACTACAGAGGTAAAATGTCAAACCACTCTAGTACATTACTATATGTTGTCTAACTACAGAGGTAAAATGTCAAACCACTCTAGTACATTACTATATGTTGTCTAACTACAGAGGTAAAATGTCAAACCACTCTAGTACATTACTATATGTTGTCTAACTACAGAGGTAAAATGTCAAAACACTCTAGTACATTACTATTTGTCTAACTACAGAGGTAAAATGTCAAACCACTCTAGTACATTACTATATGTTGTCTAACTACAGAGGTAAAATGTCAAACCACTCTAGTACATTACTATATGTTGTCTAACTACAGAGGTAAAATGTCAAACCACTCTAGTACATTACTATATGTTGTCTAACTACAGAGGTAAAATGTCAAACCACTCTAGTACATTACTATATGTTGTCTAACTACAGAGGTAAAATGTCAAAACATTCTAGTACATTACTATTTGTCTAACTACAGAGGTAAAATGTCAAATCACTCTAGTACATTACTATATGTTGTCTAACTACAGAGGTAAAATATCAAACCACTCTAGTACATTACTATATGTTGTCTAACTACAGAGGTAAAATGTCAAACCACTCTAGTACATTACTATATGTTGTCTAACTACAGAGGTAAAATGTCAAACCACTCTAGTACATTACTATATGTTGTCTAACTACAGAGGTAAAATGTCAAACCACTCTAGTACATTACTATATGTTGTCTAACTACAGAGGTAAAATGTCAAAACACTCTAGTACATTACTATTTGTCTAACTACAGAGGTAAAATGTCAAACCACTCTAGTACATTACTATATGTTGTCTAACTACAGAGGTAAAATGTCAAACCACTCTAGTACATTACTATATGTTGTCTAACTACAGAGGTAAAATGTCAAACCACTCTAGTACATTACTATATGTTGTCTAACTACAGAGGTAAAATGTCAAAACACTCTAGTACATTACTATTTGTCTAACTACAGAGGTAAAATGTCAAACCACTCTAGTACATTACTATATGTTGTCTAACTACAGAGGTAAAATGTCAAACCACTCTAGTACATTACTATATGTTGTCTAACTACAGAGGTAAAATGTCAAATCACTCTAACACATCACTATAAAAACTTTTTTTCCAAATAAATAGTTGATAAATAGAAAAAGAGAAATATAATACAGATAAAGTTATTATAAAAGATAAAAAGGAAAAAGTAAAGACATATATGTATACATACACACATATACATATATACATACACCCATATATACATATACACACATATATATACACACACACACTTATATATACATATTCATAAACAGACACATTCTTTCTTCCCTTCTTTTCTTTTCTTTTTCACCCCAAGCAAGGAAATAAAACCACTAAGATACAAAGAGTTACCAATAAAAGAAAAAGTACAAGATAGAAAGAACATAACTCTAGCAGACAAGATGGCAATTGGTGCTGCTTTTGAACTTTTGAAAATTGTAGTGAATTTGAATACATATAAAGATGAGAAAACTGATCGTTAGAACAGCTGTTAAAACAGCTAAATGTTGTCAACAACAGCATGGGTAAATATAACTCACAAGACAGAGACCAGCGACCAGTGGTCGACAGATAAACAATCCATGAAGTGGACAAGCTGCCTGTCACCCACCTCATGGATTGTCTCTTTGTCGACCACTGGTTGCTTGTGTCGCCCACCTAGTGGATTGTCTCTGTCAACCACTGGCTGCTGGTCTCTGTTCTATGAAGCATTTTTGAACATGGTGTCTTTGACAGAATTTCCTTGTTTTAACGGCTATTCTAGTGGTGAGTTTTCTCATTTTTATATGTATTAGAATAGTATATATGATTACATTTAGGAGCTTGAATTCTAAAGTGATGACACCTAGCGCCCAGCCCACACTGTAAAATAGTTGTGTAGGTGTCATGACAAAAAGTACCCAACACACACCTTAAATGTGGTGATGTTAGGAAGGGCATCCAGCCGAAGAAACCAAGCTAAAACCGGTACTGTAAGAGCAACTCATGGTCATTGGACCAGGCTTGGCTCACAACGGGGCAACTCATCTAACCCATGCTAACGTGGAAAATGAACATTCAATGGTAGTATTGACATTCAATGGTAGTATTGACGATGATAATGTTAGATAATTTCAGGCATGATAAATTTTCTGGTATGACAGAACAAATCAATTTTCTGGCCAGAAAACTTGGCAATCAATGCAATATAATAATTTCAGTTCAGATCAATGAAAAATATCAGACGAAGAAGGCCAACAGAGTTGCTCTTTTGGAGGTTATCATCAGCCTTACTAAATTTCATATAATCAACATGAAAACTTGAAAATATTTGAATGTGGTGCCGCAGAATGGTCACAGTACAACAACTGAAACCAGTAATAGAATAAAACAAAAAGGGTTAAAAATATTTAAAAAAAAGAATAATATATATATATATATATATATATATATATAGTCCTACCCTTGCAAGCAGGGAAAAGTGGACGTAAAATGATGATGATGATATATATAAAGTCAGAGGAAGCACAAATATATTTAAACATAAGCATAGATACATATATGAGTGTAGCTCACCTTCAACGAAGAATGAATGAATTAAATAAATAATCATTAATCAAAGCTAAGAAGAAAATTAGGTAAATTTAATGTCTGTTCTTCAAACTTATAATTTAATATAGTTCTGATTACTGATTATTTATTTAATTCATTCATTGAGCCACACTGTTGAAGTTAGGCTACACTCATATATGTATCTATGCTTATGTTTAAATATATATGTGTTCCTTCTGACCTTGTACTAACACCCTTACGGTTGAGTAAATTTAGGCAGTAACAAACTGCTTCTTCTAGCAATGAACTTACTCGCCACCAGTCTACCCTTTGTAACACTTTTATCTTGACTATTAGCCATGTGATAATTTTCACTCTTTTCCAATTTGTTACTGGCAGCAATCACTTTAGAAAAATTGGTTCTAATTGAGGGAGTCTCTTGATAAGCTTGAAGCCTCATGCATAATGCAACAATTAAAAATTTCCACAAAGTACAAGCAAAATGTTGACAGTCAGGGCTAGAGGAATATCGGTAAACATTTATCTATTATTTCCTCAAGCTTACATTTTAAACTTAGCTCTGTTTAATTGATTATTTATTTAGTTAAATTTCTCTGGAAGAAGAAAAATTAGATAAATTTTATCTGTCTGTTCTGCAAACTCATAATTTTATATATATGGAGGCACATGGCTTAGTGGTTAGAGCATTGGCCTTGCAATTGAAAGGTTGTGAGTTCAATTCTCAGACCGGGCGATGTGTTGTTTCCTTGAGCAAGGCACTTTATTTCACATTGCTCCAGAAATGAGATGATAGGGACTGGGGTCCCTATCATTCCACTGCAAAGTGGTCGTGGAGGTGCCACAGTAAAAAAGCACCCAGCACTCACTGTAAATGAGGTTGGTGTTAGGAAGGGCATCCAGCTGTAGAAATCAAGCCAGAATCAGTTCCCGTCCCACCCTGGCAAGCAGGGAGAGGTGGACGTGAAATGAAATGATAATGAATGATGATATATATATATATATATATATATATATATATATATATATATATATACACACATACATATATATATATATTATATACCCATACACTACTACCTCAGATATCGAATACTCTCTTGAGTAATGGTCTAACTAGTTTTAAACTGGTTTTATCCTGATTTATATATATATATATATAAATATATACCTTATTTATTGATAATTTTACAATATAGCTGTTGTAAGAAAATGAATAAGTATGTATATATATATAATATATACATACATATATATATATATATATATATATATATATATATATATATATATACACACACACATATATACAAACACATACACACATATACTGAAGATATCTAAAATTTAAATATGGTAAAAATTAAATGTTAAAATAGCTATAAACAAATATAACAAAAGCATCAAAAAAGTTAAACCAAAAACTTCAACAAAGAACAAAAAGGGAAAGAAAGTGAGGAAAAAGATTTTAGGAATTTCTTCAAAGTAATTTAGAATATTTTAATGATAATACTGATGAAGAATTGATTGGAACATGAGAATAGGATGGAGAGAATTGTTACCAATATTGATATGAATATCAATATTGGATATCAGAAGATATCAATTAGGTCACATAAAAGCTAAGTAGAAGCTAGTCAAAAAAGAAGTGATAAATACTGCATAAATTAAATGTGTGTGTGTGTGTGTATTTATATATGTATGTATTTCTCTCTCATTCAGTTATCCTAAATAGTCTAATGACTCCTTTTATACCATAAATGTGTTTTATACCATAAATGTGTTTTTGTCTTTGCAGGAAATTGTTCTCGCTCCACATAACATATATACACATATATCCACATATATATATACATACATATCTCTCTCTCTCTCTCTCTCTCTCTCTCTCTCTCTCTCTCTATATATATATATATATATATATACTCGTTTACCTGTTCCAGCCATCCGGCTGAGGCCATGCTGGGGCACTGCCCTTGATATATATATATATACATATATGTATATATATATATGTGTATATCTATATTTATAAAACAGAGGATGTATGTCTGTCTGTCTGTGTAAATCCCTAAAACTTGAGAAGTACCCGACCGATTTTTAACTTTTTCTGCGTTAGGGCCTGCATTAGGCAAAAAACTGCATTTTAAAGGCATTTTTAGCCTTTTTTAGGCATAATTTAAAGATAATCCAGCCGATTTCCTCAAAATTTGCAGCACACATTAAGTAGTCTCCTCATATTGCTGTGGACGAAAAAAAATGTCCGATTCCCTTAATGGTTTCTATGAAATTTACGAATTAGCATCGGGTATTACATGCCATTTTCATTTTCAATATAAAAGCTACTTAAACATCGTAAGTATCATATATTTCGTTAAAAATTTGGTTTATTTAACAGAGGACACAACACTTACTTACTTTTAAGCAGGACCATTTTCGGGGGATTGAGGAAATGAGGAGGACCTTAAAATTTTGTCGGCGCCTTGTTGATGCTTCGTGCTTTCATCATGCGCAAATGTGGGCCCTGTGTATGTTGCTGTGTTATTGACACCGTAAAACTCATATCTGTGCTACTTCTACTAAGACCCCTTTTGTTGCACCTACACCGCAGTATGAACACTCTGCGCAAGTACGCCGAACAGCGGTTGTGCTAATTCCACGGTGACCCCTTTTGTCGCACCTTTGTTGTTGCGTAAATGCAGTGCAACCAGTGCTGCCCAGCATTTATGCTAATTTGACGCTGATTTCGTCATCTCAATATCCCTACTTGGTTTACACACAATTGACTATGTCGCTCCTTCAGACTGACGTGTGTTCCCCATCCGTGATGTAATTTGTGAACAGACTTACGACATACATCGCACCACAACACTTTCTCCTTTCGCATACAGGATTTCCGCAATCAGTCCACTGACACTGCTACTACTGGATCCGGCCTGCTGGTGTTCTACATTTCCAGGAGATGAACAATCATTCCCTGAGAATAAGGGAATTCAAAAAGTACACAGCTACATTCCTCAATCTTTGCATATGCATGTTTCTATTTCATGTTTCCTACCCTGTGCAACGTCGGGTCCTGCTGCTAGTATATATATATATATAGTTTTAATATAGATGAGATTCTACAGGACTAGAACTGTTTCATTCTTTAGAAATCATCTAAAGAATGAAACAGTTCTAGTCCTGTAGAATCTCATCTATATTAAAACTTTTATACTCTGCAATGTATTGAGTACCTTACTGTGGTTACCTCCGATTCAACCCGGAATAACATATATATATATATATATATATATAATGATGATGATATATGTATATTAGACGGTTTTGTTCCATTTGATGCAAGAATGGTTGGGAGACCATGTCTCGCTCGTATGGAAGTGTCTCTGGCAGGTTTTCTACAGCTGGATGCCCTTCCCAACACCAACCACATTTACAGTGTGGACTTGGACCCTTTTTACCGTGTCTCCTACATGGCCACCTTACAGTGTGGACTGTTGTATCATCAATATGGTGGATGGAACGGGAGAGGGAGGATGGAGTAGGGTGTGTGAGGTGGAGTGTACATTGGGTTAAGAAGTGCTTACTGACTGTAGGTTTGTATACAATGGCAGTCGGGTCTTCTGTACAACTGCATGGTGCCAAAGGTCTTGATCCATTGTCATTGTCTTAGAGAGGTGTAGGTGGGCAAGGTCAGTTTTTATCATCTCGTCCCAGGTTTTTCTCGATCTACCGACTCCGTAGCTTCCATCAATTTTCATTGCCCTGCACTATTTTATACAGCTGTCGTCCTTCATACATATCACATGTCCATACCAATGCAATTTCCTCTCCAGAACAGAACATTTCATACCTCTTATGCTTAGTCTCTCTCTCAATTTGTTTATGCTTGGTCGTTCGTGCACATTACTATTACACATCCATCGGAGCATGCAAGCTTCATTTCTTTCTAATCTACGCAAGTCTTCAGCACACAGCGCCCAGGTCTCACTACCATGTAATATCGCTGTTTGTATACAAGCATCATACAATCTGCCTTTCACTTTTAGAGAAAAACCCCTTGTATATATATATATATTCTTGTGATGCTATATATATATATATATATATATATATATATATATATATATATATATATATACAGGGTGTGGACGATATTTGTTCGCAATTTTCAACTGCTAATTTTATTCAAATTTTTTTTACTTCCGTTGTCACTCTTGTCTTCATAAAAACAGTGACTATATTTCCATTATTTATTTTCAGAATTTATGAATAATTATGAATAATTATGAATAATTATGAATAATTTTGAACCTCCAAATTTGTGGAAGAGACACAGAGTTCTTCTTGGAATCTGCGCCGGGAGGACAAATAAGGAAGTTTCAGACTTTCTCAGCGTCAGCAGGAGAATGGCGTCTCATCGAAAGACGTGCCCAGAGTCATGCAGACAAAGTTTCCAGCGACAACATTGGTCTTAGGTGTCGTCAGCAGTCAAGGTGACGTCATGCCACCTCACTTCTTCCCTGAGGGCCTCAAGCTGAACACCGATGGTTACATCCACGTTCGACCAGGTAGCTGCAGGTAGGCCATATGTGTGGCAGCAAGACTCAGCGCCCTTCCATACCAGCCGAAAGACCCAAGCCTGGCTGTCAGAGAACTTCGTCGACCACACTTCACCTGATATCTGGCCTCCCAGCTCGCCTGACTGCAACCCCCTCGACTTCTTTGTGTGGGGCGCAGTGGAACGAGACAGATCTAGCTGCAATACGAAAGACGATCTGAAGGCCAGGATCACAAGTGCCTTTAGGGGCCTAAGTCGGGGGACAGTGACGAAGGCCTGTAGCCGGTTCCGAGGCCGCCTTGAGGCCGTCATCAAAGCCATTGGCGGGTTTATCGAGTGAGATCGAAAGAACAAGTCATGAAGACAAACTGCCCCAAGTTTGATAAATATATCTTAAAAAATAAAACTACTGTGTTATTTTTTCCTAGACAGTAATCTTGCGAACAAATATTGTCCACACCCTGTATATATATATATATATATATTAATAAAAGGAATTCCAACTTTGTCTGATTTACTTGTTTTATTTACAATCCTTTAAAATGATAAGGATATTATAATGAAATAGTATGGTAGAATATTAAATGTTAATTGAACAAGTACTTTCATGCTTTCACAATCTTCAGGTTCATATTCAGTGGTGACAGTCAAGTTTGCAATTTTCAACTGTAATGAGATGGCTAAAATCTGTGCCTTATATACAGTAAAAAGGGGCTACAGAATGCTAAGTTTGGCAAACTGTATTTCGACCAATTGGTGTGTGGTTTCACTAGATTATTAAAGCTGATTGGTTTAGGCGTCATGGTTGGTTGAGCATGTCTAACATCAACTATTTGACCCTATCCAAAGCATCAATTGTTTTGCTATTTTTAGAAATGATGAAAATAGCATTTTCTAGGGTTTTTATAAAAAATCTTCAGTAATCATCACTTTTATTATTATTAATGTTGTTGTTAGTGGTTGACATGGTTGTAGGCATAGTCATAGTAGAAGTAATACCCCTAAGCATTATTATTGTTCATTTAGCTTGGGTTGCTAGATGGTTACTCAGGGGTATCTGACGGACATTTGGGTCTCTGATTTGCTGTCAGTGCACCCGTACATGTGCCGATAGTGCATTTTCAGTTTGACTGACATATAGTTCTTCACAATTCGGGCATTTAATGCAGTAAATTAGATTTCTGCTTTTGCAGTTCATATTTGCATTTGTGAATATTTTTCAAGTTTTTGTGTTCATATATTAACCAGTATGTATGAACTGACATGTGCCACATCGACTATCATTGCATTTAGATACAGTGAATGACTGGTCTTTGTTGTTAAGGTCAAACTTTGCCTTTGTTAGTAATTGCTTCAAATTTTTCGGCTGTCTTTTACTAAGAATCAAAGCTCGCTCTGTGATTAAACCTTTTAATTCATTACTTTGAGCAGTGATCGGTAGGTTTGCTTTGGCGTATTGAAGATATTCTGGTGACATGGTTTGTGTGTCATTATAAATGGTATGACCAGTTCTTGGTTTCTTCTTCCTTGGGTTGTCCTAAGTTTTTGTATAGGTATTTTTATAGCCAGCTGTATGCCATTTTCTATAAGTAGAGATGGGTATTTTTGTTTGAGCAAAAATTCTCTCAGTTCTGTTAGGCGTTTGTTCCTGGTATTCGTATCTTCTACAATGGTACAAATTCTTCTGGTTAGGCAGTATGGGATGTTGCGTTTTGTATGAGGTGGATGGCACGACTTAAAATTCAGATATTGATGGGCGTCTGTGTGTTTATAGTATATATCCGCGGTAATGGTGGTGTCGTTTTTGATTACCATTATATCTAGGAATGGTAATTTGGTACTACTCATCTCTTTTGTAAATTGGAGAGATGGGTGTAGGTTATTCAGGAGGATATTGAACTCATCCAGAGTATCTAGAGATTCTATCCAGATGATGAAACAGTCATCAAGGTATCTCTTCCAAGACTTTTCAATGTACTTTCTAAATTCAGTACTATATTTTTCCTCTATTTCTTCGTAGAGTTGTTGTTCTAAGTATCCTATTACAGAGTTCACGTAAATGGGAGCAAACTTCGTTCCCATCGCTGTGCCTCTAATTTGGATGTAATTCTTTCCATTGAAGAAGAATGTGTTGTTTTCCAGAATAAGTCTGACTGCGTCTAATATAAATGACACTGTGAATCTGGTGGGAATCACTTCTCTATGTTTTTCCACCCAGTATTTAACCGCCTTTATTTCTAAATCATGTGTAATATTGGTGTAAAGGCTTACCACATCAAAACTAAGTAGAAGTGAATTCGTTTCCGTGGTTTTGGGAAGATGGGACAGGAAGTCGATATCATCCCGGATGAAACTGGGTATGTGAATACATAGTGGTTTCAAAATAATGTCAACAAAATTGCTTAGATGGTGGGTAGGGCATGTTGGACCAGCTATAATAGGTCTAAGTTTTAATTCTTTTGGGTGTAGTAATTTAATGTACTCACTTTTTTGTTCTTTTACTGCCAGTTGGATTTCTTTTGAGTTATGAATTTTTGGTAAGCCATAAAAGTTGGTGGGTTTTGGCTCAAAATTGGTGATGTAGTCTCTTTCATTATCAGTAAGTGAGTTGTAGTATTTTGAAGCCAGGTTGTTGATCTTCTTCATGATGTTGTGGTCTATATTTGACAGTATTTCATGGTAGAATGTTATGTCTTTCAGTTGTTCCCCAACCAAATCTTTGTAGTATTCAGCATCCATTATAACAATTACACCCCCTTTATCTGCTTGTTTAATTATTATTGTTTTATCATTTTGTATACGTTTAAGTGCAGACATTTCCAATTTGTTAATGTTTGGCCTAACATTAGTATTACGTCTAAGAGGAAATTTAGACAGGATATCAATGTATTGGTCGAGATAGATATTTCTTCCTTTTGGCGGAGTGAAATTTGATTTATTCTTTACTAGTGATTCATCACTCTCATTACTTTTATCAGCAAAGAATTCTACAAGTCGTAATTTACGTCAGAATTCTTGGTGGTTGACTGTTAGAGTCGGTGTGAATTTCAGTCCTTTTGACAGAATTTGCATTTCATCATTGTCAAGATCTCTTTTGGATAAATTAATTATTTTAGGATCTACGTGTTCAATTGTTTTGGGTATGTTTCCTCCTGGAGCTTTTCTTTTTCCGGTTTTTGTTGTCCTGACATTAAAAAATGGACTTTTCTTTGTTCAGGATTTATATTCCTGTTGGTGTTTGCTTGATGAACTTTTGGTCGTGATATTATACTTAGTTTTGTAATGATTTTTGTCCTATTTTTGGTATTATGTATATTATTTTTGCATTTCTTGTTAGCATTATTTTTAACAATCTGGGAAAATGACCTAGGTTTGCTTTCAGGTTTAGATTGATTTTTTGCCCAGTTTCTTGTGGGTAATCTCTGTTGAGATCTTGAGAGTGATCTAGTTATTCTACGGTTTTTTCCCCCGTTCCTTGAGGGTAGTCTCTGTTGAGATCTTGAGAATGATTTCCTGGATTTTCTACTTCTCATGGTCTGGTCAAAGGAATATCTATCGTGTTTGTGCTTTTTATTCATGTTGTGTGCATTAGGGTGTTTTTGTAGAAAAAGCGAAGAGTTCCTAACGTAGTTCTTCTTTGATTCAAGGTAAGGTGAGTGTTTGTGTTGGCGAGATTGTCCACTTTTAATGCTTTTTCTCAGAGTTCCAGAGTCTTTACCGTAATTTGCAGCATATTCGTCGAGAAATAATTGTTTCTGCTCCCAGAACGTTCTTGATTTGCTTTCTTCTTTTGAGATATCTCTGATCCATAGTTCTCATAGTTTTTCAGCTATAATACCAGTCGTTAGCTTTGAAATTTCGACTTCAATTTGGTCATCGATAGCTTCATATTTGGCTTTGTAGTGGGATTGTTTACATTGAGTAATGGAGATGTCAGTCCTGAATTCTGTCAATGTAAGTTCCCATAGGAGTTTTGTTTCTTCTTCTGGCTCTCCTGCAATTTCTTTAATTAGGTATTTACGAGGGAGTATGGGTGCTGTTAGAGAATGCCATTTCGAATGTGTTTCGACATATTTTTCACATTTGTATGCTTTCCAGAAGTTTTGTTTTCTTATGTTAATAATTTTTTTTCCATGTCTTCCACATTTCTTTTCTTATTCGATGTGTTTCGTTTTCCAAATTTCTTTCGTTTAGTTCTGACATCCAGGGGGGTTGTGGTAGGCTTTCTCTTGTATCTTTGATAACTGTTGGTATAATTTCAGCTAAATTCTTAATTTCAGAGTTTATATGTTCAGTTATAAGTTTTCCATCTGTAGATTGTTTTTCTATTTCCTTTAAAATAGAGGATTGTGTGTCAGTCATCATGATAAGTGTAGATAATTTTGATGATATCTCCTTTAGAATTCTTTCTGATTCTGTTGGTTTCATTTGTTGCTTTCCAGATATGTTGGCATATACACAATAGGAATATAGATATATAGATATATAAGTAAATATACACGGGTGTGTATGATTGTGTATAGAAGATTATATTAATAAAAGGAATTCCAACTTTGTCTGATTTACTAATTTTATTTACAATCCTTTAAAATTATATATATATATATATATATATATATATACACACACATTTATATATACATATATATAATGTTTGGCCAGTACATTCAGAAAGTGTTGCAGATAAGTTTTAGAGTAACTCATGATGGCCAGATCGTCTGTATAGCTAAGATTTGATAGGATTTTACCTCCTATTTGATAGCCAGAGGAGCATTCTTCTTCAGTTTGGTAAATAAGTGCAGCTATAACTATACAGAAGAAGTGCTGATAGTACATCCCACTGCTTAACTCCCTTCTATATGTCTATACAGCGTGTAGTTCCCAATTCTGTTTTGATATATCTATTAAGTTGGTGTAAGTTTCTTTCAATAGGTTGATGTATTTTTGGTTAACTGAGGTCTTGTTTAAGAGTTGCCACAAGCTGGGTAGTTTCACGTTGTCAAAAGCTTTTGTGAAATGAATGAAGGTGATATGCATAGGTAACTCAGTAAGCTGATAGAACGATAGTTCCCATAATTAAGTCTGCTACCTTTTTTGTAGAGTACAACTATTAATGCTTTCTTGAATATATCTCGGCTTTTTTCCTGTACTTATAATACAGTTAAAGAGATGTTGAAGTGCTTTGATAATTGGTTCACCTCCAGCTTTGATGAATTCTGAGTATATGTTGTCCAGTCCAGGGCTTTTTCCTCGCTTCAAATATTTGATGGCATGAGATATTTCACTAGCCAAGATAGATAGAATAGCAAAGGCTGAATAAAAAAACTCATTAAATCAGACAAACTTAAGCAAATGTACAACAACATCAAGGAACTGAATAACCTACCACCCAACAGGTTATATCATGCTGTTCTGAAGAAACTAAAGACTAAACTAAGAAATCTTAGCTGGGGCATTAAAGATTCAAATGATATTATCCTTAATTTCAAAGATGATATCACTGAACGCTTGGCTAAATTCGATGAAGAACTGTACTTCAGCAACTCAGAACAAACAACCATGTATGATTTGACATATATATATATATATATATATATATATATATATATATATACACACACACACACACACACATATACACACACACATATATATACACACACACACACATATAATCTTAAATTTGGGCTTAATCTTACTTTTTAAATCTTAACTTTATATTCTACCCTGAGACTTTATTATGACTATCAATAATACATTTAACCTTTGTCATAATGCTTCCTTCTGCAAATTCTCCCAATTTAAAACCTAAATCTTACTATTCTAACCTTTAATCTTATCATCTTAAATTATATCTTTTAATTCTAAACATAAATTTTACATTTCTAATATTTAATTGTAATTTCTAACTCTACATTAAAAAACCTATTGTACATCCGTCCAGTATATATATTTTTAAATATATTTCTTAGTACTTTTTAACACTTCTGACTAACTTCTTATATGTAACCTAATCTCACCGCTAACATCTGTCCACGACGGGGTAGTAGTAGTAATATACACTATAAATGTATGACCCCCTGGACCAGGCCAACAAGACAAGATTAAGTAGATTCCTTACTTGAAGGCAGCCACCCAGACTAGCAACTGCTCATTTTTGGCCGCCTTCTCATCTTGGGCATTTCTCTCTGCTTTTCAGCCCCTTGGATTGTGTCTATTATTATATTCCTTTGTTGGATAAATTTCGGAATACCTGATGATGTCACCGGATTCATACTGAACCCGGTCATTGAAATGTTCATAGTATAATAAATCTTTAACGAATTACACCAGTCCAGCTTCCTGTTATTTTATAATTATATATTTACACACACATATATATATATATATGTATATATATAAATTAATAAAATAATGAATAAACAAAGAAACAGTTCCTTATATTAAAAAAAATTTCATCATTTTACGATCGTTTCTAGGATATATATGTGTTAGAGTTGGTATGCATATTCTATAGATCTATGTACAATATTTATACAAACTATCAGAGGGAATATACATACCTACACATATATATGCTGTCTTCAGAAATAATGATATTTGTTTATTGATAAAAACAAAGATTCAATACAATAGGTCTGTTTGGGAACAGGTTTTGAATTGACCAATCAGGAGATAGTGAGGGTCAAGATAGTAATATAGTAGTAGAAGAACCTTAAATTATGGGTAGAGGAAGGTAGATTTCAGTTTTGGATGGAAAAGAATATTATGAATGAAGGATTATTTTAGGGAAGAAATAGGTCTTATGCTGACCTCAGAAATAATTTTATTTGTTCATTGAATAAAACCAACAAAGATCTAATATATTCTGTCTGTTTGGTCAGAGGTTTAGAATTAACCAATAGAAAGTTAATAATTGGCCAAATGGTAAAATAGTAGTAATTTTAGGGGTGAAACTAGGTCAGGTGGTCAGTAAAAGGTATACAAGCAGTTGCTGTTATAAAATAGTAATGCCAATACAAATATCTAAGGTGACCAAAGTTTTAAGATAAGAATGTTAGTGAAAAAAATACATCTATGAAAAGAATATGAAATTAATTTAATTGATGGGTATATTTATATTGATAAAATTATACTAATACATATAGATATGATAAATAAGAGTTAGATGCAGTTGAAAAGTGCTGTTAAAGATGAGGGGAGATTAAAAGAATATAAAAATAATATATATATATATATATATATATACTTATATATATATATACTTATATATATATATATATACATATATATACACATACACACATATATATATATATACACACATATATACACTTATATATATATATATATGTACATATATATACACACACACACATATACATATATATATATATACATACACATATATATATATATATATATATATATACATACATATATACACACATACATACATACACATATATATACACACACATACACACTCATATATACATATAATTATTGGGGGGGGGATTAAATTTATTAGTGAGAAATAGTAAATATATATAGTTTTCAAGTCATAACCTGAAGTTAAAGCATTATATATGTTTACTTAATGGTATCAGTTTTAGCAAATGATATTTGTAAGAAGGAAAGCCAAATTATGTAGTTCATCAGTAGTAGAATATTAATTATAGGTTAACTAAATTAAAAATAGTTTATATATTAATTTCTAAAGTGTATATTAATTAGGTTTATAATATTTAAAGCAGAATTATGTAGTTCATCAGTATAGAATATTAATTATAGGTTAACTAAATTAAAAATAATTTATATATTAATTTCTAAAGTGTATATTAATTAGGTTTATAATATTTAAAGCAGAATTATGTAGTTCATCAGTAGTAGAATATTAATTATAGGTTAACTAAATTAAAAATAATTTATATATTAATTTCTAAAGTGTATATTAATTAGGTTTATAATATTTAAAGCAGAATTATGTAGTTCATCAGTAGTAGAATATTAATTATAGGTTAACTAAATTAAAAATAGTTTATATATTAATTTCTAAAGTGTATATTAATTAGGTTTATAATATTTAAAGCAGAATTATGTAGTTCATCAGTAGTAGAATATTAATTATAGGTTAACTAAATTAAAAATAGTTTATATATTAATTTCTAAAGTGTATATTAATTAGGTTTATAATATTTAAAGCAGAATTATGTAGTTCATCAGTAGTAGAATATTAATTATAGGTTAACTAAATTAAAAATAGTTTATATATTAATTTCTAAAGTGTATATTAATTAGGTTTATAATATTTAAAGCAGAATTATGTAGTTCATCAGTAGTAGAATATTAATTATAGGTTAACTAAATTAAAAATAGTTTATATATTAATTTCTAAAGTGTATATTAATTAGGTTTATAATATTTAAAGCAGAATTATGTAGTTCATCAGTAGTAGAATATTAATTATAGGTTAACTAAATTAAAAATAATTTATATATTAATTTCTAAAGTGTATATTAATTAGGTTTATAATATTTAAAGGTTTTTCTCAGTTTATGATTACACGATATTATTAATTCCTGTCGCTTATTTAATAGGGTATCCTTAGATTTCATTATTTCGAAAAGTTCTTGGGAACATAATCTACATTCATTTCTACTATTTTGATAAGGGGTGGCCCTTTTGAGCACACTCCAGGTCAGGTCATATTCTATATTCCTCTTTCTATAACTATTAATTATTTCAGCTAGAGATGTTGTATTAGCTAGTGCGGCATTTTTAAAACTATGTTTGTGGGTATTAAATCTTACCTTAAAATTGTTAGAGGTAGCTCCTATATATGAATAAATAGAGTCCTTAGTGTTAACTTTACATTTATATACTATGTTATTAACAAGGCAATTTCCTTTTAATGGACAGTTTGCCTTGTTTCTACAGTTACAACTTTTCGTGAATTCTGTATCTGAGGAGATATTATGGTTAGTTTGATGTACTGGTGGTATACTCATGGTTTTTTTTACGTTTATGTATATATATATATATATATATATATATATATATACATATAAACATATACATATATATATATACATATATATACACACATATACATATATATATACACATATATCTATATATACATATGTACATATATAAATATACATATGTATACACACATATATGTATACATATATACACACACACATATAGTCTGCTCTCACCACCTCCGCCCATGTTTTTCGTGGTCTTCCTCTACTGTGTCTTCCTTCTACTGGCATTTCTTGGCACTTCTTTACCCAGCGGTCATCCTCCATACGCATCACATGTCCATACCATCTCAGTCTTCTCTCCTGCACACTACAACTTATCCTTATGTACATATATATATATACATATGTATATATATATATAAATATACATATATATACATAAATACACACACACACACATATATATACACACATATATATATTTATATATATATATACATATATACACACACATATATATATATACATAGAAATGTAGTATTACAATTGTGTTTTGATATGTTGGTTGTTGCTAATGAAGTGTGATATCTGTACATCAATAAGACTGTTGGTGTCTACAATCTACACTGAACACTACATTGCTAGCTATATATAATTATCATAGCTAAAGGCTTTAGTTCTTTTTCTTCTCTATAATATAGCAATTACAATTAGACAGAAATGATTATATATATATATATATATATATATGTATATATATATATATATATATATATATATATATATATATATATATATATATATATATGTATATATATATATGTATATACACATGTGTATATGTACGTATGACTATGTGTTGATTTAAAACTTCCCTCTGTTGTTATTTTATATTCCTCATTCTTATATATTTTTCATTATCACTCTCATCACCCCACTCTCTTCATACACATACACATTATATATAAAACACAACACACATATTCTAACATAATACCCCAACACTATAACACAAATAATTCACACAACTCACCTGCTATATAGTTGCTACCCATCATTATAACAATACAAACCTCCTCCCCACCAAAGTACATGCTCTACATGCTCTACAAATCACTCTAAAAAGTCTGTCTTAAGCCAGAAGACTCATTTGGCCAGTATCATGGCCAGTCCATTGCAGGGTTAAATCCCCAGCTATTGTTGGTACTCATTTTCAGCCAAGTATACTGATGCAATGTGGAAAGAAGTGTTTTGCTCAAGAACAAAACACGCAACCCCATATGGATGAAAGGCTAAGTTAACCTCAGCGGTGCATTCAAGATTTCACAGCTCTAGCATTACTCCTTCATAGTCAGTTTATGAACTTTTCTGCCGACTCTCATAGAAACACGATTCAACATGGACAAAAGTTAATACAACAAAACTTCAGGTAGACAGAAGTACAGCTGTTTCTAATTTAGGTACAAGGCCAGCAATGTTGGTTGCGGGGTGGAAAGTGGATTAAATCGACCCAGTACTGAATTTGTATTTTATTTTATCAACTCCGAAAGGATATAATGCAAAGTTGACAAACATTTTTTATACAGTAGATTGACAAGATCCCAGACCTTAACGAGCGTGGTGGAGCTTACAACCTCACGGTTGCTAATCCAATTGTCTAACTCACCCAAGTGCCTTCACAATTTCTTATACAGTCCAAAAATTATATGAACCCAAGTACATAACTAATATTTATTTTAAAAAGAACAGGAGTATGAAAGACAAAATGGTTATAGTGATTATGGAGGGGATTGTAACTGTTGGTGACATTGCTGTTGTTGTTGTTAATAACGAAGTAGTGGTAGTGGCGTTGGTGGTAGTGGTGGTGCTAGATATCACTGTATATTTCAGAAAATATCATATATTTTCACTGGCTCTGACAGTTGGAAGGTAAGCAGTATACAGTACTGATGAAGGGTAAGCACCCAGAAACATTAGTATCTGCAGTTCTGTTTATATGCCAAGAGCAAGAATGATGGGGCTCATTCTACTGACATGGTTTAAAGAGGCTGTTTGCATAATTGCAAATGAGTAGAATATTATTATTAATATTTGAGGTACATGGCTTAGTGGTTAGAGCATTGGCCTTGCAATCGAAAGGTTGTGAGTTCAATTCTCAGACCGGGTGATGTGTTGTTTCCTTGAGCAAGACACTTTATTTCACATTGCTCCAGTTTACTCAGCTGTAGAAATGAGATGATAGGGACTGGGGTCCCTATCATTCCACTGCAAAGTGGTCGTGGAGGTGCCACGGCAAAAAAACACCCAGCACTCACTGTAAATGAGGTTGGCGTTAGGAAGGGCATCCAGCTGTAGAAATCAAGCCAGCATCAGTTCCCGTCCCACCCTTGCAAGGCAGGAAAAAGCGGACGTAAAATGAAATGATGATGATGATGATGATTTGAAAAACTCAGATTACATTTATCGTATTCAGCCATGTAGAGTGATAAAACTATTTGTTAATGGAAACAGACCCCATAAAGTTCAAGAACTCTTTGGACAAATTCCTTCAAGAAATTCCGCATAAACCTCCTACACCCGGATATGTCTCATTAAACAATAACTCTCTACTTGAGTGGACCATGGTGTTTAAATCCTGATTGGAAAGACTTTGCCAGGTGATGCTATTAAGTTAGACATGGCCTGGCCCAATACTGGCTGAGACCTATCAAATTTATCAAATTCAATTTACACACACACATACAGACATACATATATATATATAATATATATACATACATACATACACATAATATATATACATACACACACACACATAATATATATACATACACACACACACATATATATATATATATATATATATATATATATTAGCTAAACTACCCGTCCTTTGGACGGTTCAAGTAGCTTTCGATGTAGCTCATTAAACTAAACAAAGTAAATTTGAATACATAGAAGAAAAACGTACTTTATGTAAACATGAAAACCTTAGGCACTATTCCAGCGAAATAATTAATATGTGAGCTCGGTGACTTTTTTGACAACAGTAAAAGCGCATCATGAAATAGAGAAGTGAAGTGAATAATAGACACTATTATGTACAAAGCATAATATTGTGAAAGTTATGACATCACTTAATGTATGAACATCAAGCTTGAAACGATAAATTATACAATGTCAAATCTATAACTTAACTTAGTAATCTGTTAGAAATTGCTGGTTGTGAAATATACAAAATGATATTGTTAGTCTCAAGGAAGCGTACCTTTTGCTTCAAGTACAAAGAGTAAATTAAAATCTGAATGAGCCGAATTATGAAAGATAACTCTTGTCTTACTTAATCACGAAAATTCACACAAATAACCAAAACTTTTTTTAATGTCTCCAAAGGCCCCAATATCGATTTTTGAAAGCCTTTGTAGATCATGTATAGGTTTTGTGCAAGGAGAAGCTCTGTAAAAAATTTCAAAGAAATCGCATGAATGGTTTAGAATATATGAGCCCTCATTAAAAATTGTCCAACACACACATACAGAAAACTTCATCTTTATATATACAGATAATCATTGTTTTTACATCAATTTCCATGCCAGCATTAATTGGAATGTTTTTCAACTAGACGCCCTTCCTAAGCTCTACCAATACTCTTATAATGCACAGGATACAGTATATATACATAATATGTATATGTACAAACACACATACACATGTGTACACAATCTCACACACAGAGAGAACCAAAATTTTGATCTCGTGATTTCAATGTATGCAAATGTATAACTGAAGTAGTTTTGCTATTTTGTGTAAAAATTCTATTTTTTATTGAAAACCACTTCACATTCAAAAAGGTGCTCAGGGTTGTTGTTGGCAAGATGGTTAATCATTTTTTTTTAGGGGGGGGGGGGGGGGTTATCAAGTCAGTTGCCAGATGTTGGAGCTATAATGTACCCATGCCCAGGGAAGCAAACATTATTTTACTGCTCCCAGTAAAAGACATTTGTTAAAAGATACCACTGTGTGATATCATGGACACGAATTTTGACACTAGCTTGAGCTCAATCCAAATTTTGGGAATGAAATTGTGAAAGCCAATCTGTATCTGTAATTGAAAGGACCTGCCAAGTAACACAAATTATGCCATGATGATTAAATCTGAGAATTATATTAAGGACACTTGTATCTATGGAATACTCAGCCACTTTCACATTAAGTTAGCAAGTAAATAGTCCAGTTGATTGAACAAATGAATGCACATTGTCCAAGTCAACAGAGGATTCATCATCATCATAGTTAGTTATTGACCTCTGGTGTTGTATGGTTGTGTGTGTGTATGTGAAAGTGGGTAGCTATGGTTACTTATTGAACAATGAATGTGTATGAGAGAGAGAGAGAGAGAGAGAGAGAGAGAGAGAGAGAGAGAGAGAGAGAGAGAGAGAGAGAGAGTGTATTTGTGTGTAGTTATAATTGACCAATGACAAATAAATGTCAGACAGTGTGAGAGACAGTGTGTATGTGTGTAGTTATAATTGACCACTGACCAACAAATGTGTGTATGTATGTAGCTATAACTGACCAACAAATGTGTGTATGTATGTAGCTATAACTGACCAATAAATGTGTGTATGTATGTAGCTATAACTGACCAACAAATGTGTGTATGTATGTAGCTATAACTGACCAACAAATGTGTGTATGTATGTAGCTATAACTGACCAACAAATGTGTGTATGTATGTAGCTATAACTGACCAACAAATGTGTGTATGTATGTAGCTATAACTGACCAACAAATGTGTGTATGTATGTAGCTATAACTGACCAATAAATGTGTGTATGTATGTAGCTACAACTGACCAATAAATGTGTGTATGTATGTAGCTACAACTGACCACTGACAATGGTTTTATTTCAGTTACAGGTAAGACCATTCAATGTCCAGTATCATAGTATCATGCATTTATGGTTTCAGTTAAATGTAGGTTTCTCTCATCTCCCCCTCTCTCTCTCTCTCACTCTTCTCTCTCTCTATTCGTCCCTTCTCTCACTCTTTGCCCCTTTCTCACCCCCCCCCCCCTCTCACACTTCCTTAACTCCCCATTTCTTTCTTATATTCATTCTGCTCTCACATTTTCACTTTCTTTCTCCTCCTCTCTTTCTTCATCATTGCCCCCTCTCACTCTCCATTTTCTTTACAAAATGTCTTTTAGTTTCTCTCTCTTTCTCTCACTCCTTCACTATTTTCATCAATCACTTTGCTCCATATCAAACATATACACACACATACACAATCACAAGCACACTCACACAGACACACACACTCATACAAACTCATACAAACTCACACATACACACTCAAACACAGGCACTCTCTCTCTCACACACACACACACACAAAGAGTAATAAAGAAAAAAGAACAAAAAAATAGCACAGCAGTGGAGAATGTATTAAGATGGAGTATTACAATAGATCTGTCAATAATTGGTCAAACAATATAACTGAAAATCTACTACTTATTTCATTGACAGCTTAACAGCTCTTAAGATGGCAGCAGACATAGTAGCACTGGTAGTAGTAGTGGTGATGGTGCTGGTGGTAAAGGTGGTGGTGGTGGTAGATGCTGGTAATGGTAATGGTAATGGTGGTGGGGGGGGTGGTAATGGGGGTGGTGATGGCAGTGATGGTGATGTTGGTAATGGCCGTGGTAGTGGTGATGGTGCTGGTGGTGATGGTGGTGGTGGTGGTGGTGATGGTGCTAGTGGTAATGGTGGTGGCAGTGGTGGTGGTGATAGTGGTGGTAGCAATAACAGCTCAATGGATGCAATCTGCAGTAGAAGTGATTGTAGAAACATAGAGCTGTGGCTAAGGTAAAAAAAAAGAGCCCATGTCAACAGCTTTGCTATAGTCAACACACACGGTTTTATATATATATATATGTGTGTGTGTATTAATTATATATATGTATATGCATGTGTACATATATATATATACACACATATATATAATCATCATCATTTAACGTCCACTTATATATATATATATAATTATATATACACACACACGGGTGTGTGTGTGTGTGTTTGTGTGTATATGTATGTAAGTACGTAAGTATGTATACACTGACAAAATTAGATGAACAGCTCTTGGTCTATTGATTATAGAAATGGTTTTCAATCTTGAGTCAGAATGGAACAAGAATTCCTCTCAAGAGGGCTAGGCTAAGATCATGTGATCACAGACAAGTAAAGAATTCCCTCCCCAGCACCATCCTCTTTCCCCATCTCCATCCTCAAGATAATAAAGGACAGCTGTAAGATTCAACTTATTCTTCTCATGCCTTGGCTTCTGGCTTTTCTTCCCCCTTTTCTTATATACCATGCATTCAGCATTCATTCATGAGAACCTATTTATTGCGCTCTTCAAACTACCAGGATACAAGATAACGGAAATTATGCAATTTACAATGAAAGAAAATAATGGTGGAAACATCTTTTTTTTTCTTTTATTTTTATGGGGGAGGAAGAAAGTGCAAAAGGGTCATTTTCAAATTCTAAAGTCCTAAATTTCTAAACATATATTCAGGACAGGCGTGTAGGTGTATATATGTATGTACATTTTTGTCTCTTCCTGATTGCTGTCTTAGAGTTTTACCAGCCACCTGCTCAGAGGCATGGTTCTAAAGAAAAGGTTCTCTTTGTTATCATTTCTGTAACCATTCACCTGTTAAATTTTAAGATAGTCTTGCAGATTTTATTGTCTCGGTTATTGAAATCAACTGTAACATGAATTAATGAGCTTTGTTTGTTCTCTACGAGTTCAAGTTGAGCTTTAATTTGATCCAGGTGAATTGGTAGATAGATATCCTTTTTCTTCAATAATAATGGGTATGTAACTCCTGATAGAGTCATAGGGCCGCTGTATTGACATACAGTGTTTCTTGGGCATTTTAAGCCTAGCAGAGCCCATCCCTCTCCAAGCTGATTTCTTCCAGAGAGAGGAAAAATAAACCAGATAATAAAGCAGATTCCTCAACAATGATTCATAAATTACCTCTTTTTCCTCTCTATATTTTCTTATCACTTTGATGTCATGTGCGCAGCTGACTTCCACTACAGAGCATGTTTATATTTTGTGGTTGGAAAAAACAGAATCAGCTTATTAGGTATTTAATATGGTTGCAGGTTTTATTCAATTCAGTTTCCATTCCAACCCTTACCTATGGTCATGAATCTTGGGTAATGAGTGAAAAAATATGATCGCGAACACAAGTGGAGGAAATGGGGTTCCTCGGAAGGGTCTTTCGAGTAATGTTAATTGATAGAATATGTAACTCAAAGTTCAGAGAGTCACTCTAAGTAGAGCTGCTACTTCTCTGAATTGAGAAATCAGAGCTCCAACACATGTCTCAGAAAAGAGTCGCTGGACAGATTTTATGGGCAAAACCAGCCAGCAAAAGGCACACAGAGACAATGTAATTTAATTTCAAAAACATGTACATAAAAACATACATACACAAACATACACAGACATAAACATTCATACATAATTACACATCTATATACATTCATACATACATACATGTATACATACATATAAACATACAATCATACAATCATACATACAGATATACATACATGGTGGCTGCCAACTCGTTTTCGAGTACGGCCACTACATTATATCCATGTAGGAGAACTCCTACCGATGCGCTGAATGAGTATGACATTTTAGTCCAGCCTGTGACATGAAAACTCTGGTACAAACACTACACTTGTGACAAATATTGACACATAGTGCTGGGCCCATGGTACCATGTGACGACAAGTGCAGAGAGATCTCCAGATATAAAGTAATGCCTGTGCCGTGAAGCTTTTATAGTGAGCAAAGGCACTGCACAAAGCCAGTCCCACTCTCTTAACCAAGATGATATTTACCAAAAAGAAGAACAAGTCAACATCATTGGATACCATCAGGGTTGCAGGTGTTATATCAGAGTTTTCCTTCTCCTAGAATTCTGCCTTGACAAAGGCTAAGGGGTCATCTCTCCCGGTGATTTTGGATGGCCATTGACTCTTAAGAGCTCCTTTGCCCTTTGTCAGGTTTTGTTGTTAGTCCTGCAGGATGTCCAAAGTCACTCTCCTCACCAAGAAACCTTGGTGGGGTTGCCAGTTTAGTCGCCAACGACTGTGCACACACAGATATACAGTTCAAGAATCACACATATATAAACATCCTCTTTGAATTAAATAGAAAGAAAATTTATATAAATGATTTGTTTTTTGTAGTGAGAAGAAAATATTCTTTTCATTAACAGTTGAGTGCATGAAAGACTGTAGTTAAATGGACTGCAAATTGCAGTTTAATAGACAGCAAATTGCAGAAAAATATAATTGTTCATAATTTCAATTTTTAATATCACATTTATCATTGCTTTTTCAAAATATTCCTGATATATGTTTTAAGGCCGTTTGCCTGTGGTTCACGCTAAATAGAATATGAATAGTTAGAGAGTTTGTATATCAGGAACAAGGATATATTAAATTATTCCTTCTATATTCACAACCCATTATTGTGGCATAGTTTCCTCTGGGATTAAGTTTTTAAAATATGAGTAAAATAACATCAACAACAAGAAAACAATATATACCAATGACAATCCCCTGTCTCTCTCACTAAGTATATATCATCATCATCATCATTTTACGTCCACTTTTTCCTGCTTGCAAGGGTTGGACGGGTCCTATTCAGCACAGCATCTCTCCACTTGTCACGGTCCTTCGTCATCTCCTCGGTGAGTTTCAGCGATCTGAGGTCTGACCTCACCACCTCCGCCCATGTTTTTTGTGGTCTACCTCTACTGCGTCTTCCCTCCACTGGGACTTCCTGGCATTTCTTCACCCATTCGGTCATCCTCCATGTGCATCACCTGTCCATACCATCTCAGCCTTCTCTCCTGCACACCACAACTTATCCCTCTTATACCCAGTTTCTTTCTCAACACGTCTATGCTTGGTCGTTCACGCACATTGACCTTGCACATCCAACGGAGCATACTTGCTTCATTTCTCTCCAGCCGTCGCATATCTTCTGCAGTTGCATATATATGTGTGTGTGTGTATGTGTGTATATATGTGTGTGTGTGTGTGTATGTATATATATATATATATACACATATATGTCTGAGTGAGTGTGTGTGTGTATAAAAACTCTGATTCCATCAGGGAAATGGCCATGTTCGATATGTAGAAAAGGAACTGGCATAAATACTATAAAATGTACGCAATGCAGATCTTGGGTACACAAGAGATGTAGTGGGATAGCAGGCAAACTAACAGGTAGGGAAAACTACGTATGTAGTAGATGTACAGGGAAAGTTGACAGTAGAATCGCAGTGATAGACACATTTGTCCAATGAAGGTGGGTTCTATAGAAGTGATTGATAGCTTCCGGTACCCAGGTGATCAGATTAGCATGGGAGGGGGGGGGGGGGTCCGTGGCCATAGTATCTAGAATAAGGACAGGTTGGAAGAAGTTTAAGGAGCTGCTTCCTCTGTTGACAAAGAAGGGTTTCTCCCTGCATACGAAAGGCCAGTTATATGAAGACTGTGTGAGATGTGCGATGCTGCATGGTAGTGAGGCATGGGCAGCAACTACAGAGGATCTGCAATAGCTGGAGAGAAATGAAGCAAGCATGCTCTGTTGGATGTGCAATGTCAATGTGCGTGAATGACAAAAAAATGTAGACACACTTCAAACAGCATTCTAATAAATATTGCCTCTACAGGTAATCAAAGTGTGTATACATTTTTGGGAGACATCCTGTATATATATATTTAGTTGATATATAAACACATTGTTACTTAGGGCTTCATGTCTTACCAATAACTCAGACAATTTTCAGATGATATAAGACCAGCACTGGATGTATACACACACAAACACACCTACACACACAAACACACACAAACACACCTACACACACAAACACACCTACACACACAAACACACCTACACACACAAACACACACAAACACACAAACACACCTACACACACAAACACACACAAACACACCTACACACACAAACACATCTACACACACAAACACACCTACACACACAAACACATCTACACACACAAACACACCTACACACACCTACACACACAAACACACAAACACACACAAACACACAAACACACCTACACACACAAACACATCTACACACACAAACACACACAAACACACCTACACACACAAACACACCTACACACACAAACACACCTACACACACAAACACACCTACACACACAAACACACCTACACACACAAACACGCCTACACACACAAACACACACAAACACACCTATACACCTGCACACACCTACACACACAAACACACACAAACACACAAACACACCTACACACACAAACACACCTACACACCTACACACACAAACACACACAAACACGCCTACACACACAAACACACCTACACACACAAACACACAAACACACCTACACACCTGCACACACAAACACACTTACACACAATGATACACACACATAGATAGTCATTGATACACACACACACACACACACACATGATACACACACACACATGTTTTCTCACAACTGCCACTTCTCATTCAAACTATTTGCGAACATATCTTTTATATGGAGACCATTAAAAAAACCCCAGTGGAGAGAGTGAGAGGGTGAGAGAGGGAGAGAGAGAGGGTGAGAGAGAGTGAGAGAGAGAGAGGGTGAGAGAGGGTGAGAGAGAGAGAGAGAGAGAGAGGGAGAGAGAGAGAGAGAGAGAGTGAGACCAGTGGAGATGGTGTAGCAGATAGAAGTGGGTATGGTATGTGTATAGTATGGTATGTTATGATATGGTATGGTATAGTATGGTATGATATGGTGTGGTAGGTATGGTATGGTATGGTGTGATATAGTATGGTATGGTGTGGTAGGTATGGTATGATATGGTGTGATATAGTATGGTATGGTATGGTGTGATATAGTATGGTATGGTATGGTGTGATATAGTATGGTATGGTATGGTGTGGTAGGTATGGTATGATATGGTGTGATATAGTATGGTATGGTGTGATATAGTATGGTATGGTATGGTATGGTGTGATATAGTATGGTATGGTGTGGTAGGTATGGTATGGTATGGTGTGATATAGTATGGTATGGTGTGGTAGGTATGGTATGGTATGGTGTGATATAGTATGGTATGGTATGGTAGGTATGGTATGGTGTGATATAGTATGGTATGGTATGGTATGGTGTGATATAGTATGGTATGGTGTGATATAGTATGGTATGGTGTGGTAGGTATGGTATGGTGTGATATAGTATGGTATGGTAGGTATGGTATGGTATGGTGTGATATAGTATGGTATGGTGTGATATAGTATGGTATGGTGTGGTAGGTATGGTATGGTATGGTATGGTGTGATATAGTATGGTATGGTAGGTATGGTATGGTATGGTGTGATATAGTATGGTATGGTGTGGTAGGTATGGTATGATATGGTGTGGTATGGTATGGTGTGGTAGGTATGGTATGGTATAGTGTTGAACAGTATGTTATGGTGTGGTACGGTTTGGGATGATATGATATAGTATGGTATAATATGATATGGTATGGTGTGGTATGGAATGGTATGATATGGTATGGTGTAATATGGTATGGTGTGGTATGGTATGGTGTAATATGGTATGGTGTGGTATGGTATGGTGTAATATGGTATGGTGTGGTATGATATGGTATGGTGTAATATGGTATGGTATAGTATGGTATATGGTATGGTGTAATACGGTATGGTATATTATGGTATGATATGGTATGGTGTGGTATGGAATGATATGGTATAGTATCGTGTAATGTGGTATGGAATTGTATGGTATTGTGTAATATGGTATGGTGTGGTATGGTATAGTATGGTATGATATTGTATGGTATGCTATGCTACAGTAGTACAGCATTGGCAATGGCAGTAATGGTGTTACTTTCTCTTTTTTTTCTATCTTTTGTTGTATTTTTTTATTGTTTTGTTTTGGATTTTCCACTCTGCTTTCATTATCTTGACTTTCCTTGCTGAGATAAACTAAGTTGCTACTTATTGATATACACAGTACAGTGAAGTCACTGGGGATGCACTTTATCAAAGGATAAACAAGGTAAATCTATTGATTCTAGAGTTGAGTGTATTCCTTCTTTATAGTAAGCATATATTCTCTAGTTTGTTTCTACCTACCCCATCCTCACATTCCTCACTTACACATCTTCTATTTCGCCCATCATCACCACCATCTTTACATTTTGTATACACACATATGCATGTATATATGTATGCATGTATGTAAGTATCTATATGTGTATATATATATATATATATATATATATATATATATATATATATATATATATATATATAAATGCATATATATATAAATGCATATATATATATATATATATATATATATATATATATATATATATATATATATATATATATATAAATGCATATATATGCATATATATATATAAATGCATATATATATATATATATATATATATATATATATACACACACATATATACATATAATCTGTCTAGCTAGGTTACTCTTGATTTCCTGTTCTCTCTTATTCTCTCTAGTTATGCATTTAACTCTGAGAAGGTATATATATATATATATATATACATGTGTGTGTGTGTATTTATACAAATGTATAGACGTTATCATCATCATCAAAATCATTTTATGTCTGCTTTCAATTGCGGCATAGGTTTGAAGAAGATTTCATGGTTCAAGTCAGACAGCCCTTCCTGACAGGTAAAAAAAACACATCTTGCTTGTAGGTTTAATTTTTGCTATGCTTCTACAGTTGGATGCCTTTCTAACACCAAGTTCTTTACAGAGTATACTGGGTGCAATTTAAATTGGCACCAGCACTGGTGCTTATCTCGGTTTCCATGGCAAGAAGTAACTGGGAGTACAAGACTTTTGCCTGGAGAGGACACCAGTCCATTACAAGGTTAACCCCACCAGTTAAAGCTGGTACTAATTTCTTTTCAGCTGAGTATATTGGAAACAACTTGAAATGAAGTGTTTTGCTCAAGAACACCACACATAACTCACTCCAGGAATCAAACCCACAACAATATGATCGAAACAACCTTACCACTAATCTACACACCTTCCTCTTTAATTCTCTTATTTTTTATTTTCTTATAAAAGACCAGCATTCAAAATGTTTAGACACTTTTCCAACAGCATTTGTCCTCTTTTTTTTTCTCAGCTTCAATTAATATCTTTCAATCAGTCTTTTTTTCTCTATCAGTTCCTTCTTCTTTCTATCCATCTTACCTCCCTTTGTATTTTCCCTGTTCCTGTTCTATTTTTTTCTCTATCAGTTCCTTCTTTCTTTCTTTCCATCTTACCTCCCTTTGTATTTTCCCTGTTCCTGTTCTATTTTTCTCTATGGATTTTTCTACTACTCATTTCTCCGTCAAGATCCTTGTAGCTTCACCTGTTTTTATCTTTCTTTTTAGTTCTCTATGTATCTTATCCATCTCTATGTCTCATTCTACTTAACCTCTTTCTCTCTCAGATAATAATGCAGTCATTTTTTCAAGATGTATAATTAATAGCCTAATAGTTAGGACATGGGGGTATATATATATATATATATCATCATCATCATCCTTTTACGTCCGCTTTTCCCTGCTTGCAAGGGTGGGACGGATATATATATATATATATATATATATATATATATATATACATACATTTGTGTGTGTGTGTGTCTATATATATATATATTTATATATAAATGCACACACACACATACATACACATATACACACTCAGATATATATATACACACACCTAGATGTAACGCATGCGCAAACTAAGCACACAACACACAAAAACAAGATAATGTACGACAGAACAAAGGAGACACAAAATAAAAAGCTAGTCACTGAGGAGGTCACAAAATGTGTGATGAAAGAGCTTTGACAATATATAAACAACCTTCCAGTTATCGAACCAACCAGCCAGCGAACCGGAAATTTATAATAAACTAGACCACCCTTCAAAATATTTTTTAAAAATCATATTCACTTAAAAATAATTTTTAAATAATTAAAATATACACAGACATGTATATAATGTGAAATGAAGGCCCATATATATACGTGTCATCATCATCATCATCATCCTCATCATCATTTTACGTCTGCTTTTCCCAGCTTGCAAGGGTGTATATGTATATATATAAATACGTGTGTATATGTATATATATAAATACGTGTGTATATGTATATATATAAATGAGTGTGTATATGTATATATATAAATACGTGTGTATATGTATATATATAAATACGTGTGTATATGTATATATATAAATGAGTGTGTGTGTGTGTCATCATTATCATCATCATCATCATTTCATTTTACGTCCGCTTTTTCCCTGCTTGCAAGGGTGGGACGGGAACTGATGCTGGCTTGATTTCTACAGCTGGATGCCCTTCCTAACACCATGTGTATACATATATATATATATATATGTGTGTGTGTGTGTGTGTGTGTGTGTGTGTGTGTGTATATATATATATGGGTGTCTGATCTATATACACTGGTCATAGACACGCACACACACTCAGATATATACATACACAACACCACCAGCTCTCTTACATTCTCCTTCTCTCTCTCTCTCTCTCTTTCAATCTACTCTCTCATAACCACTATCTCTTCCTCTCTATCTTTCTCTCTCTCTCTTTCTGTTTATGAAAGTACCCAGAAACCCTCGGGAACCTGTGGTCAGATTTACGTGAAACTTGTTTTATTCCATTTGTATTCCCATTTCAGGGGCAACTTCCTTTCAAAGTATTTCCCATTATGCGCCCCTTTTGGCTGTATTACATTACAGACAAGCACACAATCACAAACTGTTAGTATTATATAGATTGAAGTGAAAACAAACGGTGCATGTGTTTTTATTGGCAACATGACCCTCCCAAAGTATATATATATATATGTATGTATATATATATTATATATACAATCAGAACGGGATGGAAAAAGTTCAGAGAGCTTATACCGCTGTTGGCCACAAAAGGTTTCTCTCTAAAAATGAAAGGCAGATTGTATGATGCTTGTATACGAACAGCAATGGTACATGGCAGTGAGACATGGGCATTACGTGCAGAGGACCTGCATAGACTGGAAAGGAACGAAGCATGCATGCTCCGTTGGATGTGTAATAGTAATATACGTGAACGGCAAAGCATAAATGAACTAAGTGAGAAATTAGGAATAAGAGGGATCAGATGCTGTTTACTCGAGAGAAGACTGCGTTGGTATGGCCACGTGATGCGCATGAAAGACGACAGCTGTATAAAAAAGTGCAGGGCGATCAAAATTGATGGTAGTTACGGAGTAGGCAGACCCAGAAAAACCTGGGACGATCTGATAAATTCCAACCTTACACACTTGCACCTCTCTAAGACAATGTCACTGGACCGAGATCTTTGGCGCTACACAGTAATACAGAAGACCCGCCTTGCCTATGTACAAAGCAAAACCTACAGTCAGTAGGCACCTCTTAACCAAATATACACCCCAATCCACTCCCCTACCCTCCCACTCCCACCAACAGCACCCTCTCTCTATAAAGTTGGTACCACAACATCCAGTCCAAATAAATGAGATAATGAGATCGAGATCGTGTAGTTGTCACGAGAAAAACACACAGTCCACGCTGTAATGTGGCCGTGTAGGTAACACGGTAAAAAGTTCCCAGTTCCACACTGTAAATGTGGTTGGGGTTAGGAAGGGCATCCAGCCGTAGAAAACCTGCCAGATAGTCCTATATGAGCGAGACATGGTCACCCGACCAACCTTGCCTCAAGTGGGACGAAAGAACTTTGACAATATATGAACAACCATCCGGTTGTGGAACCAACCAACCAGAAATTTATAAAATTTATGAAATTTATAATAAATTGAAGTCAAAGCTACTGGTGCATGTGTTTCTTATTGGAAACATGACCCTCCCAAAGTATAACAATATATATATATATATATCATCATCATTTTATGTCCGCTTTTCCCTGCTTGCAAGGGTGGGATGGGAACTGATGCTGGCTTGATTTCTACAGCTGGATGCCCTTCCTAACACCAACCTCATTTATTGTGAGTGCTGGGTGCTTTTTTGCCGTGGCACCAGCACGACCACTGCAGTGGAATGATATGGACCTCAGTCCCTATCATCTCATTTCTACAGCTGAGTGAACTGGAGCAATGTGAAATAAAGTGTCTTGCTCAAGGAAACAACACATCACCCGGTCTGAGAATTGAACTCACAACCTTTCGATTGCAAGGCCAATGCTCTAACCACTAAGCCATGTGCCTCTATATATATATATATTTCCTTGAGCAAGGCACTTTATTTCACATTGCTCCAGTTTACTCAGCTGTAGAAATGAGATGGGACCTCAGTCCCTATCATTCCACTGCAAAGTGGTTGTGGAGGTGCCACTGCAAAAAAGCACCCAGCACTCACAATAAATGAGGTTGGTGTTAGGAAGGGCATCCAGCTGTAGAAATCAAGCCAGCATCAGTTCCCGTATGAGCAAGACAAGGTCAGCCGACCGGACACTGCTCAAAACAGGACAACCCGTCTAACCCATGCTAACGTGGAAGATCGGACGTAAAACGGTGATGATGATATATATATATTCACACACACACACACACATATATATCGGCACATATACAATTATATAGCAGCGTTTATACACACAGCCACTTTCTATAGTAAAATTTCTAAGAGGTCTTTCTATAAAGAAATAATTCCATTTATTTGGATGTGTCAAACAGTTTCACATATTTAGATATTGTTACTGAAGCTGTGGGAATATGGATAAATAATATAGATATAGAGAGAGGAGTGGGGGAGAGAGGTGGAGGGGAAGTGTGTGTGTGAGAGAGACAGAGAGAGGTGGTTAGGGAGAGAGAGGTGGAGGGGAAGTGTGTGTGTGAGAGAGAGAGAGAGAGAGGTGGAAGGGAAGTGTGTGTGAGAGAGAGACAGAGAGAGGTGGTTAGGGAGAGAGAGGTGGAGGGGAAGTGTGTGTGTGAGAGAGAGAGAGAGAGAGAGAGAGAGAGAGAGGTGGAAGGGAAGTGTGTGTGTGAGAGAGAGACAGAGAGAGGTGGTTAGGGAGAGAGAGGTGGAGGGGAAGTGTGTGTGTGAGAGAGAGAGAGAGAGAGAGAGAGGTGGAAGGGAAGTGTGTGTGAGAGAGAGACAGAGAGAGAGAGATGTGGAGGGGAAGTGTGTGTGTGTGAGAAATATGGTAGAGAGGTGTGTGTGTTAGAGAGAGAGAGGTATTGGGGAAGTGTGTATGTGATAGAGAGAGAAGGGAGAGAGAGGGGGTGAGAGAGAGAGAGAAGGGAGAGAGAGAGGGGGTAGTGTGTGTGATAGAGAGAGAAGGGAGAGAGAGAGGGGGGAGTGTGTGTGATAGAGAGAGAAGGGAGAGAGAGGGGGTGAGAGAGAGAGAGAGAAGGGAGAGAGAGAGGGGGGAGTGTGTGTGATAGAGAGAGAAGGGAGAGAGAGGGGGTGAGAGAGAGAGAGAGAAGGGAGAGAGAGAAAGGGGGTAGTGTGTGTGATAGAGAGAGAAGGGAGAGAGAGAGGGGGGAGTGTGTGTGATAGAGAGAGAAGGGAGAGAGAGAGGGGGGTGAGAGAGAGAGAGAGAGAGGGGGGGAGTGTGTGTGATAGAGAGAGAAGGGAGAGAGAGAGGGGGTGAGAGAGAGAGAGAGAGAATGTGTTTTCAACTATGGTTGATCTTTTCTTCATTTTTTTTTTTTGTCATGGGGAAAAAATGTCTGAAATACAATTCTACAATTTAATTTGATTATTCAAAATTGCTATTTTCTTTTAATTCAGCCTTCAATGGAAGCCAACGAGATATCTTCTATGCAGTCACTTAACATACTAGAAATAGCAGCCAAGTCTCTCTAGAAACCATGCCCTTGGTCACGGATGGAATGTTTTTGATCCCAGATCTTTTGAATCAGGCTGACTTAACCCTAAACCACAACTACATGTAAATTCTATAGTGTAAACTATATGTATGTGGATGTTTAAATGTATTTAAGGTTCATGTGTATAAGTGTATGTGAGAAAGTTTATGAATATATTCTTATCTGTTTGTGTTATGACACGTGTAAAGGTGTGTCTGATATTTTATATTACAACTGTATATGTAAATGTGTTTTTTTATAGATGTTTATATATATATATAATATTAAAATACAAATATTAATAAAATAGATGTTCTTTTGATCAATTACATTTTATTATACATATTTCGGATGTACAACAGTACGTCCTCATCAGACAAAATATAATGATACATGACATACCCTGAGATGTTAAATGGTTAAGATTTAATCAAGGTAGTATATATATATTTGTACAGATGTGAATGTATATGTATGTACTTTCATATGTGTATTTGTATTATCTATATATATAAACAGAATTGCAGACACTAATGTTTCTGGGTATTATCCTTCATCAGTACAGTTCACTGTTCACCTGCCAACTGTCAGAGCTAGTGAAATTATATGATATTTTCTAAAATATACAGTGACTGATCAGCCTGATTTGCATATCAACAGATTGGTTGATCAGTCAGATCTGCATATTAGCAGATCTACTGATCAGCCAGATTTGCATATCAGCAGATAGGCCAGTCAGTTTCCTAGCTCTGACAATACCCAGAAACATTAGTGTCTGCAGTTCTGTTTACATGCCAACAAAAGAGCAAGAATGAGGGGCGCATTCTACTGACATGGCTTTAAAAAAGAGGCTGTTTGCATAATTGCAAACTAATCAAATATTATTATAAATATTTGAAAAACTCAGATTACATTTATTGTATTCAGCCATGTAGAGTGAAAATTAAAATTTTTTTTATATATCATCATCGTTTAATGTCTATCTTCCACGCTAGCATGGGTTAGATGGTTTTGTTCCATTTGATGTGGGAATGGTCGGGAGACCATGTCTCGCTCGCATGGAAGCGTCTCTGGCAGTTTTATTTTACAGCTGGATGCTCTTCCTAACACCAACCACATTTACAGTGTGGGCTGTGTATATATATATATATATATATCATCATTATCATTTTACGTCCGCTAACACCAACCTCATTTACAGTGAGTGGGTGCTTTTTATTGCCGTAGCACCCCCACGACCACTTTGCAGTGGAATGATAGGGACCCCAGTCATATCATCTCATTTCTACAGCTGAGTAAACTGGAGCAATGTGAAATAAAGTGTCTTGCTCAAGGAAACAACACATCACCCAGTCTGAGAATTGAACTCACAACCTTTCGATTGCAAGGCCAATGCTCTAACCACTAAGCCATGTGCCTCGATATAATTATATATATATATATAAATATACTATATATATACATACACACACACACATATATATATATATATACACACACATATATATATATATATGAGTTATAGTGTATGGGCAACTGATTCCTCCAAGACTTATGAAAAATTCAGCAATAACAAAAGAAAAAGTAGGACAGAAAATCAATTGTCTGTTACTGTTTTAAGAAGCTTAAGTTCTGTGGCAAGACCTTCAGCAACCTGTTCCAAATGTCACTGAACTGAGACCTCTAGAAGCCAGATGAAAAACCACTTTCTTGAAAAATACTAAGAAAACTACAAAATGAGAAACTACCAGACAAAGTACTATGAAATATATCACACCCTCCTCATATATTTCATCATTGTTCTTCCTCCCTTTCATTTAGTTACATTTCTCTTTCTCTCTATTCTGGTTTTATATCACTCCTTCTAGTCCCCCCCCCCCCAGCCTTCTCTAAACTCAGATCCATGTAGCTGTCTCTTTGTATAAATTTGTAAAGAAACTGCTAGAAGTTTGAAAACAAACAAGGTGGCTAGTGATAAGAAATAGCAAATTTTCACCCACGGCTGTTGGAGTGTGTTTGTACAATATAAACAAAGATACTTACCAAGCTGAAGTTGAAACAGTGGATCAGAGCCAAGTAACATATTTAGATGATATAAAACAGAAAAGTAGACATAGATGAAGATGGTCAGAGCCAATGAGCGCTTTTGCATAACAGCTTTTGAATAGAAGGAATTACTGTATATACTTGAATATAAGTTGAAAAATATGTGACAAATATTTTGAAGGGAAAATAAGGGTTTGGCTTATATCCGAGGTCAACACTGGTTTCACTTTCTAGGTGGTGTAGATTACACTGGTTTCACTTTCTAGGTGGTGTAGATTACACTGGTTTCACTTTCTAGGTGGTGTAGATTACACTGGTTTCACTTTGGAGGTAAAGATTACACCAGTTTCACTTTGGAGGTAAAGATTACACCAGTTTCACTTTGGTGGTAAAGATTACACCAGTTTCACTTTCTAGGTGGTAAAGATTGCACCAGTTTATCTTTGGAGGTATAGATTACACCGGTTTCACTTTGGTGGTAAAGATTACACCGGCTTCACTTTGGAGGTAAAGATTACACCGGTTTCACTTTGGAGGTAAAAATTACACCAGTTTCATTTCTAGGTGAAGATTACACCAGTTTCACTTTGGTGGTGAAGATTACACTGGTTTAATTTTGGAGGTAAAGATTATACCGGTTTCATTTTTGAGGTGAATATTACGCCAGTTTCACTTTGGAGGTAAATATTACACCAGTTTCATTTTGGAGGTAAAGATTACACCAGTTTCATTTTGGAGGTAAAGATTACACCAGTTTCACTTTCAACTTGAAATTCATATTTTGTATTGTGTTTGGTATGTTTTAGGTGAATATGACCTTTCAAATGGTTGGAAATTGGTAAAAAAATCACTACATAATGGAATTGTGAAACATAAACTGCACTCTTAATGACACTTGAAACACTTCAGATATAAATATATTTTCAACTCATGAGAATTTCCAACCGTGATATCTAATTGCTGATGCCTCAGTTTATACATGGGGTTAGAATTGTTACCCATTTCTCAGGCATAAAATAGAGGTATTATATTTGAGTATAAACGGTAAGTGTGCTGTGCTACCACACATACCCTAAGCATTTAAGTAATAACAAAGTTAAGTGTGATTATTGTGATATAAAATATGGGTTCAACACATTTGGATTTATATAATCCTCTATTATCCTATGTTATCAAAATTTAATCCTGGATTACCATGATATAAATCTGGATTACCATGTTACAATCGAAGATTATGATGATATAATCCTAAATCACAGTGATATAATCTTGATATAAATCCTGATTTAGAAATGGTTACCTTCATCTGGGAAATAATTTGGACCTGTACTATAAATTTAAAAATGGAAGTCACCCAAAGGAGGTTATCTTTTAATGAATTTCCAACAAACAGATAGAGATATTATGCCCAATTTGGAAGGACATGACATCATCAAGTTTATTGTTGCAGTTTACCTCAATGGTCAAACACGTTCCAGCTCTGACTACTTTTTCTCACAATACTGTAGGGTGTGATTTGAAGGAGATTTAGCTGTTATTTTGAACAGGTTGACAAGCTATACAAAAAGGATCCTTTTTTTTGGGGGGGGGGGGGGGGGGCCTCAGCCATGTCTGTTTGTCTGCCTAGCCATCAGATTCCAGTTATGCATTTAAGCTAAATTGCAACTATATTATATGAGAGAGTGTGAGGAAGTAGTGAGATAGAGAATGAAAGAGATTGAGAGAGGAGAGAAGGAGAGAACTATAAACGTTTTACAAAGTTCAGGTGTAACCTAAAATGGAATACTACTCCTACATTTAGGATAGTGCTACAGCTTCACACACATACACACAGATATCTCACATTGCACCTAAAGAAATGACATTCAGCTGACTGACATGAAGTTACTAAAAATCTCTAGAAATTTGCATCTTAGCCTCGTGAGCTGGAATGTCTCTTCCACCGCGTATCTTTCACCATCCTCCAGGGAAATGCCTCCTCTACTCTGTCTGCTGGGGCCAGAGAGCGGTCAGCCTCTGGGCCACCATTTGCTTATAATAGTGAGAGATGGGGAGAGCGGGAGAGATGGAGGCAGTGACAGTAGGAGTTTGGTTCCTTTGTGCTCGGACCTGGTGTATATGTATATGTCTCAGGGTTTGAAACGTAAACAAAGACAGAGACAATGTATATGCTTGACTGTTAACTGACACTTACAAAAACCTATCTAAAAACTGGTTTGTTAATTCAAATGTTTATAGTATCTTTAGTAGTGGACAGATTGTTGTGTACACAACTTTGTAATACAGACATCTGTCTCCTTTCTCTGACTTTTCTTTTGATACTAAAATGGGTTCTGCTTTTCAGATCTGGCTGATTTCGTATCAACTCTTTATTCAAGCACTCATGACTCATACCACCCCCTCTCATCACCCATATAGTGTCCAGTCCCCCCTGAGGCCTAGCACTAATCACTACACCCAGTCATTTTACCGCAGAATGCCATCCCTCTGAAATTATTCCTTACACATGTCATTCAACATTTGCTGACATGCAACAGTTTAAACAGAATGTTAATGACATCTGTCTCAGTCACCCTAGTCTGTTCAATTAAAGCTGACCAGGGGCTAAACAGCGTATTATTTTCCTCTGAAAAACGATGTCAGACAATACAAAATTCTATGATATAAAATTCTCATTGGAGAAATATATATATATATATATATATATATATATATATATATATATATATATATATTTATATATATATATATATATATATATATATATAACACAGTAAAGAGAGAAATACACATCTTTATATATATATATATGTGTTCAAATCATAAGGGATATAAAACCACCATATACGGGGTGCGGACAATATTTGTTCGTAATTTTCAACTGCTAATTTTATGCAAATTATTTTTACTTCCGTTGTCACTCTTGTCTTCATAAAAACAGTGACTATATTTCCATTATTTATTTTCAGAATAATTGATTATGAATAATTTTGAACCTCCAAATTTGTGGAAGAGACATGGAGTTCTTCTTGGAATCCGCACCAGGAGGACAAATAAGATCCACTCCCAGAACAACAGGTGGCTCGCTGTCTCATCCAAAGACGTGCCCAGAGTCATGCAGACAAAGTTTCCAGTGACAACATTGGTCTTAGGTGTCGTCAGCAGTCAAGGTGACGTCATGCCACCTCACTTCTTCCCTGAGGGCCTCAAGCTGAACACCGATGGCTACATCCGCGTTCTGAGCGAGGTAGTAAATCCCTGGATCGACCAGGTAGCTGCAGGTAGGCCGTACATGTGGCAGCAAGACTCAGTGCCCTGCCATACCAGCCGAAAGACCCAAGCCTGGCTGTCAGAGAACTTCGTTGACCACACTTCACCTGACATCTGGCCTCCCAGTTCGCCTGACTGCAACCCCCTCGACTTCTTTGTGTGGGGCGCAGTGGAACGAGACACCAACAGATCTAGCTGCAATACGAAAGACGATCTAAAGGCCAGGATCACAAGTGCCTTTAGGGGCCTAAGTCGGGGGACAGTGACGAAGGCCTGTAGCCGGTTCCGAGGCCTTGAGGCCATCAGCAAAGCCAATGGCGAGTTTATCGAGTGAGATCGAAAGAACAAGTCATGAAGACAAACTGACCCAAGTTTGATAAATAAATCTTAAAAAATAAAACTACTGTTATTTTTTCCTAGACAGTAATCTTGCGAACAAATATCGTTCGCACCCTGCATATGTGTGTGTATTTCTCTCTTTACTGTGCTATACAGAGCTCAGAATTTCTTCCTTGTGCTTATTTGATTATAAGGGAATATTGTAGTTCAATGAAGTAGGGGTCATGCAGAGTTGTTATACATTAAAGGTTAAATGACACCAAAGATTAAAACATTGTTTTAATCTTTGGTGTCATTTAAATCTTAATGCATATATATAACTTTGATAGGTTTCGGCCAGTATTTTCCCAGGCCATGTCTAACTTAATAGCACCACCTGGTCATATATATATATATATATATATATATATATATATATATATATAATATATATATATATATATATATATATATATATATATATATATATATAATATATATATATATATATATATATATATATATATATATATATATATATATATATATATATATATATATATATATATATATATATATATATATATATATATATATATATATAATATATATATATATATATATATATATAATATATATATATATATATATAATATATATATATAATATATATATATATATATAATTGTGTTGTAGTTTGCTTGAAGCATTGTTGAATAGGAAATATGAGTTTAAAAGCCATACAATGCATTGAAAATTAAAGGTAGCAGGATAGCGATAGAATTTTACCTAAGCAAATTTAATTATTCCAAATATTTTCAGGTTTAAAAATCCTTTATCAGAAGAGGATCTGTGTGAATGTCTTAAAGGACCAGTCAGAGGTGAGTTGTTGTTTGGCTGGCAGATTCAATTTATATATATAATATAAGAAAATTAGGCTTTTTTTAAATGCAAAAAAAGGTGTCCTACACGAGTGAAGGTATAAGGAAAAGAATTTGAAAATGCAACTGGAGTCTTTTTAAGAATATTTATTTGTTTCCTTTACCGGTTTCACAGTTCTTTCAAAAGTAGAATTGAGATGGAGGGTTTGTGGTTTTTCTCGCATCTGGTTGGTGTTCGGAAGTTATTTCTGTTTTATGTGGAAAGAGTGGCTCGAATTGCTGGGTTTTTAAAAATAATTTGGTTGGTTGATGTCTGTGACGTGAATAAGTATAATAAATTTTGCGCCAGTTCGCTTTACAAAGTTCTTATTGCATTTAAATCTGGCTCAAATTGTTGTTTATTTATAAGCATAATTTGGTTGGTTGATTACTGTCACATGAATAAGTACATCAACTTTCGCACCAGTTCCTGTTTGAGGGTTCTTTATTGCCATTTTCATTTTAGAAATTTTGTGCCAGTTCCTATTTGGGGGTTCTTTATAGCTGTTTTCACAGTCACATGATTTGTCAGAGAATTTTGTGCCAAACAAAAGATAATGGTCAAGAAATGGGAGGGGGAGAAATCGTTCTGGTTCAGTGAGTATGGCTAGTGTGCTGAAATGTCAGAATTCAGACTTTCTATTGATATAAATTGAATGTTTGTGTCAATATTGGTGGTGGTGACAGTGGCAGGGTAGAAAATAGAAACATATTTTTTTTATTTGTGTGTGGATGTGTGTGTGTAGGAAAATAATTCCATTAGTAGAAATGGAGAAGCATGTTATGTGTGTGTATGTATGGTTAGCATGTTAACCCTTTAGCATTCACATTACTCTATATATACTATTGTATTTTTGTAGTAAACACTTTATCTTATATAATCATCTCACATAATATCGAATCTATGAGATTTTGATGTTATTTATTTTGAGAACAACACCTCAACATCAGTATGAGTGGCCAGTTACAGCCAGTTTGAACAGAAAGAGGTGGGACATTTCTGGCCGGATACGGCCAGTTTCAATGCTAAAGGGTTAAGGTGTTAAAATATTAATGTATTTATTTTTGAATATAGAAGAGGGTGTTATGTGTGTATGTGTGTGTGTATGTATGTATGTGTCTGTGTGGATGGTTAGCATGTTATGGTGTTAACATATTAATGTATATTAAACTATATTTAATGCTGGTATATATTTTTGAATATACATATTTTCCTTATTTATTTGTATTTGGTCTGTTGTATTGTCAGTGCAAAGATAAAGTGGGAAGACTTGGAATGAAAAATGGATTATCTGTATGATGTTTGTTTTTTAAATCCATTTCGTAGTTGTTGAACCAGGTGGTGTTTTTTTCCCATCGTTGGAGGGATGTTAGTTTTTTATTCTCACAATTTTCTTTCCAAAGTATTAAAGGTTTTCCATAAAGTAGGCCTTCCGAGTGCCTTCAGATTTCTGTTTCTATCTGTTGGTCGACTGACTTGAATTTTTCTTCGATGGAGTTGGCTCTTAAGTTCTATTTCTATTTTAAACTTTTCATATATATATATATATATATATATATATACAACCCATGTAATCATACAAAAATAGATGTTAAACAGTGATGTTGATGATGATGATGATGTTGGAACGTATGTATATATTTAAATTCCAAAATGGCCATAAATATATAGACAATTTAAAGACCAAAAAATGAAACATTTATTTGAACATTCTGATAAGAATATTTACTTAGCGCAAACAACCATGGCGCTGATATTGTTCTCTAAGACTACAAAGAACATAAAAAAACAAACATGAATTATAGTGGATAGAGGGCATCTGGCAGGCAGATGTGAATGTTTCATTTAAAGATGCCAGCAATGATGAACTATAATGACCTAACACATAACACTGAAGTTGTGTAACTGGCTATAATAAGGACAGCATCTAATGTCTTGAAATATAAGTGCTCTAGATAATGTAATAATATATTAGGTAATTTAATGCAACAATGTTGATTAAGACGTGTAAACACATGAATACACAGACATATGGAGACAAATGTGCAAACAATATATATATATACATGTACGTATGTATGTGTGCGTGTGCATAAATATATAAACACACACACACATATATATATATATATATATATATATATATATATATGAATGCATGTGAATGTATCGCAAATATCTATATTTTATATGAATATGTCTTTCATCTTTCAAATGTTTTAACCTTCAATACTAAAAACAAAATAAATAAAAATTATATAAAAAAAAATATGCCAATGAAAATATTTTCAGTAATCCTTTCTTCTCCGGTATTTCAATGAAAGAAATTTGAACTGAAAACCAAATCGATATCAAAAACTAATCAATAACACAGATATTCAATAATATGAGAAGAGGGGGGTGGGGTGGGGTGGACAACAACACACAAACACAAAAAAAATATTGGATATCGAGAGAAAGGAAAAAAAAATATTGAAAGAGAAGTGAAATGGTTGAATTTTAAAGACTGCTACTGCTGCAAGTTTCCCTAATATGGTGTCATTGTTGTCAAGCAGTAAAGATGGTATTTAGTTTAATTTTTCTGTTATAGTTTCTTGATTTGTTGATCATAAGGAGGAAGGAGAGGAGGGATAACAAGAGTAGAGCAGATGTATCTAATACATCTAATATCAATTGAACACATGATTGAATGACTGTGATGGATGCTATTAGGAAGTTAGTACAGTAAATAATTGTTTCTACTTTTGGCAAAAGGCCAGCAATAACCCAGTGCATTACTGGTACTTTATTTTATCGACCCCGTAAGGATGAAAGGCAAAGTTAACCTCAGCGGGATAATGTCTTCCATATATATACATATATATATATATATATATATTGACAGTCTATCGACTTTCATCAAATCAGACCAAGGAAACAATGTTCTTTCCAATTGCTAATACTACCTATTGGTTGTAAATCCAGGTAGAAGGAGCAACATGAAGTAAAGTGTCTTGCATCACCCGGTTCAGGAATTGAACTCACAACCTCACGATTGTGAATCCAATCCTCTAACCACTCAGCCACATGCCTTCACACACACACACGCACACATATACATATATATATAATAATAATTGTTTCTACTTTTGGCACAAGGCCAGCAATTATCCAGTACATTACTGGTACTTTATTTTATCGACCCCGTAAGGATGAAAGGCAAAGTTAACCTCAGCGGGATTTGAACTCAGACCGTAAAGGGACGTAACTATGCTGGAAAGCATGGCGTCCGACTCTCTACCGATACTGCCAATCCACCGCCCTCTATATATATAATAATAATAACATTAATAAAGATGCTGATGTTACATAAATCATTTATTCCTTATAATATATATATATATATAAATATATATATATATATATTTATATTTATATATATATTCTTAATTTTAGGTGATTTAGTGTTAAATAGTAAAAACTAATGATAAAATAAAAAATAAATTTAACTATTTAGCATTTAAACTGGCTGAAACTGGTGGCTCATACTAATATTATGGTATTGTTCTCAAAATAAATAACATCAAAATCTTGTAGATTCGAGATTATGTCAGATAATTATGTAAGATAAATGCTAAATGGTTAAAAAATGAGGCCCATGAGGGTGTGTGCTCTAAACTATAGCTTATAGCACTGTCCAATGCTAGCACTATGCAGTGGGATCAAGTCAGGGACCCCATGATTGAGAAGCAAGCTTCTTAGTCACTTTTGGTTGATAAATAAAGTACCTCATGAGCAAAACCAAGAAATACTGATACTTTTAAACTTTAGATATTTGTCCTGCCAAAGTTTCACAGACAACCACTGATCATTCTCACCATCGTAAATACAATGAACTTGTGATTGGTTTATTGGAAACCACTATAACCACTGATGTTATTATTCACAAAATGTGATATAAAATAAATAAAATAAGTGAATTAGCAAACAAAATCTACTTTGAAACACCATAACTTACACAACACATAATATAAATGTATATTATACTATTACAACAGTTAACTGCAAATATTTTCATTATTTTCAAAGTTGTATTTGTTTGGTGAGTGATTTGATATGAGATTGTATGTTGAAACATAATACCTATTTCAAAATACACATGCACCATTATATCTATGTTGTTTTATATTTTTGTAGTTGTACATATTATTCAGTGTGAGGGTTTTTGGCAAACATCTGCAACCTTGTCACTTATGTAGAAGGTGAGCATAAAGTAACTCCCTGATTATAAAACACCATATCTCGGATACTACTTGAGATTTTACTTTTACATTGTCTTAAATTATAAATTTCAAGTTCAACGCTTTAGCATTTAAACCGGCCATATCAGGCCAGAATTCTCTCATCTCTTTCTGTTCAAACTGGCCACTCATACTGACGTTAAGGTATTGTTCTCAAAATAAATAATATCAAAATCTCATAGATTCCACATTATGTGAGATAAAGTATTTACCACAAAAGTACAATAATATATATAGAGTAATATAAATGTTTAAAGGGTTAAAGTTTCTCTGAACAAGTTTTACATTTTCTTTTCTATAGGAATTAACTGTAATTTTCAGTAACAAAATGGCATCTATGAAACAAAAAAGGAAAGACTTTATGCTCACCCTGTACTATTCCACTATATCTCAGTGATATGGAAGATGTGTAGTGATATTCTTTGATACTTTATAGTATAAGATCAATCAATCAATTGAAATCAATAACTTAGAAAGGTGATAAATTAATAGTAAAAGATGCACTTTTCTCCTTTCTATCATATTGACCAATCATGATGTCTTTCAGTAGGCAGATAACCTGATGGTCCCTATCATCTCTCCAGGTTTGTTTGACTGTTGTATTCTCTATGGGAGGTTCAACTACTCATTGGCAGGTTTTATTTTTAATCTTGCTGAGTACCCACATATCCTCCTCAGTCTGTAAACTAGGTGGGGTTGGTCAGTTTAGTTGCCAACCAACTTATTCCTGAGAGGGTCAAACACTCCGTCCAGCAGGTCCTGTCAGAAGCAACTGTCCCCAACTGATCTGGCCAGATCCCCAAACGAGACCAGCCAAGCTCATGGATTTTATCCAACCATCTTGCTCGGAGTCTATGATACTATTATAAAATAAATCAAAAGTATTTACTTATTAATACATGTGTCACCATTCACCCAAAATGGATAGAGTCAGTTCTAATCAGACACTCCACAACATCGCAAGCAAATTAACCAAGCTCAGAGATTGCAGTTGTCCAGAGGTAGTTTTTTCTATCATAAGATTTCAACAGCTATGGTTAAGCCTTCATTGGCTTAAAAAATTGTTCTGAATGGTATGAACGGAAAATTATTGTGTACAGGGGCACTACAACTCATCAAAGGTGCATGTATAGTACATAGAATAATTGTTTCTACTTTTGGCACAAGGCCAGCAATTACCCAGTGCATTACTGGTACTTTATTTTATCGACCCCGTAAGGATGAAAGGCAAAGTTAACCTCGACGGGATTTGAACACAGATCGTAAAGGGACGTAACTATGCTGGACAGCATGGCGTCCGACGCTGTACCAATACTGCCAATTCCTCGCCAATAGTACATAGAATAATGTACAAATGTCAGGAAAGTGAACAGTGTATGTTCAACTTGAATACCTGTGCTAAACATGTTTTCTCCTCACAGCAATGACATCACTAAATAGGGGTTAGGTGAAAAAACAAGAGTTCAGAATTGTAATCATTTAAATTGCTTCCCTAAAATTTAGTATAATTTTGTTCCAGGATCTGGTGGCTACTGGTTGTGTTCAACTCTGTGTCTGCAAATATGTTACAGCAAGTCTCAGTCTTCTTCAAAATCTAAGTCATTTCTGGCCTCTTATTCAACAGCTTCTTCAGTTGGCATTTTCATTACTAGTACTAATATGTAATGGTAAGAAATGTTGCTACAGACTACAGCAGTGGTTCCCAAAGTGGGTTCCACAAAGGAGTGCCTGGGGGTCTGTGAAAAAAGGTAAAGCAGTATATTTATATTACGACCATATACAGTATTAGACTTTGGGGTTCTCCATAAAATTTCTGAACCAAAAGGGGTTCCGCGTTTAAAAAAGTTTGGGAAACTTTGGACTACATTATTTTACCTACAAAAGTCATATCTTGAAAGAAACCTTTCAAAACAAAAGTGAATCAAGACAGAGTGTTTCCTAACATGTACAGAGAAGTAAATCTTGAATAGTTAAAGAAGGAAGATGATGCCACCTGAATGAAGGAGGAACAGGTTTACGTTGGTATAATGGTTTTATTGCTGTAGGTGTAGTAAGTGTGTCGATGAAACATAATATATACACCAGGTACAAACACAAAAGAACCAAACTCCCACTGCCTCCATTTCTCTCGCTACCCCCATCTCTCACTATTATGAGCAAATGGGGGCCTACACACTGGCCACCCCACGGTCCCGGCAGGCTGGCTGCCTCACACGTATGTGTATGAGACCATTTTTATGTTAATATGGGTCAGGCATAGGGCAACATTAGGGGTGGGTTGCATTGGATGTGGCTTATCATAAGGCATGCCACACTACTAAGAAATGCAAAACAATTTTGAAATGAGGCGTGCCATTCAGAAAACCAAACGGTTTGCATGTGGCTCATGGGCCACAGTTTGCCCATGACTGGTATAGGATATCAGTGTCTAGGACATACATACATGATGAAACACTTCCATAGATAATCCATATGAAATAATACTAATATGAAATATAAAATTAAAATAAAAGTGAATAAATATTATAGTATATCTGTGTTTTAAATTTCATAATGAAATATTTAAAATTAAGGAGAGAAGCTGGGATAAAGAGAGAAAGAATTGAACCATAAGGAAATAATTGAAGGGAAATGGTAAAAAGGAAGAGAAGGTGGTGATAGTGTTATATTAGGACCTTACAAATGACACATGAAGAAAAGCTAGTGAAAGAAAGAAAATGGAAAAAGAAAGAAGGTGGGGAGAGATGAGGAATGGGTGGGGAAATATACAGAAATGATGAAAGAGGCGTAAAAATAGTAGTGAAGGAGAGAATGAGGAAGGAGTTGAAAGATTCCGAGGTTATGTAAGAGGGAAGCAAAAAAGTGTGAGAGAGAGAGAGAGTGAGAGAGAGAGAGAGAAAGAGAGAGAAAGAGAGAGAAAGAGAGAGAGGGAGAGTGTGAGAGTGTGAGAGAGGGAGAGTGTGAGAGTGTGAGAGAGAGAAAGAGAGAGAGAGAGAGAGGGGGAGAGAGAGGAAGTAGTTAAAAGATTGAGATATTATGAGAGGAAGAGAAGGATGAGCCAAGAGAGAAACCGGAAATGTGAAGAGTAGATGACAATGATAATGGTGGTGATGGTGGTGGCAATGGTGGTGATGGTGGTGATGGTGGTGATGGTGGTGGCAATGGTGGTGATGGTGGTGGCAATGATGGTGATGGTGGTGGCAATGGTGGTGATGGTGGTGGCAATGGTGGTGATGGTGGTGGCAATGGTGGTGATGGTGGTGGCAATGGTGGTGATGGTGGTGGCAATGGTGGTGATGGTGGCAATGATGGTGATGGTGGTGGCAATGGTGGTGGCAATGGTGGTGATGGTGGTGATGGTGGTGGCAATGGTGGTGATGGTGGTGGCAATGATGGTGATGGTGGTGGCAATGGTGGTGATGGTGGTGGCAATGGTGGTGGCAATGGTGGTGATGGTGGTGGCAATGGTGATGGTGGTGGCAATGATGGTGATGGTGGTGGCAATGGTGGCAATGATGGTGATGGTGGTGATGGTGGTGGCAATGGTGGTGATGGTGGTGGCAATGGTGGTGATGGTGGCAATGGTGGTGGCAATGGTGGTGATGGTGGTGGCAATGGTGGTGATGGTGGCAATGGTGGTGATGGTGGCAATGGTGGTGATGGTGGTGGCAATGGTGATGGTGGTGGCAATGGTGGTGATGGTGGCAATGGTGATGGTGGTGGCAATGATGGTGATGGTGGTGGCAATGGTGGTGATGGTGGCAATGGTGGTGATGGTGGCAATGGTGGTGATGGTGGTGGCAATGGTGATGGTGGTGGCAATGGTGGTGATGGTGGCAATGGTGATGGTGGTGGCAATGATGGTGATGGTGGTGGCAATGGTGGTGATGGTGGTGGCAATGGTGGTGATGGTGGTGGCAATGATGGTGGTGGCAATGATGGTGATGGTGGTGGCAATGATGGTGATGGTGGTGGCAATGGTGATGATGGTGGCAATGGTGGTGATGGTGGTGGCAATGGTGGTGATGGTGGCAATGGTGGTGATGGTGGTGGCAATGGTGATGGTGGTGGCAATGATGGTGATGGTGGTGGCAATGATGGTGATGGTGGTGGCAATGGTGATGGTGGTGGCAATGGTGATGGTGGTGGCAATGGTGGTGATGGTGGTGGCAATGGTGATGGCAATGATGGTGGTGGCAATGGTGGTGGCAATGGTGGTGATGGTGGTGGCAATGGTGATGGTGGTGGCAATGATGGTGATGGTGGTGGCAATGGTGGTGGCAATGGTGGTGGCAATGGTGGTGGCAATGGTGGTGATGGTGGTGGCAATGATGGTGATGGTGGTGGCAATGGTGGTGATGGTGGTGGCAATGGTGGTGATGGTGGTGGCAATGGTGATGGCAATGATGGTGATGGTGGTGGCAATGGTGGTGGCAATGGTGGTGATGGTGGTGGCAATGATGGTGATGGTGGTGGCAATGGTGGTGATGGTGGTGGCAATGGTGATGGTGGTGGCAATGATGGTGATGGTGGTGGCAATGGTGGTGATGGTGGTGGCAATGGTGATGGTGGTGGCAATGATGGTGATGGTGGTGGCAATGGTGGTGATGGTGGTGGCAATGGTGATGGTGGTGGCAATGGTAATGGTGGTGGCAATGGTGGTGATGGTGGTGGCAATGGTGGTGGCAATGGTGGTGATGGTGGTGGCAATGGTGATGGTGGTGGCAATGATGGTGATGGTGGTGGCAATGGTGGTGATGGTGGTGGCAATGGTGATGGTGGTGGCAATGATGGTGATGGTGGTGGCAATGGTGATGGTGGTGGCAATGATGGTGATGGTGGTGGCAATGGTGGTGGTGGTGGCAATGGTGGTGATGGTGGTGGCAATGGTGGTGGCAATGATGGTGATGGTGGTGGCAATGGTGGTGGTGGTGGCAATGGTGGTGATGGTGGTGGCAATGGTGATGGTGGTGATATGCTATTCTAGTTACCATAGCAACATATTCTTTGTTTTGGAATCTGTTGTAGTAAATTATTGATATAAAATGGATACACTTCCTGCTTTGTTGTCTTAGTGTGTGTAGGAGTATAACACACTGACATACTACCATGTTGTGGCATGTGACAGATATGTGTCAGTGTGTGTAGGAGTATAACACACTGACATACTACCATGTTGTGGCATGTGACAGATATGTGTCAGTGTGTGTAGGAGTATAACACACTGACATACTACCATGTTGTGGCATGTGACAGATATGTGTCAGTGTGTGTAGGAGTATAACACACTGACATATTACCATGTTGTGGCATGTGACAGATATGTGTCAGTGTGTGTAGGAGTATAACACACTGACATACTACCATGTTGTGGCATGTGACAGATATGTGTCAGTGTGTGTAGGAGTATAACACACTGACATACTACCATGTTGTGGCATGTGACAGATATGTGTCAGTGTGTGTAGGAGTATAACACACTGACATACTACCATGTTGTGGCATGTGACAGATATGTGTCAGTGTGTGTAGGAGTATAACACACTGACATATTACCATGTTGTGGCATGTGACAGATATGTGTCAGTGTGTGTAGGAGTATAACACACTGACATATTACCATGTTGTGGCATGTGACAGATATGTGTCAGTGTGTGTAGGAGTATAACACACTGACATACTACCATGTTGTGGCATGTGACAGATATGTGTCAGTGTGTGTAGGAGTATAACACACTGACATATTACCATGTTGTGGCATGTGACAGATATGTGTCAGTGTGTGTAGGAGTATAACACACTGACATACTACCATGTTGTGGCATGTGACAGATATGTGTCAGTGTGTGTAGGAGTATAACACACTGACATACTACCATGTTGTGGCATGTGACAGATATGTGTCAGTGTGTGTAGGAGTATAACACACTGACATATTACCATGTTGTGGCATGTGACAGATATGTGTCAGTGTGTGTAGGAGTATAACACACTGACATACTACCATGTTGTGGCATGTGACAGATATGTGTCAGTGTGTGTAGGAGTATAACACACTGACATATTACCATGTTGTGGCATGTGACAGATATGTGTCAGTGTGTGTAGGAGTATAACACACTGACATATTACCATGTTGTGGCATGTGACAGATATGTGTCAGTGTGTGTAGGAGTATAACACACTGACATACTACCATGTTGTGGCATGTGACAGATATGTGTCAGTGTGTGTAGGAGTATAACACACTGACACATTACCATGTTGTGGCATGTGACAGATATGTGTCAGTGTGTGTAGGAGTATAACACACTGACACATTACCATGTTGTGGCATGTGACAGATATGTGTCAGTGTGTGTAGGAGTATAACACACTGACATATTACCATGTTGTGGCATGTGACAGATATGTGTCAGTGTGTGTAGGAGTATAACACACTGACATACTACCATGTTGTGGCATGTGACAGATATGTGTCAGTGTGTGTAGGAGTATAACACACTGACATATTACCATGTTGTGGCATGTGACAGATATGTGTCAGTGTGTGTAGGAGTATAACACACTGACATACTACCATGTTGTGGCATGTGACAGATATGTGTCAGTGTGTGTAGGAGTATAACACACTGACACATTACCATGTTGTGGCATGTGACAGATATGTGTCAGTGTGTGTAGGAGTATAACACACTGACACATTACCATGTTGTGGCATGTGACAGATATGTGTCAGTGTGTGTAGGAGTATAACACACTGACATATGAGTGAAGCAAGGTTCTCCAATCTCTCTAGTCTCAAACAATGTCAACCCATCCAATCCATGCCAGCACAAATTGGACATAAAATGATGATTATATACTCATCATCATCATCATCATCATTTTACGTCCGCTTTTCCCTGCTTGCAAGGGTGGGACGGGAACTGATTCTGGCTTGATTTCTACAGCTGGATGCCCTTCCTAACACCAACCCCATTTACAGTGAGTGCTGGGTGCTTTTTTGCCATGGCACCTCCACGACCACCTTGCAGTGGAATGATAGGGACCCCAGTCCCTATCATCTCATTTCTACAGCTGAGTAAACTGGAGCAATGTGAAATAAAGTGTCTTGCTCAAGGACACAACACATCACCCGGTCTGAGAATTGAACCCACAACCTTTCGATTGCAAGGCCAATACTCTAACCATTAAGCCATGTGCCACCATATACATATATATATATATATATATATAAATTTTTATTTATATATATATATAGGGTAGTGAGACTTGGGCATTGTGTGCTGAAGACCTACATAGATTAGAAATAAATGAAGCTTTCATGCTCCGATGGATGTGTAATAGTAATGTGCGCGAACGACCAAGCATAAACAAATTGAGAGAGAGACTAAGCATAAGAGGTATCAAATGTTGTGTTCTGGAGGGAAATTGCATTGGTATGGACATGTGATATGTATGAAGGACGACAGCTGTATAAAATCGTGCAGGGCAATGAAAATTGATGGAAGCTACTGAGTGGGTAGACCAAGAAAAACCTGGGAGAAGGTGATAAAAACTGACCTTGCCCACTTACACCTCTCTAAGACAATGACAATGGATCAAGACCTTTGGCACCATGCAGTTGTACAGAAGACCCGACTGCCATTGCATACAAACCTACAGTCAGTAAGCACTTCTTAACCCAATGTACACTCCACCCCAAACCCTACCCCACTCCCCCGTTCCCATTCTGTCCACTGTGTCGATGACACAACAGTCCACGCTGTAAGGTGGCCGTGTAGGAGACACGGTTAAAAGGCTCCCAGTCCACACTGTAAATGTGGTTGGTGTGAGGAAGGGCATCCAGCTGTAAAAATCCTGCCAGAGACACTTCCGTGTGAGTGAGACATGGTCTCCTGACCATTCCAGATGGACGTTAAACGATGATGATGATATATATATATAGGAAAAGAGTCAGGATCCTGATGGCTGAGCTTCGGGCGTTTCAATAGTTAGATCCGAAGTAAGCCACCAGTATTAGAACGGCAGGAATCTGGCTGAACTTATCAAGGGGTACAGTCCATATATGGGCAAGCAGTCAAAGCAAAAAAAAACAAAAATATCTAAGCAAAAGAGCCTCAAAGTTTGTTGTTTTTCTTGTTTATCACAGGCAGTGGTCAATGATCTGGGATGTTGTGTACATAGTTAAATTCCTTCATAGCGACAGGGGGCTAGGAAGGCCTGAAAAAAAGGGGAAGGGGTAAGAAGGCAGACTGACCTGAGGATGCCAAGCCAGTCAGGTGTGCATGCACGGCATTAAGAGAGATTTAATCCTATACATACACACACATGTACGTTTGGGTTATATCAAACACTAATAATTGTTTCTACTTTTGGCACAAGGCCAGCAATTATCCCAGTGCATTACTGGTACTTTATTTTATCGACCCCGTAAGGATGAAAGGCAAAGTTAACCTCGGTGGGATTTGAATTCGGAATGGCAGGGGCCGTAACTCTATGCTACAAAGCATGGTGTCCGACCCTCTACCGATACTGCCAATCCACCGCCCCTTACAACACTAATAATGATCTTCGATTCGTTTGTAAACAAACAGCCCGATTTGAAGCTGTATCATGCCGGTGACATGTCGTCACCTGTTTGTTCAACACTGGTTTTGAGGAACAATCAACATGTTTCTGGGTCATTACCCTTCATCAGGACTGCCAGTCCGTTGAATGGTTGAAAATATATAGTATTTTCTTAATTCACATTAGCTGAGTAGCCTCATTTACATACCGAGTTATATATATATATATATATGTATATATATATATATATATATATATATATATATATATATATATATATATATATATATATATACACACGGTGTCCCACAATAAAAAACGCATACACACTTTGATTACCTATACAGGCAATACTCATTAGAATGCTGTTGATTGTGTATACATTTTTGGGGGACACCCTGTATATATATATATGTGTGTGCATGTCTGTATGTATGTGTGTGTGTGTAGTATTCTATCCAGCTTGTATTGTGTTGAACGTTTTCCATTAAAATGTGGAGTGCTCATTTGTGTGTGTTTGTCTGTGTATGTGTGTGTCTTTGTCTGTATGTGTATGTGTGTGCATACGTGTGTGTGTGGGTGTATATGTGTGGGTCTATATATGTGTGTGTGTTTGGTTTAATATTTTCTCACCATTTCCTTTAAAAGTAACAAAAGGAAAACTTCATTGATTTTCTTTTTGCATGAAATATTAGAAATCAATGCCATAAATTCTGTTTGATAATGACATCTAACGTGTGTAAATGTATGTGTGCATGTGCGTGTGTGTATGCATCTATACACAGATGTGTGTATTTAAATGTACGTGCATGTGAGTGTGTGTGTGTATGTGTGTATATGAGTGTGTGCGTACATCCATGACAATATATATTCACAATATTTAAATGGCTGACTTTGTTTCTTGAACTTATTAAAAGAATTATAACTGTGTAGGACATACACACATATATACACACACTTATTAATTGTAAACCAATAATAACTATGTAGGACATACACACATATATACACACATTAATTGTAAACCAATAATAACTGTGTAGGACATACACACATATATACACACACTTATTAATTGTAAACCAATAATAACTGTGTAGGACATACACACATATATACACACATTAATTGTAAACCAATAATAACTGTGTAGGACATACACACATATATACACACACTTATTAATTGTAAACCAATAATAACTGTGTAGGACATACACACATATATACACACACTTATTAATTGTAAACCAATAATAACTGTGTAGGATATGGACACACAAACACACACACACATTTTTATTAAATGTAAACCAATAATAATAAATATGTAGGACACACAAACATGCACACACACACATATGTACATACACACACATTTATTAAATGAAAACCAATAATAATAACTATAGGACACGCACAGATACATGTACACACACTCACAAAATACACACACACTTTTATTAAATGTAAACCAATAATAATGTTTACGAAATGATAATTGTCTTTTGTTTTTATGATTCCAACTGCTTTCAATATTTCCATGTGAGCAAAGAGGTGGGAATTGTTAAGTTCACCTAGCTGTAAATAAAGTATCACAGGGAAATCTAAGCAATGTCTCAGGAAAGAATCACTGAACAGATTTTACAGGCAAAACCAACTGACAGTAGACACAGAGATGGTGGTGGACACGTCGCCATTATAATTCTTTCCCTCACCTATCACACATACCCAAACATTCTTTCTAGCCAATGAAAATGAAGTGAAACTGACCACTATAAATGAATGATAATTGTTATATACTATGGAGGCACATGGCTTAGTGGTTAGAGCATTGTCCTTGCAATCGAAAGGTTGTGAGTTCAATTCTCAGACCGGGTGATGTGTTGCTTCCTTGAGCAAGACACTTTATTTCACGTTGCTCCAGTTTACTCAGCTGTAGAAATGAGCTGATAGGGACTGGGGTCCCTATCATTCCACTCCACTCCACGGAAAAAAGGCACCCAGCACTCACTGTAAATGAGGTTGGTGTTAGGAAGGGCATCCAGCTGTAGAAATCAAGCCAGAATTAGTTCCCGTCCCACCCTTGCAAGCAGGGAAAAAGTGGACGTAAAATGAAATGATGATGATGATGATGTTTTCAAGCCCTAAGAGGTTCATTCCGTCATTACTATAACAGAAGTCCGATAAGCTTTTGCTTCCAGTCGGGTCAGATCAATACAAATTGAACCTTGAGCTGATCAATTGCAAAACACGCATCACTACTCAATAAACGTAATGAAAACATAACACTTCGTCCTTTTCATTATTAGTATTACACTCTTCTTAGTACTACACAAATATACCTACTGGAAATGCATAGAGTGCTCTCTCTGGTGAACTGACAGTAACTGGACATTACAATCCCTAAATATATATATCTATATTAATCAGATTATGTGTTAGTTTAACACCAACACTTCAGTATGCAGGGTAGGGCACTTAACGAAGTCCACATTTTTTCTATTTGTTGCTTCTAACTGCCTGAAGAGGTCATAGCTGTTAAATTGTGGCTATCACAGAAATATATCAATGAAAGAAGTAAATTATGAAATGTTGACTTATACTGCTTTATATATATATATATATATATATATATATATATAGAGAGAGAGAGAGAGAGAGAAATAGATAGATAGATATACACATGTATATGATAATGATGATGATGAAAATGATGATGATGATGGTGGTGCTGGTGATGATGCTGGTAGTGGTAAAATGACATTGAAGATGATGGTAAAATAATGATAATGAGGGTGATGGTATGATGATGATGATGAGGAGGAGGAGGATAAACATAAAACAGTTTTAAACACTCCTACCTCTAACCTTGAACTATATAGATGAGGGTATATATATATATATATATATATATATATATATATATATATATATTTAAACTAGGTTCAAATTTTCAGGTTAAATATTTATATTTTCTTCTTAATGAAGATAATGAAACAGTTTTGGAAAATAAAAATTGGAAAAATAAAGGGAAAAAGGTTTAAAATTTCAATCCTTCCCTTAATTAATTATTTCCAATCCACAGCTGCAGCTAACATTTCTTATAAAGATTACATGTAATTATTCTTAGAGTAATACTTGTAAATTAATTTTTAGGAAAAAATAAGACATTTCTTTGCATCACAGACCATATACCTCAGGCTAGGGCAATGCAATAACTAAAATAAGTTATTGGGATAAAAAGAGTTGGGTGGAGAAAGAGAGACAGGTAAACAAACACGAAGGGTGAGGCAACGTAAAGAGAGGAAAAAATGAGAAAATCAAGTCAATGATTTATTTTGAACATAAGAACGTGCGAATATTGACGAAAGACACATCTTGGCCATGCAAATGTGAGCGAGGAAAGAATTTTGTATGGTGTAGGATGATGGAGGAAGGGAGAGAGAGGGTGAGTAGCAGAGAGTGAGTGAGTGAAAGTGTGAGGAAGAGGCTAGCCGGGAGAGGGTGACTAGCAGAGGGGGTGAGTGAAAGTAAGGGGGAGAAGGAGAGAGAAGGGGAGAGAAAGAGGATAGCAGTAAGGGAAGAGAAAAAGACAGGTCACAGCGAAGGGAAAAGCATCTATGAATGAAAAATAGCGAGCTGTGTTGTTGCAAATAGGATATATATAAAAATTAAGAATTAGAAATAGAAGTCATGGCTTAGTGGTTAGAGCATTGGCCTTGCAATCGAAAGGTTGTGAGTTCAATTCTCAGACCGGGTGATGTGTTGTTTCCTTGAGCAAGACACTTTATTTCACATTGCTCCAGTTTACTCAGCTGTAGAAATGAGATGATAGGGACTGGGGTCCATATCATTCCACTGCAAAAAAGCACCCAGCACTCACTGTAAATGAGGTTGGTGTTAGGAAGGGCATCCAGCTGTAGAAATCAAGCCAGAATCAGTTCCTGTCCAACCCTTGCAAGCAGAGAAAAGTGGACGTAAAATGATGATGATGATGTATATACATGTGTATATGTATATATATATGTTAATACATTTGTATATGTATATTTAAAAAGATTGTTTGATAATTGCTTGCTCCGCTCATTTTTCTATATATATATATATATATATATATATATATATATATATATAATTTCAGCGAGATTGAATTTTGGCTGTGGTCGAAAACAAAGCGAAACGCAATATCTGAGTTATGTTGGCAAGCGCTCCATGGATTAAATAAAGACCAGAGCAATAAGCATAGGTTATAAAGGCCAAACAAACTGAGATGGCGGTCAAGAAGCCATCAACCCTTAATCCAAAAAGACGAGACAAGCCAAACGGGTCAAACAAAAGAATAGAATATTAACCTGGACCCCTGGAAAAGATGATAAAATCCAGTAAAGGGTTTCTGCAACATATATATATATACAATTTACAATTTTATATGATTGTGGTGTATTATTATTAAAGGCGGTGGATTGGTAGTATCGGTAGAGGGTCGGACGCCATGCTTTCCAGCATAGAGTTACGGCCCTTTACGATCTGAGTTCAAATCCCGCCGAGGTTGACTTTGCCTTTCATCCTTACGGGGTCGATAAAATAAAGTACCAGTAATGCACTGGGTAATTGCTGGCCTTGTACCTAAAGTAGAAACAGTTATTATTACTGTTTGTGTTTTTGCTTCTATTTTCAACAATAACAAAGATCTGTTTCTCATTCCAGGAGTATATATTATGAAAGATTAAATTTCAATACAAAGAGTTCTTACTTAATGATGCAGATCTCAAATTACTTTGGAATGTATTGTTTTACTGTAACATACATAGCGCAAATGAACATTAACCAATCTTCAAACCTTCATTAACTTACCACTTATCTTAGAAATGTTATCCAATCTTGAAATGTTCACAATTCCACAGAGAATGCAAACCTTTCATACAGTCTTCTGGGATCATGCATCTTTAACCTTTTAGTATTTACATTACTCAACTATTGTATTTTTGTGGTAAAGGCTTTATTTCATATAATATCGAATCTAGGAGATTTTGATTATATTATTTATTTTGAGAACAATACCTTAACGGCGGTATAAGTGACCAGATATGGCCAGTTTGAACAGAAAGAGGGGAGAGAATTCTGGCCAGATATGACCAGTTTAAATGCTAAAGGGTTAAGTGGTTTAGGTAGTATACACTTAGTAAAGAGATATATCCTATCACCATCACTGAATTATGTCTATGAGCATGGCCCTTAACTAACAAATGGCTACATTGACCTAGCTGTAAATAAGTACCTTCTATTTTCTTTTACCCAATCTCTCTCCATTGTCACTCCTTAGTAATTTTTCTCATTATCATAGTAACTCCCAGTAAAATCTAATGGATATTACCCCCCTGCTCTCCTACTCACCACCCTGTCAAATCCTTCCACAGTTGTCATACACCCATGATAGCATACTTATCATTCTTCTTACCTCTGCCAACCTATTCCCTCTAATAGAGTAGAGAGGGCTCTTCAATTGTGTTCTATGACCAACGGTCTCTCCAGTTTTGGTGCCATGAAAAATGCATCTATTAAACCTTTTGAGGTGGTTTGTTGGCAATAAAGAAGGCATCCGGCTGTAGAAAGCAAATGAAGGGACAAGGAGGCTCTCCAGTTGTACCAAGTGTATGACAACATGTCTGGTGTTGGTGATCTACACAATAAATGTACCCAACACATCCAATAATGTGATTGATTATAGGAAGAACATCCACAGAAAACTTCCCAAACACATCTGGAACACAACTCCAGAATAGCTTTGTGGTCTTTGGAAGTTTCATCAGTACCAGCATGTCCATACAGATCACATTCAACTTGGCGATGTGTTGTGTCCTTGAGCATAACACTATTTCAAATTGCTCCAGTTCACTCAGCTTGCAAAAATGAGTTGAACTTGTAATTCAAAGGGCCAGCCTTGTCATGCCGCATCTCCCTGAGAACTATGTTAAGGGTATGTGTGTTTGTGGAATGTTCAGCCACTTGCACATTAATTTCACGAGTAGGCTGCTCCGTTGATTGGATCGGCGTACCTTCCATCATCATCCTGATCGCCAGTCTATAGTGCTGTAAATGTGATGAAGAGTCAATGGTTTATGTCACTACTAATAACCTAAGTCATATGTGTTGTTGTTGTTGAAGGCAGTGTGCATTAGAAAACTATTTCTTTGATATGGGTAGTAATTACATGTTAGCGCAGTTGAAAGCAAAGTGTGATAGAAAACAAGGTTTTAAAAATATGTTTTTTAATCATTTATTGCTTTTTTAGAGGGAGACTAGCTTATATTTCTATTGTAGAATATTTTTGAGGTGCCTGTTCATATGGTGCAGGTCTAACACGAGGTGCTAAGGTGGAGGTCACCTGTGCCAAAGATTAACCAGAAATTATGGATGGTAGCATACATTTTATGATCATAATTTCAGATTCATAATTTTATTCTTGAAATCTTACATTTTGGATCAGCTCATTAAATTTTACATTCATTAAACAAAAAATCTATAAGAAAACCAACACAATATTTTTTTATCCCTCCTGTAGAGTCCTTATTCTAATATCGCGCTTTATTTATTGAAATTTCTAATTTGATTCTTGACAGCTCTAAAACATGGAAGACTCAAACCATTGTTGTTAAAGAAGTAATAGCAATAGTGGTAGTAGTAGTATTGTTGTTGTTGTTGCATTGTTGATAACTTTGGAATCTAAATGAGTTAACTATTATTGTCATTACTGTTGTTATTTTGCTTAAATTATCATCCTCATCATCATTACTATTCTTCTTCTTATTATTATTATTATTGTCATTACTGTTGTTATTTTGCTCAAATTATTATTATTATTATTTTTGTCATCATCATCATATTGTTGACAACATTTCAATATGGAAAGAATTAACCATTAATATTGTCATTATTGTTGTTATTTAATCATCTTTTCCCTGTTATTACCAAAGGAAATTTATTGTTATATATTCATTCACAAACAAACGACAGTAATAAACAAAAAACAAAGAATCATTCTATCATTTCTTATAAATTATTATTATTATTATTATTTATTTTTGAATATTTTTCCTTTTTTTTTTTGAAAGCTAAAATACTTTTTATTTGAATTTAATTTCTTTTCCCCACTCAAACATATCCCATTAGCTTTCGTATACATATTTTATTGATTTCTGTTTTTGGTTTTATACAGCGTTCAACTAAACATCATCATATAGTAATGATTTAACATTACTCTTCACACCTTACTATAATGAACAATCTCCCCCACTTCTACACCTATGTTTTACATCCAATTTTTTAAAATATGAATATATAAACACAAAGTAAACTATGTAAAGTGGTTGGTGATAGGAAGGGCATCCAGCAGTAGAAAACTTACTGTACAAAAGGTTAGGAGAAGCTTCAGTTGTGCCATAGACATGACAGCCTCCCTAGTGTTGGTGATTTACATGATAAATGCACCTAGTACACTCTGTAAAATGGTTAATGGAAGAGCATCCAGCCATAGAAAACCTTCCAAACAAAGGGTCAGGAGCACTCTTCAGTTAAGCTAAGGATATAACTTCCTTAGTGCTGGTGTTACAATAAAATGCACAGAGTAGAGTAAATAATTTTATGTCACGCCCCTGGCCCACATGGAAGTCAGGGGCTCTACTGAGTATTAGCTGGTTTGTGATGTCATGCCCAACCCTTGCTAGCAAGGAAAATATATATTAGATGATGATTATGATGATGGCTGGGATGTTTTTGTTTTCTTCTGTGATAGAGGAATTGTTTTGTTTTTTGTTTTGCTGTTGCTGTTTTTTTTTATTTTTTAAAGCTAGATGATCATTCTATGATTATATAGAGGCACCCTGTTGGTTACGACGAGTGTTCCAGTTGATATGCTCCACTGATCATTCTATGATTATATAGAGGCACCCTGTTGGTTACGACAAGTGTTCCAGTTGATATGCTCCACAGAACAGCCTGCTCATGAAATTAACATTCAAATAGCTGAGCATCCTACAAGCACGCATACCTTTAACAAATTTCTCAGGGAGATTCAGCGTGACACAGAATGTGACAAGGCTGGCCCTTCAAATTACAGGTACAACTCATTTTTGGCAGCTGAGCGGACTGGAGCAATGTGAAATAAAGTGTCTTGCTCAAGGACACAACACATCACACGGAATTGACCTTGTAAGGATGAAAGGCAAAGCTAATCTCAGCAGGATTTGAACTTAGATCGTAAAGAGCCATAACTCTATGCCAGAAAGCTCCACTGATATTGCCAATCCACCACCGATTTATATAATATTGGCAAGCATTTTACAGGCCTATAATTTTGTGTCTTTGGTATTATATTTTAAAGAATTAAGGTTGTTTTCCTCTCCAACAGCCAATCTGCTGCTTCAGCTAGAAATGGAGATCTTATCAATCCTACTTTCCAACTAGTAGTTTTCCATGTGTTGCTGAAATCTTTGTCCGTCATAGTGGACCATAGTGCTATTATATATTTTTTTCTCTTTCCTTGAGCATTTTTATAGTGTTATCTTTGCTCCATGTTCTCATCCAGTACACCTTTACTTTCTGCTGGTTCACAACAACAAATCAAAAATAAGTATATCAAACTATTTTAAAAATATTTTTTTTCCCTACAATATTTAAATTTTGGCTACCATGATTGTCTCTTATACACACATATACACCAGGTCCTAACTCAAAAGAACCAAACTCTCACTGCCTCCGTCTCTCCTGCTCACCCTATCTCTCACTATTGTGAGTAAATGGGGGTCCATGCGCTGGCCAGAATAGAGAAGGCTTTTCTCCAGAGGAAGGTGAGCGAGACGTGCTAGGAGAACCATTCTAGCATGTCTCACTCCCTGGTGTTAGTTCGCTTTTAGTGTTATGACTTTCTTAGTCAATGTCTCTGTAGAATCTATTAGTATTTTGGTGAGATACTTTATTCTATCTACTTGAAGTAGCATTCATATTTTTCAGTGTCTTATTTGGCATGATTTTGCTGTTATCGTCTGTTTAACTTTTCTTTTGCTTCCAAAGTACCATCTTGTTTTTTTTTTTTTTTTTTTTTTTGATATGGCATATTTTTTCTTATTATTGGCACCCATTTTGGTTTCTTTGTGTTGCATCCCACCATTTCTAGTTTGCTAAGTAAAGAGTATTATATGTTCTTTCCATTTTTCTTATTTTTATTGTAGGTTGTGTTTGGCTGAGGGTCTACCTCTGATAAGATCAAGCCTGGTTCCCTTCAATACTACTACTGCTACTGAATAGAACAGATCATTGGGTTTGTCGATATCATCATCATCATCATCATCATCATTATTACTATTATTATTATTATAATACCAATAAAGGCAACATATTGATGGAGCTCATAAAAAGCCATAAAAAAAAAAAATGAATGAAAAATAAAAACAATATAAATCAATAAACCCCAAAACAACTGCACTAAATTACACTTTAGAAGCATAATCTCGAAGAGAATTGACATTAGCACACAAACACACACGTGTGTATGTATGTATATATATATATATATATATATATATATATATATGTATGAATATATATATATATGTATGAATATATATATGTATGAATATATATATGTATGTATATATATATATATATATAATAGATATATATATATATATATGTATGTATATATATATATAAATATATGCACACACATACACACATATTTATATATATATGTATATATGAAGAGATTGTGCCATGCCATAAAAGCCGAAAAATACTATAAAGGAAACTTTATATGAGAAACAACTAAGTCAATAATATTAGTAAAAAAAAAGAAAAAATCAATACAAAACAAAAGAAGAAGAACAACAAAAAGATCTAACATATAATAAGGTGGTTTAGTTTTTCCTTCCTGTTCTGTAGATCCCATAAATAAAGAGTGGAAATAACAGATGTTTCGATGAACAAGGTAAAATTGAACATTGTTTTATAGGTAAATATCAACCAATTAAATGACAGTACACACACACATACACATATATATACGTCTATATATATATACACACATATATACATGTACATATGCACACATATACATATACGCACACACATATATATGTATAAGTATACATACATTTATATATATATATACATACACACACATGCACTCACACACATATATATATATATATATATATACATACATACATATCCATACACACATACGCACTCACACACACACACATATATATATGTGTTTAGAAATGCTGTAGTGTATATAATATTGCTGTGGCGTTGAAGTAGACCTAGGCTGATATTTCTAACAGACTCGGCAACAGTTTACAAGCTCATCATTGCCTTGGCAATATACAGTGTTTATGACTGTTGCAGTACAAATAAATGTACAAGGGGGTGCTGAAAAATTCCTGGCTGTAAGGGCATCGCGAAAGGGTAGAGCTGTTCCCTTTACAGGGGAGGTAGAACTGCTGCAATAAGTGTGTAAATCTGAGAGGGTATTATGTTGAATAAAATCATAATTAATCTTCTGGATGCTCCAGGTGCATTAAATCACTGATAGAGTAATCTCCCCTTAATACATAATGCAGTGTCAAGGGAAGCAATTCATATAGATTTCTAGCATGCTAAAGGTTAACTGATCCTCCTATATTTTCTTTTACCTAAAACCAGGAACTTTCCAGCCCTCCCTTGTATAATGTTATTGTTGTATTCTAACTGTAGGTCTGTCCAGACAGAACAAATCTATGATCAAAGTATTTCAGCCATAACTACATCATTCTTTCAGAAATTGTGCAACTACAATCCAAGGTTTCCTTCCTTTTTTTACTATGATAGACTTTAATTTGAGGCAGATTTGGCAGTTATTTCTAGCAGAATTCTATGTTTGTCCTTCATTCTCTGTTAGTTCAACTAACAGAGCATGAAGGACAAACATGGACAGAGATATGAACTCTTCTCTCTAAATATGTATGAAAAATCTAATAACTTTTTCTTCTTTTTATTATTTGTATAAATATGCAACATAACTACATTATGCATATTCCGCAGTTGAAAAAGCACATAATGCTGAAACTGGTATTATTAAATGCGAAAATATGCACTTTATAAATAAATGTTTTGATATTACACTGAAAGAATCTCTTCATCAATTTCTACTGAAAAAATCTTTTTCCTCTCTACTATTTGTTTTTATATATATCTAACCCATGCTAGCATGGAAGATGGACATTAAACGACGATGATGATATATCAACTCGTGTGTTACTTTTCTACATTCCATGTGTGAGTGTGTGTGTGTCTGAGTGTGTGTGTGTGTCTGCGTGCACATAGAAATATAAAAAAAAACAAAAAATAAAAAAAAACAGAAGTCAGGCATAGGTAGACAGTTCATTGTTTTACGATCATTTCAGAGGGTTGATTGATCGATGGGGATCGATGTATCGACTAGCAAGGTAGTCGTTAAGTTACTACCTATTTCTAGTCTCGAAATCCCTGTCCAATTGGCCGTCTTCCTCAGAAATATATATATTCACACATGTACAAGTGTATAAACATATATATTTCTATGGACATATACTCCCACACACACTATGGTATACAAATATGTGTTTGAGAAACACGTTTTAACGATATTGAGATCATTTGCCATTGAACATGATTCTGAATAAGAATATATCAGTCTATCCACAAGAAATACAAAGGGATAAAGTATAAATAGATAGCAGAAAATTACAGTCAGCATGGTTTGTATATTCACTTGGAGAAAATCTTAGACAACAAACTGTGAATGTACCATACATCACTCAGAAAAGATTATTTTTTTCTTAGAGAATACGTGGAAGTATATCTGTATATACATGTATATATATATATATATATATATATATATATATGCATGTATGTATATATACATATATATATTTATAAATAATTACGACTATGCCTAGTACAGGATACACACACACAAGCATATATACATATACATATATATATATCATTTCATTAATTTTTTTCATTTCATTTTACGTCCGCTTTTTCCCTGCTTGCAAGGGTGGGACGGGAACTGATTCTGGCTTGATTTCTACAGCTGTATGCCCTTTCTAACACCAACCTCATTTACAGTGAGTGCTGGGTGCTTTTTTTTTGCCGTGGCACCTCCACGACCACTTTGCAGTGGAGTGATATGGACCCCCAGTCCCTATCATCTCATTTCTACAGCTGAGTAAACTGGAGCAATGTGAAATAAAGTGTCTTGCTCAAGGACACAACACATCACCCGGTCTGAGAATTGAACCCACAACCTTTTGATTGCAAGGCCAATGCTCTAACCACTAAGCCATGTGCCTCCTATATATATAATAGATTGATTTTTTAGTTTCAGAAGATTCCGTTAAGGGTGAAAGCAGCGACTCTTTGGTTAAACTTTAATCTGTTATTTTAATAAATTAATATATATATATATATATATATATATATATATATATATATATATATATATATATATATACACACACATACATACATGCATCAATATAATACACTCTGTATAGCTCTACACCTCGACACAGAAGTGAACCTAAACATCGAGTGCTCACCCGAGTTAACCTACAGTAACTCCAAGTTACGACTCCCTATATCATCATCATCATTTCATTTTACGTCCGCTTTTCGCTGCTTGCAAGGGTGGGACGGGAACTGATTCTGGCTTGATTTCTACAGCTGGATGCCCTTCCTAACACCAACCTCATTTACAGTGAGTGCTGGGTGCTTTTTTGCCGTGGCACCTCCACGACCAGTTTACAGTGGAATGATATGGACCCCAGTCCCTATCATCTCATTTCTACAGCTGAGTAAACTGGAGCAATGTGAAATAAAGTGGCTTGCTCAAGGAAACAACACATTACCCTGTCTGAGAATTGAACTCACAACCTTTCGATTGCAAGGCCAATGCTCTAACCACTAAGCCATGTGCCTCCATATATATATATATATTTACATATATGTATTTGAATTTCGTATTTCTAAAGAAATAAGGTATGTTTATAAATAAACATTTATAAGCTCCGGCTGTTTCGACAGCTTGGTCCGAACTACTACCCCAAGTATCGAGTACTCTGGTGGGTTATGGTCCAGCTGGTTTTTGCCACACCCTATCTTATATATATATATATAAACAAGATGGCATAGGACAGAACAAAGGAGAGGCACAAAAACAAAGAAAAGAATCCCCAGTCACTGAAGAGGTCACAATGTGTGTCAAAAGAACTTTGACAATATATAAACAATCATCTGGTTGTGGAACCAACCAACCAACCGGAAATTTATAAATTTATTATAATAAATTGAAGTGAAAGCAACTGGTGTGTGTGTTTCTTATTGGCAACATGACCCTCCCAAAGTATAACAATATCGGTTTCAACACACGTTTTCAGATAAAGAATCTTGCTAAACAAATTCAGAAACGAAATATATATATATATATATATATATATATATATATATATATATATATATATACATACAACAGAGAATAAAAGTGTTCTCCATCTCTCTTAACTTTTGAAAATCCTAAAACTTGTGAAACTGGTTATGTTATAAATTACTGTTAATAAACATTTTGAAAAATTTTCTGAATTTTCAACTTCTTTTTCCTAGAACTACAAGTGAAATCATTCTTTTCCTTTTAAAAAACAAAACAAAAATAAAAAAATATATATATATGTGTGTGTGTGTGTGTGTGTGTGTGTGTGTATGTATGTATGTATGTATGTATGTATGTATGTATGTATGTGTACGTGTGTATGTGTACGTGTGTATGTTAGGTAAATGTGTAACCACAGTTTGCAGTTTTAAGTTAAAATATGTCTTTGCACATATAAACTTGCATAGCTGATGATTCATTATGATTATACCTTCAACTGATCATTATCAAAATGATAGTAAAATGCCAATAAAGTGTCCATATATGCTGCAACTTTGACTTCGATCTTGTTTACTTTTTATATATACATATATCGTAATATTTCAGGACTTAAACTTAGATTTAATTAAGCTACATTTAATTCCAAAGAGAAGAAACTGGAAGATTTTTCTCTGAGAGTTCCTTATATTCTGAAGAAGGAAATTTTAAGTCCCGAAATATTAGGACAAAAGAAACAACAGCAACAAACAAAACAAACATATACATATATATGAAAATATAGATATACATATATATAGATATGTATACACAATGGTACTAAAAAGAATGAGTAAAATATTAAGATAGAAAAAGCAAATAAATATGATAAATATGATTACCTGCAGAGGTTTAGCCAGAAGGTTAGAAGTGTTGATCAAGGTGGTGGTTGCGTATGGTGCAACAGCAGCTACTGGGTTTGGTTTTTGGTAGAAAGTCTTCATCTGAGGGACATTCATGCTGATTCGGTTATACAAGTTTTGATCTTTCAGCTCATTTTGATCCATGATGTTGGTAAGGTCAGGTTGAACACCACCCAAAGCTGAAATTACAGAGCACATGATTATGCAGGTAATATATAGAAAGAAATACAATCTTTTATGAGATAATGATTTCTGATTTAGGCACAATGCCAACAATTTTGGAGGGAGGGGAAAGCTGATTAAATCAACGCCAGTGCTTACTGGTACTTTATTTTATCGACCTCTTAAAGATGAAAAGCAAAGCTAACCTCGGCGGGATTTGAACTCAGAACATAAAGGGCCATAACTCTATTCTATGAAGCATGGTGTCCAATACTCTACCGATACTGCCAATCTACTGCCCTATAATCTTTTATGATATAATAAATGTAAAAATCTCATATCAGCTCAACCAGTCATTTATCAAATCTAGTATAACCTAAAAACTACAATTGAGTATGACTTAGTAGTATGTTCTATTCTTTCGCTATGGGTTTTTATGTGCCTACAACGCCAATAAAACCAGGACTGAGCACCGGCCTGATGAGATAGTAGCTATATCATCCCCTCAAATCACATTCTCCCAAAACAACTGACGTATTCACCAGCACTAGAACACCATTGATTAATCAAGATTGACTTGGAGGTAAACAATAACTTAAAATACAGTGGGTTTGGCTATTTAGAGTTAAGTCCCTTGTCCAAGATCTTAACAAACTGAGCTGATAGTTAATGATGAAATACTGAGCAATTAGCTGGTTGTTCATTATCTTGTCTTATTGAATTAGCCATTATAGTAGATGTGAAACACATGGCTTAGTGGTTAGAGAATTGGATTCACAACCATGAGTTTGCTTCCCAGACTAGGTCATGTGTTATGTCTTTGAGCAAGACACTTTATTTGATGCTGCTCTTTCAGCCAGAAGTAACAACCACTAGGTAGTAGCAGCAATGGTAAGATCAATGAAAACATTGTTTCCTTGGTCTGATTAGATTAGTTCCACCTACTTGGCGAGCTAATCAGGTCTTGGATCTTGTCAATTGATACCTCTCTCCTGTCAAAGGTGATGTGGGTATTACTAGTAGTAGTAGTAGTAGTAGTAGTAGTAGTAGTAGTAATAGTAGTAGGGGCAGTGGTGATATGTATAAAAATGCTGGTGGTGATAACTCTAGCAGAATAGTAAAGTTATACTTACTTTTTTGGTATATTGGATCATGACATAGTCTTAATGTATTTTCATGATATTCTGAAAGTTAACAAATTTAACAATTAACAAAATAAACAAAACATGAATATCAACAAAAGAAAAACATGACTCAACCCTTTAGCATTTACATTACTCTATATTCACTATTGTATTTTTGTGATAAAGGTTTTATCTCACATAACTATCTCATTTAATGTCGAATCAATGAGATTTTGATATTATTTATTTTGAGAACAATACCTTAACATCAGTATGAGTAGCCAGTTATAACCAGTTTGAACTGAAAGAGGTGAGAGAATTCTGGCTGGATACATCCGGTTTAAATGCTAAAGGGTCTAACACCTCTGTATTGTCCAAAGACTAGCTCTTCCTAGGTATTGCCCACATCACAACTGACTCAGTACACAATCTGCACAACATATATTCTACATCATCTCCAGCCACACACAGACCATATAAGGTATTATAACATCACTTTTACAGAATCACCAGACAATGTTATTATGCAACATATAATTTATACATTTCACTCAATAAAACAACATACACAACATATCATTATATCATACTGAATCTCCCTGAGAACTATTTCATACTGAATCTCCCTGAGAACTATTTCATACTGAATCTCCCTGAAAACTATGCTATGCTGAATCACTCTGAAAACTAATGTAAGGTAAAGGTACATGTGTCTGTGGAATACCCAGCCACCTTCTTCACAATAATAAGTCAACCCATACCATTGATCCAATAACCAGAACCTTCATCATGAACACCAATGGAGATTCATTTACTTTTATACACTTCTACACGAAGAAAAAGTGTTTTAAAGCTATTTCGCCTGCTAAAGTAGGGGTTAGCTTTGTGAGTCTCATGACAAGCTTCTCCATTTTCCCACTTATAACCCACTTTCCCATTTATAACCCACTTCCTCAACTCCTAGCTTTTATTTCCTCTTCAATCATACACACTGCAATAATAATAAAACTAAACAAATGTGGGATGAATTGCTTGAGATTTTTAGATACATAAAAAAAATAATTAGGGATTTTATGTGTTTCAGTGTTAGGAAAATGTTATATTAATATGTCTTCTATCATAAGGATAACTGTCTTGGGTGAAGAAAAAATAGTTAAAGCCTGGGATAAAATCTAGTGTGTAGTGCCATTAGAAATAGTAGCAAAATCTCCCTCAAATTACTTCTTACCATCTTTAACCTTTTGATACTAACTTGTCTGAGATTGCTACTAATTCTAAGATACAAATCTTTCTTTAAAGTGCTTATGTTTAAATCAAAACGTTCCACCATAACTTAATGAAATGTTTCTGTTTAGTTATTTTCAAACACCAGTTTAATAATGAAAAAAAATCCCTCTAAATTCTAAATAAATTTTTAATTAACTGGAACACATTTTTGAAGGTCCCCCATCAGTCACTAATGACCAGGGTTTTGCACCTAGAAAGTTTCTCTCCGAGGCTCAAGCCTGAGCAAGGTGTGTTTGTGGAAGACCAGCAGTCGCCCATGCATACCAGTCTCCCTTCTTCACACCACCGATGTTGTCCAAGGAAAAGGCAATGGCCGATACAGCTTGACACCAGTGATGTCACAACTCATTTCTACAGCTGAGTGAACTGGAGCAACATGAAATAAAGTGTCTTGCTCAAGAACACAAGGCATCACCCAGTCTGAGAATCGAACTCACAGCCTCTCAATTGCAAGCCCATCACTCTAACCACTAAGTCATACACCTTCACAACTGGAGCACATAAACAGCGTATTTCTATAAAACTATGGCCAGGGAACTGTTAACAAGAAGGATACATTATACTTATGGGAGGACAGGAGAATGTCAGGAATAAGAGAGCAGCACTCAGACTAAATGTCTTGTAATCTTTAGTTATCGACAGCTTCCTTTATATTTCATACTGACTTAGCTTTTCTTGCTACTAAAGTTGATAAAATGAGTACCAGTTAAGTACTGGAGTAGTTCATTTAAATTGACTACACCCTTCCTTTCTAAACGTTTAGCTCTCTGCCATGCCAAACTTACAAATCAATACACCAATTAAATTAACGATAAAGGCTACCTTGGTTATTTTATATTCTGCCCTTAGGTTAATTCATACAGTTAATGCAGTTGTATCATGTCTTACATAAAAGAAAATCTAAGATGAAGAGTTGGCAGTGGTGCTGGTGGGATATTTATTATTTTTGCTGTGTAGGGCTCACTTGTCTCTCTAGTGGTATTGATTTTAGCCATCTGTATGATTGCAAGCAGAAGTTTTTTTTCTAAACATATGGAGAAACAACACCAAAATACACAGGAACTATTTGAGAGAAGTAAAAAAAAAAAGACAAAAAAACAACAAAAACAATCAAAATCAAAAAAAAAAACCCCACATAATGTAATCTTCATAAAGTAGTATATGTGTATGTGTGTGTGGTAGTATTTTTGTTGTTGTTTTTTTCATTGTTGCTGTAGTTTGGTATAAAGCTTTAGGCAAATAGATTTAAGAGATTGTATATAGTAGGATTTATGGGCTTAAAATAATAATTAGTTGGGAATGTTCAATTTCATCTTTAGATTTGGTAAGAGATCCAAAGAGAGAATGTATATGACTAATTTCAAGTAGCCTGTGGCCACAGCAGAAGATCCTCTTCTTGATGTAAAGTGATTGCATTTTTGTAGTCAGAAATCAATCAGTGTTGGAGGAGGGCAGTGGGAGAAGAGCACAAGAAATAACAGTTCACATTGAAAGGTATACTGGTTAAAGTTTCAAAAGAGCAACAGTTGATGGAATGAGAAATATTCTACCAGAACTAATATCATATCATCGTCCCTCATACCACCACTAAATACTATAAAGGTATACAAACCATTCAACCTGATGGAAGTAACAGCCAAATCTCCCTCAAAATAAACCCAATAAACCCTACTAAACAACAATTACCCTCCCTTACTCCAACACTAAATACTCTACAAACCAATGAGGCAATATATATATAGCCATTCAACCTGTTGTATTTTGTGGTAATTTACAAGATTTCGATGTCATCTATTTTATTAACAATACCTTAACATCAGTATGAGTGGCTTTTACAGCTGGTTTGAACCGAAAGAGGTGAGAGAATTCTGGCCATATACGGCTGGTTTAAATGCTAATGGGTTAAGGATAGCTTCTTTCTCTCCCTCACCCCCACCAATACCTATGGACTTTTTCAGGACTAGGAGCACTACCTTCCTTCCTAATTAAACAATAAAAAATGTGATCCAGGATTTATTGTTTATAGAAATAAATAAGAACAAATTATATGATGTATTTCATCATATCACCAGAACTAGGGAGGTTGTCATTGCTTAGGCACAACTGAAGAATCCTCTTGACCTTTTTGTTTGGCAAGTTTGCTAGGGTTGCATACCTTTCCTATCACCAACCACATTACAGAGTGTAGTGCATTTTATCTTGGCACTGCTTAGTGTGTATATATGGTCCCGTAACTCTTGATAGAGTTGTAGGGGCGCCGTATATCAATACAGCGTTTTAGAGCATTTTAAACCTGGCAGAGCCCATCCCTCTCCAGGCCTGAGTACAGCAGATTTCTCCCAGAGAAAGATAGAAAGTGAGAGAGAGGAAATGAGAAAGAGATATTAGAGGAAGAATTGACCCCAGTACTAGACTGGTACTTTTTTTATCGACCTCAAAAGGATGAAAGGCAAAGTTTGAACTCAAACAGCAGAGAGCTGGAACGAATACCATAAAGCATTCTGATCTAATGACTGCCAATTTGCTGCCATGTATATATATATGCATGCATACATACGGAAGAGAAGAAATTATGAAACATGTAGACTAGTGAGAATAATGAAGGAAAACAAGAGCGGGAATATAAGAGTAAAGAAGTTGATAGACAAATTTTTAACACAAAACAGGTAATTGCAACTCAAATAGAGGAAGAAATTCTCAGTCAAAGAGTAAATGTTTTACTTTGAATAGCAAAAAAAAAAAAAAAAAAAAAAATGAAGATTATCAATATTTGACATGAACTACAGAAAAATTGATGTGCTGAAGAATGAGAAGTAGAATGAAAAGATTTGGATGCAAGCCTTGAAGTAAAAAAAAAAGAATGACTGAAAGAAGATCAAATGAAACTCAAAAAGAAAATGGAGCAAAGTTTGACGAAGAAAGTTTAAGAATTACTGAAAGGACACAGAAATGAACCCTGTCATTTTTGATGGGTACTACACCCGTTATTATTATTAATAATAATAATTATTATTATTAGAAGACAAAGAAGAAGGCCAAGAAGGAAAAGAAGAAGAAGAGGAGGAGGACTGAAATGACAGAGAAATGTGAAGAAGACTGAAGGAAATGGAAAAAAAGAAGGAGTAAAAAGTGTTTTCTTACCAGCCATGTTGCCAACCATCTGGGGTTCTTTTTGTGAAAGTTCTGCAGATAGTACATTGGTATTCCTGAAAAAGTCAAGAAATACTGTAATTTATTTACTGTGGTTGTTGTTGTTGTCAATAGTGTTGTTAGTAACAATTATTTCATTTCTATGGTAAATAAATATATACATATACACCAGGTCCAAACACAAAGGAACCAAACTCCCACTGCCTCCATCTCTCCTGCTCTCCCCAACTCTCACTATTAGGAGCAAATGGAGGCCCATGTGTTGACCAGTCTGTGGCCTCGGGAGACAGAATAGAGAAGGCGTTTCCCCAGAAGATGGTTAGGAAGACGTGCTATAAGAGCCATTCCAGCTTGCGAGGCTCACACCTGCAGGAAGCCATCTCTGTGCCAATGGTGGTGAGTAGGGAGGTGGTCCTAGGGTCAAGGACACCAGAAGTCTCCACCACTACGGGGTGCCAATGGTGGTGAGTAGGGAGGTGGTCCTAGGGTCAAGGACACCAGAAGTCTCCACCACTACGGGGTGCCAATGGTGGTGAGTAGGGAGGTGGTCCTAGGGTCAAGGACACCAGAAGTCTCCACCACTACGGGGTGCCAATGGTGGTGAGTAGGGAGGTGGTCCTAGGGTCAAGGACACCAGAAGTCTCCACCACTACGGGGTGCCAATGGTGGTGAGTAGGGAGGTGGTCCTAGGGTCAAGGACACCAGAAGTCTCCACCACTACAGGGTGCCGATGGTGGTGAGTAGGGAGGTGGTCCTAGGGTCAAGGACACCAGAAGTCTCCACCACTACAGGGTGCCGATGGTGGTGAGTAGGGAGGTGGTCCTAGGGTCAAGGACACCAGAAGTCTCCACCACTACGGGGTGCCAATGGTGGTGACTAGGAAGGTGGTCCTAGGGTCAAGGACACCAGAAGTCTCCACCACTACAGGGTGCCAATGGTGGTGAGTAGGGAGGTGGTCCTAGGGTCAAGGACACCAGAAGTCTCCACCACTACAGGGTGCCAATGGTGGTGAGTAGGGAGGTGGTCCTAGGGTCAAGGACACCAGAAGTCTCCACCACTACGGGGTGCCAATGGTGGTGAGTAGGGAGGTGGTCCTAGGGTCAAGGATACCAGAAGTCTCCACCACTACGGGGTGCCGATGGTGGTGACTAGGAAGGTGGTCCTAGGGTCAAGGACACCAGAAGTCTCCACCACTACGGGCTCAACTGCCGGGGAGTGACCGATATTTGGAAAGTTTACCCTCCTCAGCCCAAAATGCAACAGAGCCTGGATTAGTTGTTGCTGTTATTGAGTTTGTTATCAATAGTGTGGTTAGTAATATTGTTGCTGTTGTTGTTGTTGGTGATGGTGATGTCTTTGTTGTTGGCGATGGCGATAGTCTCTTTGTTGTTGGTGATGGTGATGTCTTTGTTGCTGTTGGTGATGATGGTGATGGTGTCTTTGTTGTTGTTGTTGTTGGTGGTGGTGTCTTTGTTATTTTTTGGTGATGATGATGTTGATGATGGTGTCTTTGTTGTTGTTGGTGATGTTGATGATGGTGATGGTGTCTTTGTTACTGTTGATGATGGTGGTGTCTGTGTTACTGTTACTGTTGATGGTGGTGTCTGTGTTACTGTTACTGTTGATGGTGGTGTCTGTGTTACTGTTACTGTTGATGGTGGTGTCTTTGTTACTGTTACTGTTGATGGTGATGGTGATGGTGATGGTGATGGTGTCTTTGTTACTGTTGATGGTGATGGTGATGGTGTCTTTGTTACTGTTGATGGTGATGGTGATGGTGTCTTTGTTACTGTTGATGATGATGATGGTGTCTTTGTTACTGTTACTGTTGATGGTGATGGTGATGGTGATGGTGTCTTTGTTACTGTTGATGATGGTGGTGATGGTGTCTTTGTTACTGTTGATGGTGATGGTGATGGTGTCTTTGTTACTGTTGATGGTGATGGTGATGGTGTCTTTGTTACTGTTGATGGTGATGGTGATGGTGATGGTGTCTTTGTTACTGTTGATGATGGTGGTGATGGTGTCTTTGTTACTGTTGATGATGATGGTGATGGTGTCTTTGTTACTGTTGATGGTGATGGTGATGGTGTCTTTGTTACTGTTGATGGTGATGGTGATGGTGTCTTTGTTACTGTTGATGATGGTGGTGATGGTGTCTTTGTTACTGTTGATGGTGATGGTGATGGTGTCTTTGTTACTGTTGATGGTGATGGTGATGGTGTCTTTGTTACTGTTGATGATGGTGGTGATGGTGTCTTTGTTACTGTTGATGGTGATGGTGATGGTGTCTTTGTTACTGTTGATGATGGTGATGATGGTGATGATGGTGATGGTGTCTTTGTTACTGTTGATGATGATGGTGATGGTGTCTTTGTTACTGTTGATGATGATGGTGTCTTTGTTACTGTTGATGATGATGGTGATGGTGTCTTTGTTACTGTTGGTATTGAGAGTGTTGTATGTTATTTGGTGGTGTTTCTTTTATGATTGTTGCCACAGTTTCTTCTCTTTATTTGTTCGCGGCAGGAAGAAGAGATATTGATTTAATCAGAGATTCCAATATCGGTAGTGTGTATCTCAAGAGAATACTAAGCACTAAGTGTTTTACTACCGTTAGTTGACATCTCCTCCAACTGAAATCTGACACTACTTTTTCAGACAACGCCACTTGTTATTATGTAGTGTAGAACTAATAAAACTGCAATTCAAACAACAACAACACACATACCCCCATTCATATGGATATATATATAGCATAATATACAGCACACATACATACAACAATACATACAGGAACACTGACACACAACAGAGTGCACAATATGTTCACAACAACACACTCACCACCTACACACAATATGTATACACTCAGCAACACACACACAACACAGTACACAACATGCACACAACACACACACAACACACTCAGCAACATACAAACAATAATATGCATACATGCAATAACACACAAAGCTACACACGCACACACAATACAGTACAAACAACACACTCAGCAACGTACACACAACATGAACACACACAGTAACACACTCACAACATGTACACAATACACACACACAAAACACACAGCAACATACTTACAACACAAAATAAGGCTCGCACAACAAACAACAACATGCAAACAACAATACGTATATAGCACACAACAATAACATAAGACAGCATTTTACAGGTAAAAACAGTAACAAAAAACACAAATACAACAACCCACACACACACAACAATAACGATGAAAGACACATTCATAGCAACACACACATCACACACGTCAACACACTACACACATCAACACACCACACACAACACACCACACACAGCAACACATCACACACAACAACACACCACACACATCAACGCATCACACATGGCAACATAACACACACAGCAACATAACACACACGTCAACACACTACACACAGCAACACATCACACACGACAACACAACACATCACACACGGCAACACATCACACACAGCAACAACGATGAAAGACACATTCATAGCAACACACACATCACACATGTCAACACACTACACACAGCAACACACCACACACAGCAACACATCACACACATCAACACATCACACACGGTAACACAACAAACACAGCAACACAACACATCACACAAGGCAACACATCATACACAGCAACACACCACACACAGCAACACCAATCAGGCGAGCACATAAGCCAAATTAAATTCTTGCTAGTTAGGCAATGAGACAGACAGATGGTGTCAAATACTAAGGCATACCCCAGAGAAGAATGTACCCCCCCCCCCCCCCAGCATAGATTAGTCGTTAGTGACATCTAAATAAGCAAGAAACAAATTGAGACATATAGGAAGGTGTGGAGGCTAAAAGATCTTTCAATAAAATATTAATTTAGGAAAGCCCTTTCAAGATGTGTATGACGAAAAAAAAGACAAGTTAGAATCGTATGACATAGATGATAACTGGAATTTCTTATGTGACAAATTACTGCAGGCTACTGAAGAAACTTGTGGCTGGAGCAGAGCTCCGACAAGACAGTGGGTGACTTGGTGGTGGAACAGCACGGTAGATAGGGACATTAAAGACAAAAGACTAGCATGGAACATGTGGAAAAATGGTGGGAGTAGAGACTGATACACAGCCGCTAAAAGAGAAGCTAGACGTCAAGTGTACTTAGCATGCAGGGAGGCTGAGATTAGGAGGTTTGCCAATGTTCTGCGTCGGGAAGATCAGAAACTTGCGGCGTTCCACATTGCAAGGCAGTGTGTCAGTGTAAATCAGGATGTTGTTGGAGATAAGTGTGTTCGAATGGTGCTGGTGTACTTAGTGTTACTGATGTTCAGAAAAGGGAGGCCTGGAAATGTCACTATGAGAGACTGATAAATGTGGAGAATGAATGGGAGAGAGTGAAACTACCCCCAACAGAGGGACCAGCTATTATGATTGATGACTATATATATGTATGTGTATATATATGTCACTCTGTCTCATCTTCAAGTAACAATGAAATCAATTTGGCTGGTGTGGTCACCTGATCTATATGTGATTAGGTGGCTGTCTTGTTTTCTCAAGTTCATGTTACAGATGGATAGGTTATTGGTGTCACATAATTCCAGTAGTATGAAGCCTTCCTCGTTTCTAGGACCGTACCCGTAACCCCCATGGATCCCATCAAAGCCATCAGAGAGTTGTCCCACATGTCCGTTGAAGTCACCTGTAATGCGTAGGAAGTTGTGGTTATTTGGGAGTTAGTGAGCATTAGGGACTTATAGAACCTGTCTTTTTGTATGTCTGGAAATCCATATTGAGGAGTGTAGGTAGATATAATTGTCATGGTTGTTCTGTTTAGTACAAGTCTAAGTTTAATTATTCTGTCATTTACTCTATTTACAGCAATAACTTTGTTTACCCACTTTTCTGCTACCAAAATCCCTACTCCACCTAGCCCATCGTCATTTCTCACCCAGAAAAATTTGTAGCAACGTTTTTTTCCTACGAGGAATCTAACTGACATACCTCTCCATCTAGTCTCTAGTACACAACACACATCGACTTTCATTCATTCAAGCATCTCTACAATCTCTCCGGATCTACCTTTTATGGTGCTAATGTTGATAGTGTCAAGACTGAAGTTATGGAGTTTGGGGGAGAGCGAGAGGAAGGTGGGAACTTGGTAGGGGGAAGGGGGAATATGGGGGGTGGGAGAGGGGAGTTGGTTATGTGTGTGTGTGTATCTGGTTTGAATACACAAGTCTTCCATATCCTGTCGACATACAGGCACCCAGGACCTGGATGGGGGTCAAGCCCCCTTAGAATGTAAGAAGGGCAAAAACCTTTGCATAAGGGGGATTTCTTCTCAAGAAGACCTTCTGTGTCCAAATCTACTGAGAACATTTTACTATATATATATAATTAGTTACAACAGTGACATATACAGGTACTTAAGTTTCATTAGGTTATGCACCACCAATTCATTCAGCCTGTTATAAAAATAAAAATTGCTACTAACACAGTTGAATGTTTTTTGTTTTGTTTTGCTAAATGTATATATTTATATATACATATATATATGTACACACACCCACACACCCACACACATAAACACAGACACACACACAGTGAATTATTTATATATAACATGTAGAGATGTGAAGTCTTACCTGTATTGATAAGTCCTGGTAAGCATTAAGGGAAAAAAAATAGAAATTGTAATATTGTGTAATAGAGAAATGGTAAGTAAAAGATAAAACTAGAACAGCAGAATCGATGTGTTGGTAGAGGTGGGGATAAGAAAGGGGAGGTACAAAGGTGCACACACACTGATGCATTGAGACTAAATATAAATGTCGGTTACAAAGACGTGAAAGAAAAAAAAGAAAAAGAATGTGATTGATAGAAACTAATCCAACAACCTTTAATTGATAATTGTTTCTACTTTTGCCACAAGGCCAGCAATTATCCCAGTACATTACTGGTACTTTATTTTATCGACCCCGTAAGGATGAAAGGCAAAGTAAACCTCGGCGAGAATTGAACTCAGATCGTAAAGGGATGTAACTATGCTGGAAAGCATATCCTACCCTCTACCGATACTGCCAATTCACCGCATTGATAATGTTGTGTATTAACCCCTGCTCACCACAATAGATACTGACAGGATTTTATGTCTAATGAGCCTAAACACACAAACATATACAGGGTGTCACCACCAAAAAATGTATACATACATTGATTACCTGTACAGGAAATATTTATTAGAATGCTGTTGAAGTATGCATACATTTTGGGGGGACACCCTGTATATGTATATTTACTATATGGAGGCTATATATTGTGGCGAGTCAAGATGAAAATACCACTTTTTTGTTGTTGTTTTTGTTTTTTTCAAATCAGAAGCAAGTATTTTTAAATGATGCACAATGACAAATAAAACCTCATCAGTTACCTCATACTTATTTATCCAATATAATTCAGCATATTTCCTTGCAGAAATATTCTTTAACCTTTTAGCATTTACATTACTCTATATTTTCATGGTAAAGGCTTTACCTCACATAATATCAAATCTATGAGATTTTGATATTATTTATTTTTTAACAATACATTAACATCAGTATGAGCAGACAGTTATGGCTGGTTTGAACAGGAGAGGTGAGAAAATTCTGGCCTGATATGGCTAGTTTAAAGGCTAAAGGGTTAAACTCGAAGTACAACAAACCCAAATATCTATTTTTGAATCAATAAGAATTACATGGATAGAGATGTAAGGGTACATTATCCATAGACACCGGCACTAGAACATATGTAAATATAAGTTGATCATATATTCAGTAAGTAATAAACTTAATGTAATATAAAGAAAACTAGTTAAATTGACTACCACTTCTAGCAGTGAGTGTCCTTTGGTCAGATCCACATGGCACGTGCTGGGATGGTTCATCATCTCCATCAATGAAGAATGTGACTGTGAAGACCCTGACCATACAGTGCTACATGTTGTTCAGGATTGCTCCCTCAGACATTTTCCTGGTGCCCTAGAGGCAATCCATATTACTGCAAATGATGCCTTAGTCTGGCTCACCAATCTCGAACTGTCTCTTTAACCATTGAGTATATGTCATATAACAAGAAGAGAAGTAGGTAAAGTACAAAATACGAAGCCGATAATGGTACAAAATTTAATCCAAACTGGGTCACTACTATCACGATTTAATGTTTCACCTCTTGGCATTGCAGACAACTCTTCATAATAATAAAATAGATGTAAAGTTATAGGATTTTCGATTGGCTGTAATTAATCTAATTAAGAAAGAATGGTAATATATGAAATGTTTAATTAACAATGATATAATCAGAGATTAAAACCCTCATAGTGAGACATATATGTTTATTACACACAAATATCGTATTTGCCTTCTTATACAGAAGTAAGATATTGGCTGCTACATGATGTGGATATGATGAAGTGGGGAAGTGTAGTGGATGTCAAGTGCAGAAGATAGTGTTGAATTTATAGGAGTGAGACAGTTGTTTCTGGCAGGACTTGCTGGAAAGAGTGAGGACTACCTCCACAGCCCTCTAAGGAAGAAGAAGAGAGAAGATATGTTGTGCAGTGGTAGGGTATGTAGATCCTGAGTCAAAGGAGGTTACTTTCAGAGTTCGATTTTGCATTAAAAAAAAATTGGATGCAAATGAAATAGGCTAAGTGTGGGATTTTATAGTTCTTAAATAAATATGAAGTCATTTGTCTAGAGAAAGATACAAGCTCTGAATTGCAACTGAAGATGTTCTCAGGATTAGTATCCACATAATTATAATTGTTTCTACTTTTGGCACAAGGCCAGCAGCTTTACAAATGCAACAAAGAAATATATGAGCCAACAGTATAACACATCTAAGTGGTTGCTCAACTGTTAGAAATCGCTGCCAATAATTACAATCAAATTACACCTCATTGTCTTTAAAAAGGAAGAATATATTAGATGATGTAGACCAGGATAGGTCAGGTAGGTCATGGCTAGCATGCATTTGGTGATAGGTGTGTTTGATAACAACTGATCTGTCATTGAATAACAACAACAAAAACAACTAATTAAATTGGTGGGGAGGGGGGAGAATCTATAAAGAATAATTACCAATGAATTACACACTATATAGAGACCAGAAAATCAGATAATTTAAAAGAATTTTGGTTACAAATTGTATTACTGTTGGAGAGAGAGATATTTGGTAAATATAATTACAAAGCTGAGATGTTAATTGAATAGGTAATCTAGTTACTACAAGATTTATTGTGTTTTTTGATCTTGTAAGTAGTGTTTTTAGCATAAAGGGCAGAGTTTCGCTATTACCAATCACAGAGCTAGGTGATAAGAAAGAGAAATTGTATCTATAATTACATAGCTTACAAGTTAGTTTTGTAGATATATGCTACTGATTACAAACACTTGGAAAGATGTCACTACACAGACTATTATATAATTACATTGTTTACTCATAAGGGATTCAAACACAAAGATTTTCTACCTCAATATCTATATGTATGTGTGTATGTAGATATGTGTACGTATCATCATCATCATCATCATTTTATGTCTGCTTTTCCCTGCTTGTAAGGGTGGGACGGGAACTGATTCTGGCTTGATTTCTACAGCTGGATGCCCTTCCTAACACCAACCTCATTTACAGTGAGTGGTGGGTGCTTTTTTGCCGTGGCACCTCCACGTCCACTTTACAATGGAATGATATGGACCCCAGTCCCTATCATCTCATTTCTACAGCTGAGTAAACTGGAGCAATGTGAAATAAAGTGTCTTGCTCAAGGACACAACACATCACCCGGTCTGAGAATTGAACTCACAACCTCTCGATTGCAAGGCCAATGCTCTAACCACTAAGCCATGTGCCTTATATATATATATATATGCGTATATCATCATCATCATCATCATCATCATCGTTTAACGTCCATATTCCACGCTTGCATGGGTTTGGACGGGTGTTTTCCCACTTGAGGCAAGAGTGGTTGTCTTGCTCGCATAGCACTGTCTGGCGGGTTTTCTACGGCTGGATGCCCTTCCTAACCCCAACCACATTTACAGTGTGGACTGGGAGGTTTTTACCGTGTTACCTACACGGCCACATTACAGCGTGGACTGTGTGTTTTTTGTCGTGACACCTACACAACCTCATTTGTTTCGGGCTGGATGTTGTGGCACCAATATATATGCGTATATATATATATATACACATATATATATATATACATATATATATATATATATACACACACACACACACATGTATAAGTGACTGTATATATGTATGCAAAAGGCAAACAGAAATAACAATGTAAATGACAGAGTACAATGAAGAAATATATTAGTTTTACGCTTGATGTAGTAGGAAAAGAGTCTTAAAGTTTCAGATGCTAGTCCTTTATTAGAAAATAGAATGAGAAATTAAAGAACAGAAAAATAGAGGAAAGTAGGCAGTGGCAGAGATGAAAATAATTTCTTTCAGAAAAAACAGGTTTATATATATATCTATATATCTATCTATCATCTTAGTCTTAGTCTTAGTTCCTCCAGTCCCTTGTGGAACATTGGGCGACGAGCTTCCTCCACTATATATCATCATCATTTTATGTCCGCTTTTCCCTGCTTGCAAGGGTTGGATGGGTCCTATTCATCACAGCATCTCCCACTTGTCACGGTCCTTCGTCATCTCCTCGGTGAGTTTCAGCGATCTGAGGTCAGCTCTCACCACCTCCGCCCATGTTTTTCGTGGTCTTCCTCTACTGCGTCTTCCCTCCAATGGGACTTCCTGGCACTTCCTCACTCATCGGTCATCTTCCATGCGCATCACATGTCCATACCATCTCAGCCTTCTCTCCTGCACACCACAACTTACCCCTCTTATACCCAGTTTCTTTCTCAACTCATCTATGCTTGGTCGTTCATGCACATTGACATTGCACATCCAACGGAACATATTTGCTTCATTTCTCTCCAGCCTTTTGCACATCCTCTGCAGTTGCTGCTCATGTCTCACTACCATGCAGCATCGCGCATCTCACACAGGCATCATATAACCATCTTTTCGTACGCAGGGAGAAACCCTTCTTTGTCAACAGAGGAAGCAGCTCCCTAAAAAGTGATATATATAAGAAGGCTAAGACAATGCAAAATGGACGGTACGTTGAAGGTGATAAAAAAGTTAGTCACTTGGTAATCTTTCTTTTCATTGTTGTTTCTTTTATCCCAATATTTTGGGACTTAAAATTTCCTTTGTCAGAGGAGTATAAGGAACTCTCAGAGAAAAAACAAAAACAAAAAAAAAAACCTTCCAGTCTATTCCACTTTGAAATCTAATTTCAAAGTGGAATATTAGGATGAAAGAAACAACAAAAAACAAATCAAAGATTATCAGGTTACTAAATTTTTCATTGCCTTCGTTGTACTGTCCCATTTTGCATTGTTTTACCCTTCTTACATATATCACTTCCCATATTATATATAAAATAGAATACTTCAAGCAAACTACAATATTTTATCCTTGACGCATAGAGTTACGGCCCTTGCCATTTTGAGTTCAAATCCCGCCGAGGTTAACTTTGCCTTTCATCCTTACGGGGTCGATAAAATAAAGTACCAGTAATGCACTGGGTAATTGCTGGCCTTGGGCCAAGAGTAGAAATAATTATTATTATCATTATATATACATACACATATTGTTCTTTAATTTCTCACTTTTTCTCCTGATGAAGGACTAGTGTCTGAAACGTTAAAACCCTTTTCCAGCTATTTCAAGCATTAAATTAATATATTCCTTCTATATACTGTGCCATTTGTTTTGTTATTTCTGTTTACCTTTTACTTACACACACATATATATATATATATATATATACATACATACACACACGTATATGAATGCACACACACTCATCTATATATACATACACACATCCATATATATCTATACATATACACCCACATATATAGTAAGATTTATATAATACTGGCAGTGGTACCCGGCGTTGCACGGGATAAGGTAATGTGGAACGCGGGCCGCCAACAGACCTAATCGTGGAAAAACTGCATGTCTGGACAATATGTAAAGAAAATAAACCGAATACTCTGATGGCTGGATAATCTTTAAGATTTTCCTCGATAAAGCAGGAAAAATGCAGGTTTTCACCTAATGCGGGCACTAGGGGATCAACAAAATGAATTTTTTTTATGTGCATAATATGCCTTGAAATTTCGGGAAAATCGGCTAGACGTAACACCTCAAAAAAGCCCTAAAAAGCTGAAAAAATGAAGTTTTTCACCTAATGCGGGCCCTAGGCCATAAAAAAGTTGGACTTTCTTTGCTCACGGTATGAAGAAGAGACTGACTAATACATAGTTACAATTTCAAGGAAATCGGTCTGACGTAGCGCCTAAAAAAACCCCTAAAAAGCTGAAAAAACGCAGTTTTTCACCTAATGCGGGCCCTAGGGGATGAAAAAGTTAAATTGTGTGCATAACACTCCCTGAAACATAAGTAATACACATGTAAAGTTTGAAAAAATTCGGTTGGGTACTTCTCGAGTTTTAGGGATTCACACACACACACACATCCTCAGATTTATATATATAGGTGAAATAATATTAAAAATCCCGTGACTATATTTGAAATCTAAGATCAATTTGTGCTATTTTATATGAGCTCAGATATATGTTACACTCCTTAAAATGACACTAAACTTGATACATAAACCAGTCATTGATTCACTAAGACTATGTACACTAAATCAATCTGATGTTGTAACTTTTATGACACTCATAAATGATCTTTGCTCTCATCAGAGAATCAGAAATAGCTGAGTCTCAGCCAGATCAGATTTAAAATCAATGAGACACACACACACACGCATTTATAGACACACATAGAATATTTACACACACACATACACATATATATATATACATATATATATTACAGAAAAAAAGAGAATCGGTGTTGCGACGAATCAAATTTATTGGACATATTACAATCGTTTCCTAGGAAAATCTGCTTCGTAGAATCAAAGACGTATCTGAGGACCTTGCGATTTTCAGAGTCAGGTTCGATCATCACATTGATTGTGCCTAGAGCTGGTTGCCAGAGAAACGATTGTAATATGTCCAATAAATTAGATTCGTCGCAACACTGATTCTCTCTTTCTCTGTGATATCTTACTCTGCTCTATGAGAGCATCGAGTGCTCAAATGGTCTACCGCATACGGACGCTTTAATCATCCAACACCAATTATATATATCATCATCATCAACGTTTAACGTCTATCTTCCATGCTAGCATGGGTTTATATATATATATATATACATACATATATAAACCCACACATATATTGACATCATCTTTCTATGTCCATTTTTCCATGTCCAGCTCATACACATATATACACACACACACATACACACATATATACACACATACACACAGTCATCATCATCCTTCTACGTCCATTTTTCTGTTTGCATGGCTTCGGTATGTCCTTTCCAGCACAGTTTCCCTTCACTTCCCATGCTACTTCATTATCTCCACTTTGAGTGTCAGTGTTTTGGGATCTATACCTATCACTTCTATCCAGGAAGAAGAAGGAGGAGGAGGCTTGGATCAACTGCAGTCTATGGTAGAAGACATGTGTCCAGGATGCTGTTGGCCTCTCTACTTCATGCTTGGGTGTCTAAAGTCTGTCTTAAGCCAGAAGGTACGTTAGGCTGGTGCTTATCCCAGTTTCAAGGTGTGAAGGGACTGAGAGCACAAGATTCCCCCCTGGACAGGACAGGACACCAGTCCATCACAGGCTTAAACTTCCCAGCTATTGCTGGTAATCATTTTCAGTTGAGTATACTGGAACAACATGAAATGAATTGTTTTTTCCTCAAGAACAGAACATGCAACGCAGCCCAGGAATCGAACCCACAACATTATGATCGTAAGTCCAACACCCTTACCACTAGGCCACATGCCTGTACTCGTGCTTGGGTGTGGTCAGCAAAATTAGTTAATCAATGAATCAATTGATTGATTAATCAAAATCAAACACCTTGCTACATGAAGCCATGCCGAGGGCATATATCCAAATTCTTTAAAACTCTCCCAATAATGTTAGAATGGAAAAACT
>OZ024752.1:4994127-4999127 GCA_964016885.1 Eledone cirrhosa | reverse complement strand
AAATCATTAACTATATCTTGGTCCCAAAATATCTGATCCCCTACCCGGACTCCAAACATACACTTACATTGATTGGCAGTATCGGTAGAGGGTCGGACGCCATGCTTTGATACATAGAGTTACGGCCCTTGCCATTCTGAGTTCAAATCCCGCCGAGGTTAACTTTGCCTTTCATCCTTACGAGGTCGATAAAATAAAGTACCAGTAATGTACTGGGTAATTTCTGGCCTTGTGCCAATAGTAGAAACAATTATTCAATCAACTACACTCACTTTACAAAAATATTGATCATACATCTAATCAACATAAATCAGTTATTAATGTTTATCGTTGTTATTGTCGAGGCACAGCAAGTTTATTACAAGTAAATCCCATTGAAATCGATTTGGCAAAGCTTGAACTACATAAACACTGGCTGATGTTTAATTTTAGAAAACACAACCATATCTGTATTTTTAAACATCAATCAAGAGACTTAAGTAAGATGTGTAAGAATTTTCATCTCGTCTGTTGAGGATTAATTTGTCAACCTTTTAACATGAATTATTAATTAGTTAAGTCTTGTTGCTATTACAAGAGATTCACTTCTACTTTATATCACTGTTAAACATCAGACATATGACTGCAATTGGATGCACACAATCACACACACACACTCATACACATGGGCATGTTTGTGTGGGTGTACAGTTAAGAAATTTGCCAAGTTTTCGATTCTGTGTGTCTGCCTAAAAGTCAGGAACTAGCAAATGGACACCCACAAAATTGCATATACCTATTCACTAGACCCTTAGACAGGTAATGGTAACAAATCTTTACTTTGCAAAGCAAAGAATTCATTTAAAATAAATTTATCTCATTTTCTTACGAATATCAAAAGAAATCGCCCTTTTTTGTTTTCAAAGGCCCAACATAGTCTTACACACACACAAACATACATACATACAAACACATACATATACACACACACATATATATACACATACACACAAACACACATATATACCCACACCAACACACAAAGTGTCATGTAGGTTATGTATGAAGATTATGTTAAAGACACAAGTATGTAGAGAATATTCAGCAATATATATGATGATATACTATAATACAATCTATAGATTGAACAAGTGTCAGTTATTTTTCCGTACCATTAGCCCTTTACCATCTCCATTACTCTATATTTACTATTGTATTTTTCTGGTAAAGGCTTTATCTCACATAATATTGAATCTACGAGATTCTGATATTATTTATTTTGACATCAATACCTCTTAACATAAGTATGAGTGGCCAGTTACAGCCTGTTTGAACAGAAAGAGGTGAGAGAATTCTGGCCAGATACAGCCAGTTTAAATGCTAAAGGGTTAAGGCTACCAACGATATGTATATGTGCGCATTGATGTTTTCTTTCACTCACTGCCTCCGTCTCTTGCTCTCCCCATCTCTCACTATTATATACAAATGGGAGCCCTCATGCTGACCACTCTGTGGTCCCAGCAGATAGAATAGAGAAGGCATTTCCCCGGTGAAGGAGATGTGTTGAAAGAGCCATTCCAACTCATGAGGCTCACACTTGCAGGTAGCCAACTCTGTGCCGACAGTGGTCAGTGGGGAGGTGGACCAGTTTTTAGTCCTGAGAACACTGCTAAATATAACAGACACATGAAAAAAGATTAGGGTTTGGAATGCATGAAGATACTAGTCAGAATAAACCAGTGCATAACTGTGATGATTCCTCTTCTCAGAAATTTGAACATCATCATCATCGTCCTTGTTTAACATCCACTATCCATGCTAGCATGAGTTAGACAGGTTGTCCTATTTGAGGCAAGTTGGGTCAGGTGACTGTGTCTTGCTCATATAGAACTGTTTCTGGTTAGGTTTCTACAGCAGGATGCCCTTCCTAACGGCAACCACATTTATAGTGTGTGCTGGGTGCTTTTTGTCGTGACCTACATGACCACTTTACAGTGTGGGATGGGCACTTTTTGTTGTAACACCCACACAACCAATTACAGGGTGGGCTGGGTGCTTTTTGTTGTGACCCCTACACAACCACTTTACAGTGAAAGCTGGGTGCTTTTTGTCATGACACCTACACAACCAGTTCATATTTTAAAACAAAAGTATTTGAATCCTAGACTGACCAGAGGTGGAATAGGAATGGTTGAGATTGAAAGAGTTAAAGAATGAAATCAAAAAAAGCAATTGTGAAACAAAGTTTTCCCAATCTCCCACAGAAATTATTTGATTGAATAAATGAATAAGTAATTTTTAGAAATCAGTTCACAATAACCATTTATCTTTCCATGCAAAACAGAGATATATATATCCCTCTATCCTCTCACCTACCACCCCCTTTCTTCTCCCCACCACTGAATCAGCATATGCTTTGCCCAACCACCTTATCGCTTCTGCCCCTTTCACTCCCTCACGTCCCTGCACTGTAGTCACCATACCCCAGGACCTACCACTCTCCCAAGCTGAGCACTCCCTCCTCGCCTGTGGTTTGCGTTTATACCAACCACATTTACCTGCAACGAGTTCCGTACATGTGCCGATATTGAAGGGTTCTTCCGTTGATTAAAGCTGAAAGCTTTTTTTTTTCACAACACGCCATTATCGACACAGACAGATGACTTCACTCGTCTCAGTCGCTGGCAATCACATTGGACGCTGAGCTCTGGATGGTTCAGCACCCTCGACTCCTTAGTCGATACTTGCTGGCATACTGTCAACCGGTTCCGTTTCCACCAGCCTTCTCGTCACTCTAGCAGCACACAGGCTGAGCTCTCTGCAACCTTTGGCATCGCGATGACATTGTCATCAAACTCGCTGATGACAATGGTGGCACTGTGGTGGTTTGGAGCGTTGACCTCTGTAGGGCTGAGGTTCTCTGCCAGCTTCAAAATATGATTTGAGTTTAAATCCCGCCGAGGTTAACTTTGCCTTTCATCCTTACAGGGTCGATAAAATAAAGTACCAGTAATACACTGGGATAATTGCTGGCCTTGTGCCAAAAGTAGAAACAATTATATACATACATATATATATAATAAATATATATATATAATTGTTTTTACTTTTTGGCACAAGGCCAGCAATTACCCAGTGCATTACTGGTACTTTATTTTATCGACCCCGTAAGGATGAAAGGCAAGGTTAACCTCGGCGGGATTCAAACTCAGAATGGCAAGGGCTGTAACTCTATGAGTCAAAGCATAGCGCTGACCCTCTACCGATACTGCCAATCCACATGTCTCTATATATATATATAATGTATGTATATGTGTGTATATATATATATATACATGTATATTCACCTGATATAGGGGTTGCCTCCCTTGCTGATCCCCACGTGGGGTCAGCAATAGTCAGTCCTTGTATTAACATTGAACTAAAACCTGTTGAGAAAGTGGCTACCTTGTTCAATCATCTTACCAGAAGCCTGACATTATATATGTAAGCGGACATTACTTGATTTAGGAGCCACAGAAACCCATATACTGGATTTTACTAACCTTCCAGGGGTCCGGGTAAATTTTCAATACCCGAATTACTTGATCGTTTTTTTGGCTACGTGAATGATTGTTTAACCATCGTCTCAGTGTGTTTGGCGTTTAACGTTTGTTATAGCTCTGGTTCTTCTGAATCATTGAGCACTTGCCGCACATCTCGGAGGTTGTTTTTCATTATTTCGTGGGCCGAAATGCGAATCTCGATAATTTATGTTTATATATATATATATATATATATATATATATATATATATATATATATACATACATATACACATATACATACATTATATACATATATACCCGCCTTACCTGAATACAAAGTAAAAGCTACTACAGTCAGTAGGCATCTCTAACAAAACACACCCCCGTCCCACCACCCCCACCCCATCCACACCGCCCCTTTCAATGTAAAGTTATGTTGGTGCCACAGCATCCAGGCCGAAACAAATGAAATCGTGTAGGTGTCACGACAAAAAACACACAGTCCACGCTGTAATGTGGCCGTGTAGGCAACACAGTAAAAACCTCCCAGTCCACACTGTAAATGTGGTTGGTGTTAGGAAGGGCATCCAGCTGTAGAAAACCCGCCAGACAGTCCTATGCGAGCAAGACAACCACTCTTGCCTCAAGTGGGAAAACTCCCGTCCAAACCCATGCAAGCGTGGAACATGGACGTTAAACGATGATGATGATGATACACATATACATTCAATATATATATATATATATATATATATGTATAAAGAATTTGAATTCGAAGTTGGAAAGCCAGCATGGTATAGCAAGCCACATCAGACACTGGAATAATTCCTTTATTTTCCTCGGAAGAAGAGATATTAATCTCAGAATATCAGGACATATAAATAAATGAATGTAGAAAACAAACCCTGTTTCTTACATTTTAAATTTTCCCCATCCAAACCTGCATTGTCGTGACTTTCTAACTTTGATTCTTTATACCATATACAATGCTTCAAGTAAACTACAAATACCTTATATATATATATATATATATATATATATATATATATATATATTATATTCAACAGATGAGCAGCAATTTAAAAAAAAAATTGGTTTTGGTGATTGTGGTGGTTTGGGCATATTAAGAAAATGTAACGGAAATTTAAAGGGAGAAGAAATTCCTCTACAATGACAATAAACAACTACCTACTACTATTACTACAACAACTATTACAACAATGTATGAGAAACTTTTCAACAAGAAAACTATAAAAAGAAAGGTGTAGATAAAGAAATAAGGTATAATAATATAAATAATAATAATAATAAGTGTGCGCTATAGGAAGTAATGAGATGAGAGATTTATTTAAAAAAGAAGAAAAAGAAAGGAAGGAAAGACAAGTCGAGTTATTCATGCTTTTCCTGAGGAAAGACAGGAGGAAGATGGAGGGTAGTTATATTGGAGGTATATATATGGAAAAAACAATGTTGTCTCCAATCGAGACGAAGCGA
>OZ024752.1:4984127-4986627 GCA_964016885.1 Eledone cirrhosa | reverse complement strand
GATATAATGACGGGTAGCATGAACATGAGCTTTTAGCACTGTCAAGGACTTAGATTCCTTTCTGCATATGCTGCAATGAAAGAAAAAAGAAAAGGCTGCACACATGAAAATTGTTTAGATCAAGTGGTGTCTGTGCTTGACACATTTTTAAGTGAAGAAAGACCTTGCACTGGACCAATCCCACCCTCAGAACAATGATGAGAGGTATACAAAAAGAAGAAAAGGTCAAAATCATTGGCTGCCATCGCATTTTACATCAGAGTTTTCCCTCTCCTAAAGTAAAGTCCAAACAAGAACTAAGGGTCACACACTCTCAGCTGGCTAACTGTGAACTCAGATACCAAACTGAGTATTTCCATATCCCCGCGCATCTACATAGACATACACATATCATCAACATCACCGTTTAACATCCATTTTTCCACGCTGGCATGGGTTAGATGGGTTATCCTGTTGTGATCAATGCCAGGTCAAGTAACCATGACATACTCATACAGAACCGATTTAAACTTGGTTTCTACAGCTGGATGCCCTTCTTCGTGCCAACCTCATTTACAGTGAGTACTGGGTACTTTTTGTCGGGTCACCTACACGACAACTTAATAGTGTGGGCTGGGTGCTTTTTGTCGTGTCACCTACACAACCACTTTACAGTGTGTTCTGGGTGTTTTTTGTTGTGTCACCTACACGACCACTTAACAGTGTGGGCTGGGTGCTTTTTGTCATGTCACATACACAACCACTTTACAGTGTGGGTTGGGCCTTTTTGCCATATCCCCTACACCACAACTTAACAGTGTGGATTGGATATTTTTAGTCAGGTCACCTTCACAACCACTTAACAGTGTCGACTGGGCTTTTTTGCCATGTCACCTGCACCATCACTTAACAGTGTCGACTGGGTACTTTTTGTTGGGTCACTTACACAACCACCTAGCAGTGTGTGCTGGGTGCTTTTTGTCATGTAACTTACACAACCACTTAACAGTGTGGACTGGAGGCTTCTATATAAATGTACATGCACGCAGAGACACATGCCTGCACCCACCTACGCTAGTTTAGAGTTACTTCCTTTTTTTTTCCATTTATTAGAATTATGTCAAAATGACCTATAATTAAATTATTTTAAAAGAGATTCAACTTTGCCTTTCATCCTTACGGAGTAGATAAAATAAAGTACCAGTAATGTACTGGGTAATTGCTGGCCTTGTGCCAATAGTAGAAACAATTAATATATTATATATGTACTGTTTTATATTGGTAACATTTCCGGGGTATATGTAATTAAAGGATACTGTTAATTATCCTAATAAATTATTTAGTTATAACTAATATTTAACATATACTTTCTGATTGCTAAAATATAAAAAATATTGAGATATATATATGTGGTGGCAGTGCCCCAGCATGGCCCCAGTTCCTTGGCTGGAATGTATTTAAAATTTATTGAAACAATTGTAAAGAAATAAACACTTTTTCAAGTACTTAGGTTGTATTTCCCCTTACTATAACTTTGATATTTACGCACTGCCTATATATTTAATGCTTGGCTTATACATGTTTTGTTCTCTCTAAACGCTTGTCTTGGATCCTATACACATTGAAACACACTGCCCTCCTTGCTATTGCTTTTAGTTAACACAAACTAATCTCTATTCTCCCTTTTTCACTTGGACATACATATAAAATAACATTTCTAAAAGACCTCAAACCTATAAATTGTTTCTTATGAAGACGGTGAAATGGATCCATATTACTGAGACTAATAATATGAAGTTGCATAACTACTATTGATTAGTCCATATATTGATTAATTATGGTCAATTAACCTTCTGAAAACAATGAACTAAGTACTAAACTTTAACTGTTTTTTTCATAGTTCAGCATATATTAATGGATAAATCTATAAATAAAGATCAATAAGAAATATAATTATTAAAATAAAAGTCAATGATAAATAAATTAAGCCTATATATCATCATCATCATCATCAACAACATTGTTTAATGTCTATTTTCCATGCTATCATAGGTTAGATGGTTAGCCCCGTTTGAGGCAAGTTGGGTCAGATGACCATATCTTGCTCATACAGAACTGTTTCTCGGCTTGGTTTCTACAGCTGGATACCCTTCCTAACACCAACCACATTTACAGTGTGTGCTGGGCGCTTTTTGTTATGTCACCTACAAGACCACTTCACAGTGAGGAGGGAGTTTCTAACTCTATCTTCTTCTGATGGATTAGTGTCCGAAACGTTAAGAATCTTTTGCTGCTATTTCAAGTGTTATATATATATGACTAAATGTGTCCCTTCTTTTGAAGATAGGACATGATTTGAGGTAAATTTTGTTGGTATTTCTAGCAATTCGAGTGACTGTGTAAAGTAGGTACTCTCCGTGGCCTCAAGTATGTATGTAGGGTGGTGGGGGCGATAGTAGACAGAGAAAAATCAAAAAGAAGGCATGAGGCAAGTTGAGAAATCAGACGAGACCAGTTTGTA
>OZ024752.1:4937697-4980197 GCA_964016885.1 Eledone cirrhosa | reverse complement strand
TTAGCTTTCTTACCTTCTTGGATCTTATATCATTTCCAGCAGTTAACTCACTCAATAAAGATATTTCTCCTCTCATTACGTCAATCTCCTTTTCAATTCTACTCCTCCAAATCGGTTTACCTCAAAGGTTCGACTTTTTTGTTTTTTTGGAGGTAAACAACTTGTTTCAATTACTCTAGCAGATGCATAAATGATTTCATTTAACTCAGTAAGATCAGGTTCTAGTTCTTCTATGATTTCTTTTGTCACAGAATTACCAATCATTATTTGTTTTCTATTTTGGATTGTATTTGGGAGTTTTTGAAGTGGTTCTCTAACATTTATACTAGAATGTTTTACTACTGCAAGCTCATTCAGTATTTTTTGCTTTAATTCCTTCATAGTCTCCCTGTGTTCTTCAGCAGATGTTTGGTTTTCAATTACTGTTTCTAAGTCCCTCTCCTGGTTATTTTCAGTGGGTTCAATAGGGCTTCTCATTTCTACAAACCTATTTGTGATTTGGTCAGATGGAGGTCTTTCAGTAAAGACTTGTGACTGGTTACTATCTCCAGGAGATTCTTCAGTTCTTTCATCATTTATATTTATGTCATTCTCCACAGCCTACTTGATCGCAGTTAGTTCAGTGTCTGTGAGTCTATTATTTCTGAAGATATACCTCCTTACATTTGCCAACTTATTTCCATCCATATCACGTCTGCTAGCTTGATTCCGAGTTTTCCAGATTTTGTAGGAGTTTAAAGTGTGTCTGTCTTGTGATGGCTTACCTAATGCATAGTAATATGCATATATTACTTCTTTATACTCTTCTCGGGTCCATTTCATCCTTTTAGGTTTTTCTTTTTGAGGTGGTTTGGGTGGTGGATCTGGAGGGCTGGAGTTGCGGCAATCCCCGATCAAGTGACCATCCAAGTCGATAATTGGAGAAGAGTTTGTTCCAGAGGAGGACTTTTTGATCTCAGGTTGGCACCTTCCTGTGGGACGCGCTTCCTGATTAACCATAGGAAAAGCGATTTGGCATTGTGTATTAATTTTTATTTGTTCATCTCGCAGTACATTCTTGCGTTATGCTATTATTATATTGGCAGTATCGGTAGAGGGTTGGACGCCATGCTTTCCAGCATAGTTACGTCCCTTTACGGTCTGAGTTCAAATCCCGTCGAGGTTAACTTTGCCTTTCATCCTCATGGGGTCGATAAAATAAAGTACTTGCTGGCCTTGTGCCAAAATTAGAAACAATTATTATTATTATTATTATTGCTAGTAGTAGTAGTAATAGTAGTAGTTGTAGTAATATCTTGTTATTTTTGTAAATAAAAATTAAATAAAAAAAAAGATAACTTAATACACAGAAAATCTGTAAAGTCATTAGGTGTGGAATAAAATATTTCTCATTATTTAAATCAAGGTTTCTCATTCATTCTCTAATATTTCTCAAATTATCAAAGAGTCATGAAGTTGATTCCTTCTTATCCAAAATTTCCATCAGAATTAAAACAAAGACATAGAATTTCATTTAAAGAGTTTAGACTTTCTGTTTATAGTCTTGTATCTTCAGAACTACAGAAGAACAATTTCAACACCAAATAATTTAGGTTTATTTGTAGTTAAATATAAACAAGTTCATTAATATATGAAAGACAAAAAAAAAAAAAAAAAGCATTTGATTGAAATAGAGAAAGAGAGAAAAAGGGCAGAGATAGATAGAAGATAGAGAGAGTGGGATTGGTGGTACAGAAAAAAAGGAGAGAGAGAGAGTGACAAAGAGGAAGCCAGAAGATGCTGAGTAACAAAAAGTATATAAATATATCTATATACATAAAAAAAAGTATATATATATATGTAAATACATATATATATATATGTGTATACGTGTGTGTGTGTGTGTGTGTATATATATTTATGTATATATGTGTGTATATATATGTGCGTATATATACATATGTATGTATATATGTATATGTAAATATATGTATATATATATATATATATATATATATATATATATATATATATATATATATATATATGTTTACATATATACATATATATATATGTAAACGTGTGTGTATACACATACACACACATGTTTACATATATATATATATATATATATATATATATATATATATATATAGAGAGAGAGAGAGAGAGAGAGAAAATTTCAATGTGAAATAACATAAAAATAAGACAACCATTGAAATGTTATGAAACAGTTATTTTAATATTGGAAGACTTTGAAAAAATATCGGTTTTTTTGTACTTACCGAGCTTGTTCTTCCTGTTTTTGAAGAGGCGCTGCCACAACAAAGAAACGAAAAAATAAATTTCAATTAAAATAACCGACTTGATGGGAATGAAAGATATTATTTCTAGGTGATGGTTGTGTCATATTAAATAGAATATCTGATAAAGAATATTAGTTGTTGGTACAGGAATGGCTGTGTGATTAAGGAGTTTGCTATGCAACCATGGGTTTGGGGTTTACTTCCAGTGCATGACACTTTGAACAAATGTCTTCTTCCATAGTCTTCAGTTCACCAATGCGGAATCTTATCTATCTATCTGTCTATTTATCTGTTTGTCTATCTGTCAGTTTGTCTATCTATCTCTCTATCTATCCCCCTGTCTGTATGTCTGTCAACTTAATCATATATCTACCTATCATCTATCCATTGACATACTTATCTATCTGTTGGTCTGTCTATCAATCTATCTATTTACTTAGTGTATTTATCTGTCTATATATCTATGTTCCTATTTGTCTCTCTAACTAACTACCTATCTGTCTATCTATCTATTTCAAAAACGAAAGAGAGGTGGTTTTCCTCTGTACAGTGACTATGGTGAAAGAGGTTATATGGTGGACGAGATTGAGAGGACTGAGGACAGATGCCTTTCTCTCCGGACAACAATTGATTCCCTTCTTTAAGTACCACTTTAGAAGGAGAATCAGGGTGGAGAGAGAGGCACTGCACCCCAGTAAATTTACTGAAAGGTGGGTGAATGAAGTGAAAATGGCCCGAGTGATTGGCCCTTCTCTGTTTATAAGCTTGTAGGTTAAGGAAGAGAGCAAAAGGAAGAAAGGAGCACTTGCACAACACACTCCTGGAGTTGAGGGTTGTTCTATCGACGGGGTATTAAACAACCCATTTGTGACGCCTCCCCCCTATTGGAGATTTCGATTGTTGTAATTGTTTGTTTTTATATTTTTTACACGACTGTATGTAAAATCCCCGGCATGTCTTTGTATTGTCCCCTTTTCTTGTGCGCCCTTGTGGCTAATAAAGAAATATATCTATCTATGTCTGTCTGGATATTTCTTTATCAACCTATCTATCTACAAACCTAGCTATCTATTTATCTATCTATCTACATGTTTATATATCTGTCTGTCTGCCTATATGGCTATCTATAGCTAATCATGTGTCATAATGGATTAATTAATGGTTAGCTAGATTAAGGTTGACCTATGGTTAGATGAAAGTGACTCTCTAAGGGGATATAACTCTCTAAACCTAAGAATCTGTAAGTTATCAAAGAGATAAAAACTCAATATGTGAACTTAGGCATTTGATAAACAGAGATTGATAAAATGAATACCAGAGAAATTACAGAGGTTTATATAATTGATTAAAACATTTTCTGCTCTCCAATAAATGTAAGCTCTTCTATATCTACTAAGATGGTTTCTGCTCCTCACAGCTCGCAAGTCTCATGCCACCTTCACTCAGGCACTTCACTTAAAACCTATGTTGACTCAAAGCCCCATACTAACCATTATGCCCAGTCCTTTCTGCACAGAATGTAGGCACTTATGCCGGCATGGAAAGAGGCTCCCACTCATATCCCTGAATGTCCAGTTCCTTGTCCAACCCATGCCAACATGGAAAGATCTCCACCCCACTTACATCCCTGATCTTATAGGTTACTTGTTCAAGCCATGCTAGCATGGTGAAACATCTAACCTCCTCTCATAATCCTGAATTCCAGTTCCTTGTCCAACCCATGCCAACCATGGAAAGACCCCTCCCCACTTACATCACTGAATTCATAGTTCCTTGGTCAGCCCATGCTAGCATGGAAAAAATCCCCCTTCTCTCACATATCTGAATTCCCAGTTACTTGTCAAACCCATGCCAACATAGAAAGAATGTCCTCCCCTACACACACATTTACATTCCTGAATTCCCAGTTCCTTGTCCAACCCATGCCAATATAGAAAGACCTAAACCCCCCCCCCCCCCCCCCCCACACACACACACACTTAACTTACATCCCTGAATGCTACAATGGAAAAATATCCACCTCTTCCTCCGACTCATAGCCCTGAATCCCTTTCCTATTCCCAGTTCATTTCTTTACAAAAAGAAACAAAAAAAAAACGTGAACTTGCAACAGTTTATACAGAATGTTAATGGCTTCAATCTCTCTCAGAGACCATGTGATGGCAATGGGCATTGTCCCTTCCACTAACACTACCAAGTGAACAAAAAAATAATAAACACTAAATGAATAAAGGAATAAATATTGGCAAAAATAACAACAAAACCAGCAACAAACAACCAAGCATGTGTTATCAAAACCTTATTCTGTGAATAGTTGTTCTCTATGTTGTTGAAAATTTCTCTGTGCAAAATAATTTCCGATGCTTTTAGTGCCATTCTCTACAAGTTTCCAGTTGCTTAGTAGTTAATAAGTTGTATTATAAATATATTGATTTTTTTTATGTATCAGCTTATCTTGTATATGTTTGTGTATATATGTGTGTAGTGGTGGTGGGGTAGGAACTGTGTGTTTGTTGATATATATATATATATACACATATATATTTACAAATAAATATATATTTATATATATATATATATTTATATACATATATACACATATATATATATATATTTGTAATATATTGATTGTACAGATGAAACGACAGTAAAATTATAATCCTGAAGTGTTTCACCATCATCATCATCATGTAACATCCGTTTCCCATATATATATATATATAAGTGCCTATATGTATATATATAAGTATATAAGTGCATATATATATAAGTTTATAAGTGCATATATATAAGTTTATATATATGTATATATATATATATATATACACACACACATATATATATATATATATATATTTCAACTTAATTGCATTTCTTTGCCATGGACATTTCAGCATCAAATTGGCAAACATTAATCTGTATTTGATAGGAGAAGTAATATTTGGCAACATTAGACAGGTCAAAGGAGTGCTTTCACTTCCTCTTCTAGTGCTATTGCATTTCTCTTCAGAGATGATAGCTGTTTGGAATGAAAGCAATGATGATACCATCAATGAAACCAACAAAAGATAGAACGGCAATGAAGACTAGAGGGTAGAAACAGTGAATAATATAAGTAAATGGTTGTAGTTCACATGGTCAAATTATTTGATTGAATTTATCCATCCATACATCTTGATTCTATGCATCAACTTGTGTTGATGCATAGAAACAAGCAATGGAGTAAACTTCTACACTGTTACATGACATTTTTTTACTTTTGTTTTTATTATATTTGGGGTTTTTATTTTTGGTATTTAGTATACTTTTTTTTAGCCAAAAATATCTTTATAAATAATACTAAAATCTATATACTTAATGTAAATCCCAATAAATAACATTGCTAGAAATATATATAAACGCCTAGGTAGTTTGCAAGACAAGCTTTTAACATATGTCTAAATACCGAGATATACCAAAATGATGAGATATGCTTAAATGCTGAGGTATGCATAAATATTGAGGTATACCAATTTGTTGAAATTGTAGCACATGTGAGGGCGAAACATAGCTCACCTACATCGCGGGATGTCTCACTGGTTTATCTTGTCCAGAATGGGGTATATCCATGTCTGTAAGTTCCCAGCCCAACATAACCCTCTAGCCAGAAAGGATAAACTTATAACCCCAGTGCATGGAGCAAAAACCATAACCTCCTTCCCCATCTGATCGACAGTGAGAAAGCCCTTGACTCTGTTGCTACTTCCTGCTTCTCCTTACATGACATCACTCCACCCATTTGCTTTCAGCCCTGACATCACTGGGCCATATACTTCCAGCAAGATTCCCAGCCCCATAGAGATATATCTATTGAGTCATGCCTAAATGTTGAGCAGTACTGAAATGTTGAGATATGTCTAGATATTGAGAAGTGTGTCTAAATGTTGATGTACATCTAAATAATAAGGAATGATTAAATATTGGGATATGAATAGATATTGACATTTGGGGTTTATATGTATCTTAACCCTTTAGTTACCAACCCAGCCAAAACTGGTTCTGGTACTGTGAAAGAAAACCACACATTTTAAATTCCAATCTTCCAACAACATTTTATATAAGAACTATACATTAAGTTACAACTTTAAGAATGAAAAAACCAGCCACATGGCTGGAGGAGGGGTTGTCATCAGTGATGGCCATAACTGGGATTTTTAGTTTTATCCCTTTGACAACGAGAACTATATTTTAAAAAGTATCTAATGTCCTAACTGTAGCCAAATTCAACAAATTTTCTCAACTTTAGAGACATCAGAACAATATTCTAATAAAAAGTATTTGATGTCCCTTACATAGAGTAATCAATATACATCATGTAGTCAGTAGTGTGGATGATATGATGGTAAGGAGAGCAATAGTAATTTCAAAAACTTACTGCTATACATTCCACTTTGTTCCATTAATTTTTTCTGGGTGTGTTTCTTACGACACAACCAAATGCTGACTATACATAAAGCAATCCACACAGTTCCACCGATTGTCCCAATTAACATGCCAATAAACCAAGGCTGTCTCATTATTGAAGGTTTTTCAGGAACTGAAATGAAACAGTAGAAATATGTCTTTATCATCAACAGCAGCATTTTTAAACAAGAGAGAAAATATTAGTTGTTATAATATGAAGAAAACGAGGAAGCCTATATGGAGCTACTCAATGTGCTAGAAACTACAACCAAAACTACCTCAATTCTAACCCTGTCATAATTGAAATAGTAATGTTCATTGTGTGATCCATATATTATAATGTCAGTAGGAGTATTGTTGAATGCTTTGTGTGTATGTAGTACAGCCAGGATCAATAATCACTGTTCTCATCTTTGGTAGAGGGAACTGTAGATTATAAAATATATATATATATATGTACTATATAAAGCGTCAAAGAAATATATACTATATAAACCATTAAACAAATATATTTCTTCATTGCATTGTATTGTTTGCTTTGTTGTTTCTGTTTACTTTTTGCATATCTCCATTGTACTGTAGCATTGCCCTGTGTTATTTATTCATTTACTGTTCACATAAATACACACACACACGTGTGTGTGTTTTCATTCATTTTATTTAGACTAAATAGTGAGTCTTGTTACTCTGGAGTTTTGCCTGTTTATGGCAAGGTCATCAGAAAGTTCTTAATGAATATTAAAACTCTACTTCAGTATTGAGTACTATTTTCTCAACCATATATATGTTGAAAAAAGGAAATCAATAAACTAATGATTTTGAATAAAAATCCCTAGTGATATTCTTGTCTGCTCACGTACACAAATCTCTTGTTACATGTAAAATGTTGTCCAATGAGGTTATTGATCCCAAAATACATGGTTAAAATAGATGCATGTAGCATAGAAAAAATACATAACCACATTTGCAAGCATGGAGAGAAGTGTTGTCTTTATACATACCCATGTAGAACTTTTGGCTCCATGTTCCTGTGCCTTTGTTTGTCACTGCTGCTATCTGTAACATGTAGGTGGTTGAGGGATTTAAGCGCTCAATAAGAACTCGGCGTACTGATGAGTTTGTGGCAAGACTACAATTATCTTTTCTATCTTCTCCATAGCAACGGATCTGGTGTAGAGAAAAATAAAAATGATATAAAAAAATTAAGGGTTGGGCAAGATATATCTAGCTACTGTATATCATTTATATATGTATATCTTTCAGATTATTATTCAAGCCCTAGTCTCTTGGCTTTGTTCTCTCTTTCAGACTTCTGTCAGTCAATGTTGGCTTTAGTATGCTTGTCACACATATAAAAAATTAAGGGTTAAACACGACATATCTAGCTACTCTATATAATGTATATATATATCTTTCAAAATATTATTCAAGCTCAACACTTTTGGGTTTATCTTCTGGTCTGAGACTTCTGTTAGCCAATATTGGCTTTAGTAGGCTGGTCACCATGGACCAACTGTCTCAGCCAGGTTATTGCCAGAAGAGGTTAGTAAATCTGCATCTTCTAATTCACTCACTCTTCCATTTCATCTAATGCAGTGGTTCCGAAAATGGGTTCTGCAAAGGAGTGTCTGGGATTTCATGAAAAAAGGAAGAGGAGTATATTTATTTTACAACTATATTAAGAGTATTAGACTTTGGGGTTCCCCAAAAAGTTTCTGAACCAAAAAGGGTTCCACGTTTGAAAACATTTCGGAAACCCTGGTCTAATGTGAACCTACAATGGTCACCTAAGACTGCTACAAAAGACCAGCCAAACATAGACAGAACCTGTCTAATTGCAACAAAAAGGTGCTCATAAGTAAACTTTAGCTGCTGAAGATCATGTAAGCTGTTGCTGTGGTGATATGTCCATGTTTTGTAATATTCATTTTATCAATTATGGCTGTTCTCTCAGTAAATACAGTAAATACATTTCTCTTGGTTTCAGGACACCCTGTATTTATGAAGCAGTCTGTATTACATGTAGCAGTCAAATGAAAATGGACAAAAGAAGTAACAAAGAATACTCACAACATATCCGCTGATGTCACCATATCGGTAAGGACGTGGTGGTGGTGACCATCGCATTGACATACTGCTGTCTGACAGCCAATGAATAACAATATTATCTGGAGCAGCAGCAGGTGCTGAATGGAAAGAAAGGGAGACATGGGATTAAAATTAAATAAACAAATGGAAAAAACTTTGGTTCAACTTCCGTATGTTTACATGATCTTCAGCAATTAAAGTTTAGAGTGACTCTTAAATACATGCCTCTGGAAACAGAATTACACGATATATCAAATCTGATTGTTGACTGGTATAAGTTTGAACTTAGTTACTGGAAAAATACATTGGACATTACATCTTGCGAAGTGAAGATTGGGGCATGCCTATGGTAATTCTATTTCTATCAACTTGTCTTTTGTGACGCTTGGCACTGAAGACACAAACAATAAAAACAAGCCAGTATCAGATATAGAGAAAGAAATAATTGCATCTTTGAAATTGTACTTGGAGAATTCCAGTCTCAGCAAGTATAAGTCTCATCTTCAGTTTATGCGTTCCACTGCCAACTACAAAACATGGACACATCATCACAGCAACAGCTTACATGATCTTCAGCAGCTAAAGTTTACTTATGATCTAACAACAAAACATTACAAAACAAAGGGTGTTATCCATTTTTCTTTATGGCCACAAGCATGGTTGTGTGGTAAAGAAATTTGTTTCAGAAGAATATAATTATGCATTCAATTGCTCAGTACAGAACCTTGGGCAAACATATCTCATCAAAGCCCTGGGTTAACCAAAGTCTTCAAAGTGAAATTGTGAATTTGGGTACATGCTAATGCAAGCCTGTTGGATATATGAATTATTTAAGGCAAATTATATATATATATATATCACCATTTATTTTCACATTCCTTTTAAACTTCACTATACCAGATACATTCAACTATCAGTTTGACAACTCCTTTCCTCCTAATAGATTTTTATGCCAATTCTACTATTAACACCATTCAACCATTCCTTTCAAAGGGTCATGACCTCAACTAAAGTGTATTACTTTTCATCTAAACATCATATGAAAAAAACAATTTGATTGGTTAGTTCTTCAACTACCTCCAAATAAGGACATGATACTAATATACTACTAATTCTAAATAAAATTATTATTGCTTTTGAAAACAGCTGGTGATATGCATGTAAGTAAATATTCTCTTCATCTGATATTTTGTAACTAACCTTATATAGATCAATAACGGAGTATAGCTACAATGTATTATCATCACCTAGAAGCGATCGTAAAGCAGTGAAGTATATCTCTAATGACTTGATTTTTTATTTCATTGTTTTAACTTATATTATATATATATATATATATATATATATATATATATATATATATATATATATATATATATAAATATATATATATATATATATATGCAAAAGTTTTATTTAAAATTATTGGGTTACAACGAGTAAATATTTTATAACTGATATAAAAGCACTCAACAGTTTCTGGAGTAGGTTTACGATATTAAACAAATGGAAACTATATTTATAAAACCATATTTATTTCGTTATATATATTTCTGGGATATCATATTAAAAATATGGTATGCCTTCCTCAGACAAAATACAATACATAAGCTGTTTTATAAATCATTTTTTGACATACCTTATAATAATAATGCAACTTCCATTTAAAAAGTTGAAATCAACTTTTTAAATGGAAGTTGAAATCAACTTTTTAAATGGAAGTTGCATTATTATTATAAGGTATGTCAAAAAATTATTTATAAAACAGCTTATGTATTGTATTTTGTCTGAGGAAGGCATACCATATTTTTAATATGATATCCCAGAAATATATATAACGAAATAAATATGGTTTTATAAATATAGTTTCCATTTGTTTAATATCGTATATATATATATATATATATATATATATATATAAGAACCTTACATTAAGTTACTATCTTAGTAATGAAATACTTAATAATTTCAGCTATACTAGCAGATTAAGCAACTATATAGAGATTGGAGATATTTCTAGTAGGTCAAGCAACTATACACAGATTTTCTTTGACTCAGGGTTTATTTATTTAGTGACCACAGCAAAAAACACTATATTTCTAATGAAACTCACTCTATTTCAATTAATTAATTAAGAATTTCGAGGGATTTATTAAAGTTATTAATTATTTCATTACTAAGATAGTTAACTTAATATAAGGTTCTTATATAAAATTAGAAGATTTTAATTTAACCCTTTAGTATTTAAACCAGCCATATCCAGCCAGAATTCTCTCACCTCTTTCTGTTCAAATGAGAATATAATTATACATTCAATTGCTCAGTATGGGCAAACATACTGATGTTAAGGACTTTAATTGAGAGAACCAGAACTGGTTTTGGCCAGATAGGTAACAAAAGGGTTAAGAGTGGTAGTATGGTGGGAGTGAATGCAGGATGGACCATGTACAGGAGTTAGAGTGGTAGTGGGATGGGAGGTAAAGAGTAGATGGACCATGTGCAGGAGTTAGAGTGGTAGTGGGGTGGGAGGTAAAGAGTAGATGGACCATGTGCAGGAGTTAGAGTGGTAGTGGGATGGGAGGTAAAGAGTAGATGGACCATGTGCAGGAGTTAGAGTGGTAGTGGGATGGGAGGTAAAGAGTAGATGGACCATGTGCAGGAGTTAGAGTGGTAGTGGGGTGGGAGGTAAAGAGTAGATGGACCATGTGCAGGAGTTAGAGTGGTAGTGGGATGGGAGGTAAAGAGTAGATGGACCATGTGCAGGAGTTAGAGTGGTAGTGGGATGGGAGGTAAAGAGTAGATGGACCATGTGCAGGAGTTAGAGTGGTAATGGGGTGGGAGGTAAAGAGTAGATGGACCATGTGCAGGAGTTAGAGTGGTAGTGGGGTGGGAGGTAAAGAGTAGATGGACCATGTGCAGGAGTTAGAGTGGTAGTGGGATGGGAGGTAAAGAGTAGATGGACCATGTGCAGGAGTTAGAGTGGTAGTGGGGTGGGAGGTAAAGAGTAGATGGACCATGTGCAGGAGTTAGAGTGGTAGTGGGATGGGAGGTAAAGAGTAGATGGACCATGTGCAGGAGTTAGAGTGGTAGTGGGATGGGAGGTAAAGAGTAGATGGACCATGTGCAGGAGTTAGAGTGGTAGTGGGATGGGAGGTAAAGAGTAGATGGACCATGTGCAGGAGTTAGAGTGGTAGTGGGATGGGAGGTAAAGAGTAGATGGACCATGTGCAGGAGTTAGAGTGGTAGTGGGGTGGGAGGTAAAGAGTAGATGGACCATGTGCAGGAGTTAGAGTGGTAATGGGGTGGGAGGTAAAGAGTAGATGGACCATGTGCAGGAGTTAGAGTGGTAGTGGGATGGGAGGTAAAGAGTAGATGGACCATGTGCAGGAGTTAGAGTGGTAGTGGGATGGGAGGTAAAGAGTAGATGGACCATGTGCAGGAGTTAGAGTGGTAATGGGGTGGGAGGTAAAGAGTAGATGGACCATGTGCAGGAGTTAGAGTGGTAGTGGGGTGGGAGGTAAAGAGTAGATGGACCATGTGCAGGAGTTAGAGTGGTAGTGGGATGGGAGGTAAAGAGTAGATGGACCATGTGCAGGAGTTAGAGTGGTAATGGGGTGGGAGGTAAAGAGTAGATGGACCATGTGCAGGAGTTAGAGTGGTAATGGGGTGGGAGGTAAAGAGTAGATGGACCATGTGCAGGAGTTAGAGTGGTAGTGGGATGGGAGGTAAAGAGTAGATGGACCATGTGCAGGAGTTAGAGTGGTAATGGGGTGGGAGGTAAAGAGTAGATGGACCATGTGCAGGAGTTAGAGTGGTAATGGGATGGGAGGTAAAGAGTAGATGGACCATGTACAGGAGTTAGAGTGGTAGTGGGATGGGAGGTAAAGAGTAGATGGACCATGTGCAGGAGTTAGAGTGGTAGTGGGGTGGGAGGTAAAGAGTAGATGGACCATGTGCAGGAGTTAGAGTGGTAATGGGATGGGAGGTAAAGAGTAGATGGACCATGTACAGGAGTTAGAGTGGTAGTGGGATGGGAGGTAAAGAGTAGATGGACCATGTGCAGGAGTTAGAGTGGTAGTGGGGTGGGAGGTAAAGAGTAGATGGACCATGTGCAGGAGTTAGAGTGGTAATGGGATGGGAGGTAAAGAGTAGATGGACCATGTACAGGAGTTAGAGTGGTAGTGGGATGGGAGGTAAAGAGTAGATGGACCATGTGCAGGAGTTAGAGTGGTAATGGGATGGGAGGTAAAGAGTAGATGGACCATGTACAGGAGTTAGAGTGGTAGTGGGATGGGAGGTAAAGAGTAGATGGACCATGTGCAGGAGTTAGAGTGGTAGTGGGGTGGGAGGTAAAGAGTAGATGGACCATGTGCAGGAGTTAGAGTGGTAATGGGGTGGGAGGTAAAGAGTAGATGGACCATGTGCAGGAGTTAGAGTGGTAGTGGGATGGGAGGTAAAGAGTAGATGGACCATGTGCAGGAGTTAGAGTGGTAGTGGGATGGGAGGTAAAGAGTAGATGGACCATGTGCAGGAGTTAGAGTGGTAGTGGGATGGGAGGTAAAGAGTAGATGGACCATGTGCAGGAGTTAGAGTGGTAGTGGGATGGGAGGTAAAGAGTAGATGGACCATGTGCAGGAGTTAGAGTGGTAGTGGGGTGGGAGGTAAAGAGTAGATGGACCATGTGCAGGAGTTAGAGTGGTAGTGGGGTGGGAGGTAAAGAGTAGATGGACCATGTGCAGGAGTTAGAGTGGTAGTGGGATGGGAGGTAAAGAGTAGATGGACCATGTGCAGGAGTTAGAGTGGTAATGGGGTGGGAGGTAAAGAGTAGATGGACCATGTGCAGGAGTTAGAGTGGTAATGGGGTGGGAGGTAAAGAGTAGATGGACCATGTGCAGGAGTTAGAGTGGTAGTGGGATGGGAGGTAAAGAGTAGATGGACCATGTGCAGGAGTTAGAGTGGTAGTGAGATGGGAGGTAAAGAGTAGATGGACCATGTACAGGAGTTAGAGTGGTAGTGGGATGGGAGGTAAAGAGTAGATGGACCATGTGCAGGAGTTAGAGTGGTAGTGGGGTGGGAGGTAAAGAGTAGATGGACCATGTGCAGGAGTTAGAGTGGTAGTGGGATGGGAGGTAAAGAGTAGATGGACCATGTGCAGGAGTTAGAGTGGTAATGGGGTGGGAGGTAAAGAGTAGATGGACCATGTGCAGGAGTTAGAGTGGTAATGGGGTGGGAGGTAAAGAGTAGATGGACCATGTGCAGGAGTTAGAGTGGTAGTGGGATGGGAGGTAAAGAGTAGATGGACCATGTGCAGGAGTTAGAGTGGTAGTGGGATGGGAGGTAAAGAGTAGATGGACCATGTACAGGAGTTAGAGTGGTAGTGGGATGGGAGGTAAAGAGTAGATGGACCATGTGCAGGAGTTAGAGTGGTAGTGGGGTGGGAGGTAAAGAGTAGATGGACCATGTGCAGGAGTTAGAGTGGTAGTGGGATGGGAGGTAAAGAGTAGATGGACCATGTGCAGGAGTTAGAGTGGTAGTGGGATGGGAGGTAAAGAGTAGATGGACCATGTGCAGGAGTTAGAGTGGTAGTGGGGTGGGAGGTAAAGAGTAGATGGACCATGTGCAGGAGTTAGAGTGGTAGTGGGATGGGAGGTAAAGAGTAGATGGACCATGTGCAGGAGTTAGAGTGGTAATGGGGTGGGAGGTAAAGAGTAGATGGACCATGTGCAGGAGTTAGAGTGGTAATGGGGTGGGAGGTAAAGAGTAGATGGACCATGTGCAGGAGTTAGAGTGGTAGTGGGATGGGAGGTAAAGAGTAGATGGACCATGTGCAGGAGTTAGAGTGGTAGTGGGATGGGAGGTAAAGAGTAGATGGACCATGTACAGGAGTTAGAGTGGTAGTGGGATGGGAGGTAAAGAGTAGATGGACCATGTGCAGGAGTTAGAGTGGTAGTGGGATGGGAGGTAAAGAGTAGATGGACCATGTGCAGGAGTTAGAGTGGTAGTGGGGTGGGAGGTAAAGAGTAGATGGACCATGTGCAGGAGTTAGAGTGGTAGTGGGGTGGGAGGTAAAGAGTAGATGGACCATGTGCAGGAGTTAGAGTGGTAGTGGGGTGGGAGGTAAAGAGTAGATGGACCATGTGCAGGAGTTAGAGTGGTAGTGGGGTGGGAGGTAAAGAGTAGATGGACCATGTGCAGGAGTTAGAGTGGTAGTGGGGTGGGAGGTAAAGAGTAGATGGACCATGTGCAGGAGTTAGAGTGGTAGTGGGATGGGAGGTAAAGAGTAGATGGACCATGTGCAGGAGTTAGAGTGGTAGTGGGGTGGGAGGTAAAGAGTAGATGGACCATGTGCAGGAGTTAGAGTGGTAGTGGGATGGGAGGTAAAGAGTAGATGGACCATGTGCAGGAGTTAGAGTGGTAGTGGGGTGGGAGGTAAAGAGTAGATGGACCATGTGCAGGAGTTAGAGTGGTAATGGGGTGGGAGGTAAAGAGTAGATGGACCATGTGCAGGAGTTAGAGTGGTAATGGGGTGGGAGGTAAAGAGTAGATGGACCATGTGCAGGAGTTAGAGTGGTAGTGGGGTGGGAGGTAAAGAGTAGATGGACCATGTGCAGGAGTTAGAGTGGTAGTGGGGTGGGAGGTAAAGAGTAGATGGACCATGTGCAGGAGTTAGAGTGGTAGTGGGGTGGGAGGTAAAGAGTAGATGGACCATGTGCAGGAGTTAGAGTGGTAGTGGGGTGGGAGGTAAAGAGTAGATGGACCATGTGCAGGAGTTAGAGTGGTAGTGGGGTGGGAGGTAAAGAGTAGATGGACCATGTGCAGGAGTTAGAGTGGTAGTGGGGTGGGAGGTAAAGAGTAGATGGACCATGTGCAGGAGTTAGAGTGGTAGTGGGATGGGAGGTAAAGAGTAGATGGACCATGTGCAGGAGTTAGAGTGGTAGTGGGGTGGGAGGTAAAGAGTAGATGGACCATGTGCAGGAGTTAGAGTGGTAGTGGGATGGGAGGTAAAGAGTAGATGGACCATGTGCAGGAGTTAGAGTGGTAGTGGGGTGGGAGGTAAAGAGTAGATGGACCATGTGCAGGAGTTAGAGTGGTAATGGGGTGGGAGGTAAAGAGTAGATGGACCATGTGCAGGAGTTAGAGTGGTAATGGGGTGGGAGGTAAAGAGTAGATGGACCATGTGCAGGAGTTAGAGTGGTAGTGGGATGGGAGGTAAAGAGTAGATGGACCATGTACAGGAGTTAGAGTGGTAGTGGGATGGGAGGTAAAGAGTAGATGGACCATGTGCAGGAGTTAGAGTGGTAGTGGGGTGGGAGGTAAAGAGTAGATGGACCATGTGCAGGAGTTAGAGTGGTAGTGGGATGGGAGGTAAAGAGTAGATGGACCATGTGCAGGAGTTAGAGTGGTAGTGGGATGGGAGGTAAAGAGTAGATGGACCATGTGCAGGAGTTAGAGTGGTAGTAGGTTGGAGGTTAATGCATAAAACTAATCAATGTTGTATACGGCCTTTTGTTTGTGTTTTGTTTTATTTTATATTTTCTTCAGTTTTTAGAGAAAATGTTAACCTTTCAAACCCCCTTTTAAAATTACATATTTATATTTCTGTTGTCATTGGCAACCATTCAAATATTAATGACAACAACACTAACTGGAATTCAGTAGTAGTAGTAGTAGTAATAGTAGCAGTAGTAGTGGTAATAGCAGTGTTAGTAGTATTAGTAGTCGTGGTGGTATAGTGGTAGCAGTTGTAATGGTCGTGGTAGTAGTTGGTGGTGGTGGTGGTGGTGATGGTAGTATAATGGTAGCAGTTGTGATGATGGTGGTGGTTGTAGTGTTGTAATAGTGGTAGTAGTAGCAGTGGTGGCAGTGCTGGTAGTAGTAGTAGCACTTGTAGTGGTACTAATCATATAGTGGTAGCAGTGGTAGTGGTGGTGGTGGTAGTGGCAGTGGTAGTATTCATATAGCTGTAGCAGTTGTGATAGTAGTGGTGGTTGTAGTAGTGTTAGTGGTGATGGTAGCAGTAGTAGTAGTGGTAGTGGCAGTGATAGTAGTAGGAGTAGTGGCAGTGGTGGTAGTAGTAGTAGTAGTAGTAGCAACAACAACAGCAGTGATTATAACCAGAAAGTGATATAACAAAATTGGTTTTTAATTCTGTAAGTGACAGAGGTTAGAGGTGAAAGTTGGTGTATTAGGTGGTGGTGGAGATAGTGGTGATGGTGGTGGTGGTGGTGGTGATGGTGGTGGTGGTGGTGGTGGTGGTGACTATGGTTGTGGTGATGGTGATGGTATTGGTGGTGACTATGGTTGTGGTGGTGGTGTCCGTGGTGGTGGTGGCCGTGATGGTGGTGGTGATAGTGATAGTGGTGGTGGTGGTGGTGGTGGTGGTGGTGGTGGTGATAGTGATAGTGGTGGTGGTGGTGGTGGTGGTGATAGTGATGGTGGTGGTGGTGGTGGTGGTGACTATGGTTGTGGTGATGGTGATGGTATTGGTGGTGACTATGGTTGTGGTGGTGGTGTCCGTGGTGGTGGTGGCCGTGATGGTGGTGGTGGTGGTGGTGGTGGTTGTGGTGGTGGTGGTGGTGACTATGGTTGTGATGGTGATGGCCGTGATGGTATTGGTGGTGACTATGGTTGTGGTGGTGGTGGTGGTGGTGACTATGGTTGTGGTGGTGGTGGTGGTGACTATGGTTGTGGGGGTGGTTGTAGTGGTAGTGGGGAAGACTAAGTTGATCAAACAGTTCTACTCAATCAGACATACAGATATGCAACCACACACACACACACACACAAATATATAGACAACACATACATACACAAACGTATATATACACATACCAAACATACACACACACACACATAGATATACACAACCAAATATACACAGTTATGCAACCCCACAGAAATATATAGACACACACAAAGCTACACAGAGAGGAAAGGAATGTATCTTTGTTGGTTTCACTGATGTTCCAGTAGATCTGTCAACAGAACAGCCAGCTCTTGAAATTAACGGACAAATGGCCGAACATTCCACAGACATGTGTACCCTTAACATAACTCTCAGGGAGATTCAGCATGACAGTGTGTAACAAGGCTAATCTTTTAACTTACAGGTAAAATCCATTTAATGGGCTTCCAAACAATTTTTGTCTACTTCAATATAATTCATAATACATAGGTTAACCCAAGGAATGACACTTGCCCAAGATGTCATACAATGGGATTGAACCCATCATCCAATGATACTGAAGCAAACTTCTTAACCATTCAGCCATATTGCATCAACATACACAGTTATATACACACCTCACCCTTCAAATCCTACGTACACATGCAGGAGGACCCAACAGTTTGTGTGATGACATAAATGGGATACAGACCTTCTCGGCCTGTTTGGGCCATCGGTGGGCGTTGGTTCAGTACTGACTTGCTCTATGTAGCCCCATCCAAATGTTGCTAGCACAACCAAACACATGCTTATGATTGTTCATTGAATTTGATTATGACCCTCATTGGTTACAATTGTGGATCCTTTTTATGGCAGGGCTTCTTATACTGCCTAACCAAACACACATACAGCCATACAAAACACACATATATAAGCACACACAATCATACAAAACACATATATAAGCACATACACTCACACAAAAATACACACACAACCATACAAAACACATATATATAAGCACACACACTCTCACATAAGCAAACACACACACACATACATACATACACATGCAAATTCCACTGATTTAATTAGCACTTTACCAAGCAGTCAGACCTAGCAATGGTTAGGAGAAGATGGTTTAAGCATAACAAACCTAGATTATACATTCCATATAATTATCTCACTTGTAATGTCTTATTTAAGGGTTGCCTTTAACCTTTCAGCACCATGAAGTCTATAAAATACTAGTACTAATAATTCCTATATTCTGATAGTCAACTTACTGAGTCATAAGGATACTAATGAAAGTTTCATCTTCATGTAAATAGATAATTAATTTTAATTCATATAAATATTAATTAATTATATAAGTATATTTTAAACAAAATATTTCATTTTTGTGTGTGTGTGTGTGTGTGTGTGTGTGTGTGTGTGTGTGTGTGTGAAAGAAACAGAATGCCTAGCCCTTTCATATTCCAAATATATATATATATAGTAATAATAATAAAATTGAAGACTAAAATCCAAAGAGGGCTCGATAAGGATAAATATATATCAGATATATAAGAACCGTAGAGCAAATATTTATTAAAATAACGATTCTTTGCTTATATATATATATAGGAAAAGAGTGAGGACCCCGACGGATGAGCTCCGGCCATTTCAACAGCTAGATCGTTAGTTCAGATCTAGCTGTCGAAACAGCCAGAGCTCAGCTGTCGGGGTCCTGACTCTTTTCCTATTACCCACTTTACTACCCTAAGTATTGAGTACTCTGGTGTGTTATGGTCCACCTGATTCCTTACCACACTTCCTTCGTTATATATATATATATATATACACACACACCCACTGCAAATATGGTTGGCATTAGGAGGGGTATCCAACCATAGAAACCAAGCCAAAATCAGTTCTGTGTGAGCAAAACAAGGTCCTCTGCTAGCATGGAAAATGGATGTTAAACACTGCTGCTGATATATATATATATATATTTATCATGTTTAATATAGAAATAGCTTCTACAGGACTAGAACTGTTTCATTCAAAAGAAATCATCAGGTACCCGGTGTTGCACGGGATAAGGTATTTTGGAACGCGGGCCGCCAACAGACCTAATCGTGGAAAAACTGCATGTCTGGACAATATTTAAATAAACTGAATACTCTGCTGGCTGGATAATCTTTAAGATTTTCCTCGATGAAGCAGGAAAAATGCAGGCCCTAGGGGATCAAGAAAATAATTTTTTTTTATGTGCACAATATGCCTTGAAATTTCGGGAAAATCGGCTAAACGTAACACTGAAAAAAATGAAGTTTTTCACCTAATGCGGGCCCTAGGCCATAAAAAAGTTGGATTTTCTTTGCTCACGTTATGAAGAAGAGACTGACTAATACATAGTTACAATTTCAAGGAAATCAGTCTGACGTAACGCCTCAAAAAACCCCTAAAAACCTGCAGGCTTTAGGGGATGAAAAGTTGATTTTTTTTTATGTGCATAACACTCCCTGAAACATAAGTGATACACATGTACAGTTTGAAAAAGTCGGTTGGGTACTTCTCGAGTTTTAGGGATTCAAACTCACACACACACAGACAGATATCCTCAGTTTTATATATATAGACTAGCAGAAAACCACCTGGGAAGGGGGGGGGGCGGTTTTCTGCTAGTCTATATATCTAAAACAGAGAATGTCTGTCTGTCAGCTCACTAAAACTTGAGAACCATCAAACCGATTGTTTTCAAACTTTAGACATGTAATACTTATAGTCCTGTGAGTGTTTTGAGCAAAAATTATTTCAAATTTTCAATGCCCTAGGGACCGCATTAGGCGATTTAGCGTTCTCTCTATATAATTTTTAGTCTTTCTTTTTAGATAGATACATAGATATAACGTTGCGCCCTTATAATATCTGTCTGTATGTCTGGCTGTCTGCATTACGTCATTATGACGCGCTCAGCGCGATTCCCTCGGCCTCAGTGACCAAAGTCAGTGGAGAGGGGAAGGTAATGTTGCTGTAGCACGTGTTTTAGCGTCTATTCACTCCCCCCCCCCCACTATCCCCCTCTCGTAGTCTGTCTCTTTCTTTCACTCTCTCTCTACGCACGTGTTTCCACTGTCGGACAGACAGACAGAGAAATTGTTGGTTATATATATAAGTAGATATATGTAAAAGGTAAACAGAAATAACAACACAAATGGTACAGTATATGGAAGAAATATATTAATTTAATGTGCAGGAAGAGGGTCTTAACGTTTTGGACACTAATGCTTCATCAGAAGATAGAATCAGAAATTAGAATGATTGAGGGGACGTGCAGGGCGGAAATGGAAAAAAGTTGATAACAGGTCTATTCATGTTGCCATCTGTTGCAAATATATATATATCATCATCATCATCATTTTACGTCCACTTTTCCCTGCTTGCAAGGGTGTATATATAATAATAATAATATAATTGTAAGATATATATATCTTACAATTTATTGAAGCTTTGGATGATTTGAAATTAGAAATGTAAAAATTCAATCACAGATTTACTACAATGATAATAGTGTTAGAAAAGCAGATAATATATCCTAAGAGAAAGAAAATAATAATATTAATATTATTTTAAAAAATGTTCATAGACAGAACTAAGAGAATTTGAAGCTCACCTCCTTCGTTGGTGTGGACCTTAATTGGATTACTGCATTGAGAAAATACTTTGCCACCATAAGCACGTATGCATATCTCATACCATGTTTGACTGTAAAGGTTTTCAATAAGATGCGACGTGGCTGTGGGGTCTTCTACTGTTATTGTATGAATTTCACTGTTGTGTTTCGAGCGACGGTATTTTATTTTGAAGCCATCTATAGCATTGTGACCTTTCATGACCTGTAAAAAAAAAAATATATGCATATATAGGCGGAAAAATGTTTAACCTTTATATCTAAGTGAAATGTATATACTAGATACACCAGAGTTCTTTTTTTAATTTTTGTAAAGATGGTGGCACATATTTGAGTCACTAAAAATGTAGACACTTTAAATATACTATATTTAACTTTTAACATCTTGCAACATATGAAACTGTATTAGCAAAACATTCTTGAAAAGAACAGCACTATTACTGAATACCATTAAAAATTGAAGGTTTTACTCTATCACTACAAATTTTCAAAATGGTCTGTTCAACAATAAAGACATTATTAACATTTGGATTGACAAATCACCTTTTAGATATTTTCTACTAAATTGTTACATAATATTTAGAGTTATATTAACCACTGTGGTGTCGAGTTGACCATTTAGTCTTACCAAGGATAAAGTAACATCTTTAGTGCTCTTGCCTTGATAAAATACACCCAGTACACTCTGTAAAGTTGTCGGTATTAATAAGGGCATCCAAAAGTAGAAATCATGCAAAAGATGGAACATACAAGTGAGATGAGTTTATGTATTATGTACATATGTATATATCAGGTGGTGAATTAGCAAAGTCGTTAGAACGCCGAATAAAATGATTGTATTATTTGTTTTGGCTCTCTGTTTTCTGAGTTCAAATCATGCCAAGGTAAACTTTGCCTCTCAGCCATTCAAGGTCAAGTACTGGGGTCAATTTTTCCTCTATATCTCTTTCTCACTTCCTTTCTCTCACTCTCTCTATATCTCTTTCTCACTTCCTTTCTCTCACTCTCTCTATATCTCTTTCTCACTTCCTTTCTCTCACTCTCTCTATATCTCTTTCTCACTTCCTTTTTCTCACTCTCTCTATATCTCTTTTTCACTTCCTTTCTCTCACTCTCTCTATATCTCTTTCTCACTTCCTTTCTCTCACTCTCTCTATATCTCTTTCTCACTTCCTTTCTCTCACTCTCTCTATATCTCTTTCTCACTTCCTTTCTCTCACTCTCTCTATATCTCTTTCTCACTTCCTTTCTCTCACTCTCTCTATATCTCTTTCTCACTTCCTTTCTCTCACTCTCTCTATATCTCTTTTTCACTTCCTTTCTCTCACTCTCTCTATATCTCTTTTTCACTTCCTTTCTCTCACTCTCTCTATATCTCTTTCTCACTTCCTTTCTCTCACTCTCTCTATATCTCTTTTTCACTTCCTTTCTCTCACTCTCTCTATATCTCTTTTTCACTTCCTTTCTCTCACTCTCTCTATATCTCTTTCTCACTTCCTTTCTCTCACTCTCTCTATACTTCTCTGGAAGAAATCTGTTATATTCAGACCTGGAGAGGATTGGGTTCTGGCAGGTTTTAAAAAGCCCTAGAAATGCCATATGTTAATACGGCACCCCTAGGATTCCCTTAGGAGTAACAGGACCATGTATGGATGCATATGTATATATGTGGATCTGTGTGTGTATGTTACACTTACCTGCCAATTGACTTTTATAGCAGATGGTCCAAATGCTTCACCTTGAAGAAGATTAACAACAATTCCTCGTAGACGTTGCTCAATTTCTTCCTGAGTAAACATTGCACTGCCTCTACGACCTGTATGCAAATAGAAAGAAATAAAATCTTTAATAATTAAAAAAAAAATAGAGTAGTATAGTTAATACGAAGCATTGTGCAACAACTAGGAAACAGTAGACAGGAGTGGGATTCTGAAAGTACAGTAAACAGGGTAAGAATGGGATGGAAGAAGTTCAGGGAGCTTCTACCATTGCTAGCTACAAAAGGTTTTTCCCTCAAAATGAAAGGCAGACTGTGTGATGCATGCATACGAACAGCAATGCTGAATGGTAGTGAGACCTGGGCGTTGTGTGTAGAAGACTTGCATAGATTAGAAAGAAATGAAGCCTGCATGCTCTGATGGATGTGTAATAGTAATATATGTGAATGGCAAAGCATCAATGAATTAAAAGAGAGACTAAGGATAAGAGAAATCGAATGTTGTGTGCAGGAGAGGAGGTTGCGTTGGTATGGACACGTGATGCATAAGAAGGATGACAGTTGCATAAAAAGGTGAAGAGCACTAAAAGTCGATGGAAGCCTTGGAGTGGGGAGACCCAAGAAGACCTGGAATGAGGTGATAAAAACTGACTTTGCCCAATTGCACCTCTCAAAGGCAATGACACAGGACCGTGACCTCTGGTGTTACGCAATAATACAGAAGACCAGAGTTCCCATGGGTACAAGCCAAAGCTGAAGCATATAGACAATATGCCCCATGCCCTCCTGCTGTAAAGTGGTTGTGTAGGTCTAAAGACAAAAAAGCACCCAGTCCACACTGTAAAGTGGTCGTGTAGTCACCACGGTAAAAAAGCACCCAGCACTCACTGTAAATGAGGTTGGTGTTAGGAAGGGCATCCAGCTGTAGAAACCGAGCCAAAATCAGTCCTGTATGAGTAAGACACGGTCACCTGACCTGGCATTGCCCACAACTGGACAACCCGTCTAACCCATGCTAGTGTGGAAACATCGATGTAAAACAGTGATGATGATGAGGATGTGAGATATGTGATAAATGACTGATAATTTTTTTAAAAGCAAGTACACGCAAAAAAAAAAAATAAATAACAAGCCACCATAGCAACAAACACATATCTCTGTATTGCTTAGTTGATATTTTTCCCAAATATAAAGGACTAATTAATTATTTCCAAGGTAACATTTCAACACCATTATTATTATTTTAATATTTAATGTTCTATTTACATTGTTGTAGTCTTCTACACAACTGTTTTCTATAATTACCTCAATGCTTCAAGCAAATTTCAACCTTCTATAGTAAATAACAATTAAACTATGAAAAAGACTACAGATAGAGTGGCAAAAAACATGGCCGAAAAACAAGTGCATTGAAAAAAAAAACACTGTGTGATATTCTTTACACAGACACGCCCAGATGCCCTCTTGTAGTGGAAACTGATAGAAGAGGAGCATCCATTTCCTTTATTCATAGTTTAACAGAATGCACCTGGATGGAATAATTTATATTTTCTAAATGAATTGCCATTTATTACTTATTACATGCAATCTCTTCTCATCTACCATGCGATAAAAAAAAAATCATTTAAAGAGACCAACAATGGTAGTATGTTGTATGGCATGGAATGGTTAAATAAAACAAAACAACAAATTGACATGATGGACACTTGTAAATATACATACAAGTAAAATTACATTATAATACCATTATAACGAATTTTTCAGTATAACGGAATTATTTTCAGTCCCAGAGGTAATAACAAACAAATGCTCTATGTGTTAGGTCAATCAAGTTATAAAGAATTTTTCGTCACAACAAATTATTTTATACCCCATGAATTTCGGTATAATGGAATTTCAGGGTATTATATATAAATATAACATGTAAAATATTATGGAAAAAGCAAACTGAAAAATGATATCTCTCAAATTCTGTCTGAATTTGAGAGGTACAGAGTTCAATTCTTTGTAGGAAGTTGCTAGCCTATTTTGTTTCCATCTATAGGGTTATTTTACACAGTTTTCTAGACTTATTTATAACAATCGACTGCAGTTACACTCATATTATGCATTTGGGATTTCTACATTTTCTAAGAATTTCAAACTGACCCAACTCTGTTATTTTCAAAATAAATAATTATTATTAAAAAGCAACAAACAATACAATGATGAATAAACAATTTAAACACCTGGTAATTCTTTTTATTGATTAATCAAGGAAAGAAAAGCAGTGTTTGTGTCCATTTTCAGGGCCTTTCTGACTAGTAGGAGGGAGGGAGGAATCCTCAAACTGGCAACCTACGTCGAATGTTTGCAACAGAGTAATTGCACCAATTAAAGGCACCCAAGAACCAAGTGGTGCTTAACTAAGTGAATGGTTAAGACCAGGGCCCAAGTAAGCTGCAGCAGAGTTTGAATTTAGAATACAATAGGGCAAAAAAATACTGCAAGGTATCGTGTCCGATGCTCTACCGATTTTATTAATCCACTGCCTTAACCCTTTAGCATTTAAACCAGCCATATCCGGCCAGAATTCTCTCACCTCTTTCTGTTCAAACTGGCTGTAACTGGCCACTCACACTGATGCTAAGATATTGTTCTCAAAATAAATAATATCAAAATCTCATAGATTCAATATTATGTGAGGTAAAGTCTTTACTGCAAAAATACAATAGTAAATATAGAGTAATGTAAATGCTAACGGGTTAGTATTTTATTTTATTGAAACAAAGATGAAAGTTGATGTTGAACATAGCAGGATTTGAACTCAGAGTGCAAAGAATCAGAAGAACTACCACAAGACTTATGTCTAACACAGTCATGGGAAAACTGTGGCTCACAAGCCACAAGCAATCCATTTAGATTTTTGAATGGCATGCCATGAAAGTTTTAGCAGTGTGGCCTGTCTTATGGTGAATCATATCCTATGTAGCCCACTGCTCGGAAAAGATTGTCCTCGCCTGTTCTAACAACTGTCAATTCCATACCAGTTGACTTATGAGGGGTTTGAACTCAGTGTGTTGAGAACCAGAAAAATACCATGAGACATTTAATCATACACTCTAGCAATTGTCACTTTGCCTCAAATTAAACTAGTTAAACAATGCTGAAATTAAAAAGAAAAGAAAACAAAAAAACAAAGAACAACAATGAAATGAAAATAAATATGGATGGAGAGAACTAAAAATTAAAAAAAAAATGAACAAAATTTAAACAAACTATACCCATCCCCAACAACAAAAATATCCCTAAAAAATAAAAAAAAAACAAATGGAAAAAAAATTGAGGCCATTTGCTAATATCCAAACAGGACAATTAATATGTGTTTTTTTTTTTTATTTGGTTTTGTGTTGCTGTTGACTATATTCAAACAGTGAATGTTTTGCTTCTTAATAAAGACAAATGTATTTTTGTATTGATGTAACACAAGACAAACATGTAACATATGGATATAGTGTAACAGATGAAAAATACATCTTTTTTTGTTGGTATTTATTTTAAAAACAAAACACTTTTTATTGTATTTATTTTGTTTTGCTGCATTATTCATGAAATCTTTCTACAAAAAAAAAAGTAATAATAAAAATGATAATAAAGCTGAGGCTGGTAATGGAGGATGTTGAGAGAGAGAGACAAAGAATGGGAAGAAAGGAAAAACAAATAAATAATATGAGTAACTAAATAAATAAGCAGAGACAGGGCTGTATGGAGATGTTTAGTTTGGTAATCACTTCATTCTTGGTTCAATCTCACGGTGTGGCAGTAGGGTCACATGCCTTCTACCATAGACCCAAGTAGGGTCACATGCCTTCTACCATAGACCCAAGTAGGGTCATATGCCTTCTACCATAGACCCAAGTAGGATCATATGCCTTCTACGATAGACCCAAGTAGGGTCATATGCCTTCTACCATAGACCCAAGTAGGGTCATATGCCTTCTACAATAGACCCAAGTAGGGTCATATGCCTTCTACAATAGACCCAAGTAGGGTCATATGCCTTCTACCATAGACCCAAGTAGGGTAATATGTCTTCTACCATACACCCAAGTAGGGTCACATGCCTTCTACAATAGACCCAAGTAGGGTCATATGCCTTCTACCATAGACCCAAGTAGAGTCATATGCCTTCTACAATAGACCCAAGTAGGGTCATATGCCTTCTACCATAGACCCAAGTGGGTAATATGTCTTCTACCATACACCCAAGTAGGGTCACATGCCTTCTACCATAGACCCAAATAGGGTCATATGCCTTCTACCATAGACCAAAGTAGGGTCACATGCCTGCTACCATAGACCCAAGTAGGGTCATATGCCTTCTACAATAGACCCAAGTAGGGTCACATGCCTTCTACCATAGATTCAAGAAGGGTCATATGCCTTCTACCATAGACCCAAGTAGGGTCATATGCCTTCTACAATAGACCCAAGTAGGGTCATATGCCTTCTATCATAGACCCAAGTAGGGTCATATGCCTTCTACCATAGACCCAAGTAGGGTCATATGCCTTCTACAATAGACCCAAGTAGGGTCATATGCCTTCTACCATAGACCCAAGTAGGGTCATATGCCTTCTACCATAGACCCAAGTAGGGTCATATGCCTTCTACAATAGACCCAAGTAGGGTCACATGCCTTCTACAATAGACCCAAGTAGGGTCATATGCCTTCTACCATAGACCCAAGTGGGTAATGTCTTCTACCATACACCCAAGTAGGGTCACATGCCTTCTACCATAGACCCAAGTAGAGTCATATGCCTTCTACCATAGACCCAAGTAGGGTCATATGCCTTCTACCATAGACCCAAGTAGGGTCACATGCCTTCTACCATAGACCCAAGTAGGGTCACATGCCTTCTACCATAGACCTAAGTAGGGTCATATGCCTTCTACCATAGACCAAAGTAGGGTCACATGCCTTCTACCATAGACCCAAGTAGGGTCACATGGCTTCTACAATAGACCCAAGTAGGGTCATATGCCTTCTATCATAGACCCAAGTAGGGTCATATGCCTTCTACCATAGACCCAAGTAGGGTCATATGCCTTCTATCATAGACCCAAGTAGGGTCATATGCCTTCTATCATAGACCCAAGTAGGGTCATATGCCTTCTACCATGGCCGGAGGCTTAACCCTGCGATAGACCGGCATCCTATCCAGAGGAAATGTTGTACTCTCAGTTGCTTCACACCATGAAATTGTGATAAGCACTGGCCTGACCAGCCTCTTGGCTTGAGACAGACTTTATATCATCATCATCTTACGTCCGCTTTATATATATATATATATATATATATATATATATATATATATATATATATATATATAATGAGGACGTTTTTCGTATTCGTCTTATTCGGGAAACCTCTGGTAATGAGGTAATTATATTGTATTGTTTATTATACATTAAATTCTGCTCTGGTACTTACATAGAGCACTCTTCACTCCTATGACTTTTTCAATTTTCAATGGAAACTTCAATACATATATATATATATATAGTAATAATAATAAATGTGAAGACTAAAATCGAAAGAGGACTCGATAAGGATAAATATATATCAAATATATAAGAACCCTAGAGCAAATATTTATTAAAATAACAGATTAAACTTCTGAAACTTTAATCTGTTATTTTAATATATATATATATATATATATATATATATATATATATATATATATATATATATATATATATACACATTTATATATATATCATCATCATTTTACATCTGCTTTTCCTTGCTTGCAAGGGTGGGACGGGTCCTCTTCAGCACAGCATCTTTCCATTTATAACGGTCTCTCATCATCATCTCTGAGCTTCAGCGATCTGCGGTCAGCTCTCACTACCTCTGCCCATATTTTTTGTTGTTTTCCTCTACTGCGTCTTCTCTCCCGCACACTACAGTTTATTCCTCTTATACACAGTTTCACTCTCTTTACCACAGGTGATGATTTGCAAGTATTTTTACAAGAATCATATAAAAGTCTCTCCTCAGCTAAATGCAATTCAGAATCACGACAATTAACATTGTGTGTAGACATATCTTTCTTCAGACCATTAAAAGAAAGATGTGTCACATTATTTGTAGTTGATAACAGAATCAGAAGACCATGAAATCAAACAGAAATGTAGTTATGTCCCTTTGTGGGGCACGTGGCCTAGTAGTAAGGGTGTTGGACTTATGATCAAACTGTTATGGGTTCGATTCCTGGACTGGGTTGTGTGTTGTGTTCTTGAGCAAAACACTTCATTTCATATTGCCCCAGTCTAGTCAGTTGAAAATGAGTACCAGCAATAGCTGGGGGTTTAATTCTGCAATGGACTGGCATCCTGTCTGAAGGGGAGTCTTGTAATCTCAGTCACTTCATGCCACAAAACTGGGATAAGCTCCAGCCTAACAAGCCATCAGGCTTAAGACAGACTTTAGACCTTTGTGTACTGATTATGTCCATTTGGGTTATGCTTGAATTTTTTTTTTCTCCTTAACCATTTCATGACCATATTTCTAATGAAATTTGCTCCATTTTAATTAATGAATGAAGAATTTGGAGGGATTTACTAAAATTATTAATTATTCCATTACTAAGATAGTATCTTAATGTAAGGTTCTTATATAAAATGATGTTGAAAGATTTTAATCTAAATAGAAAACCATTAAAATAGGTGGTTTTATTTCATAGAACCAGAGCCGGTTTTGGCCGGGTTGGTAAATAAAGAGTTAATAACTGCAATAAAATAAGGACAAAGTAAAATACTGGGGAATCGATATAATCAACTAAATCCCTTGAAGGCAGTGCCCCAGCTTTGCCAGTGTCAAATGACTGAAACCAATAAAAGAAAAGAAAGAACAAGAGGGTACAATGTCAGTATAGATGATTGTTGCAGAGGAAGAAATAAAACAGGAATGAAAAAAAAACACAAAAAATTTCCTTGATTTTATTTTTTGTATCTTAAATTTTCTTTTAATTTGTTTTTTCCAAAAATCAAATTAGTTTCTGATTTCTGAAAAATATTTACTTCCTCTTCTTCATCCTATTTATCCTCTCTTGATTTTCTTCCTTCTGCTTATCTGCCTTTTAAATGAATATGTGTTTAACAGTAGGGTCAGTCCTCTTCCCACCCTCAACCAACTCTGGATTAATATTACATAAAGTGTGGGTAGTAGGGTGGTCAAAACAAGTGGATGGACAATGGAGAGGGAGTGGGTGATAAGGATGGACATAATTGATGAGAGAGAGATGATGATGAGGATAAGGGAGAGAGTAAGACAGAGAGGTAATGAAAGACAGTAATGAGAGAGAGTAAGACAGAGAGGTAATGAGAGAGAGTAAGAGAGAAAGGTAATGAGAGAGTAAGAGAGAAACGTAATGAGAGAAAGAGAGGGAAAGGTAATGAGAGAAAGAGAGAGATGGAAGAGATGAAAACAAAAAGTGATGAGCAGTGCGAGAGAGGAGACAAAAGAGGAAAAAAGGCAGAGAGAGAGAGAGGGGAGAGAGAGATGGAGAGAGAGGTGGTTCGAAGAGAGTATGGATGTGTGCAATCTGAAAACAAGTTATTCAATGGATGTGTGTATATATGTGAGTGAGTGTTTGTTTATGTGTGTGTGTGTGTGTCCTTGTGTGTGTGCAGGGAGACAGAGGAATACAACCAGTTGAAGAAAGAAATCATGAGAATGAGAGATGGTCTAGGATGATCAGAAAGTATGGGTAGCTAGTGAGGTAGGTATATTCACACACGTTTTTCTCCATGCACATATGCAAAACTTGAAGCTCTAACATCTTTTTTTCATCCATTCAAATGAAATCTACCAGCCATCAACAACTCTTCTTGGATTGCTCTCTAAGTCACTCCCCATAGATTCTCTTGATTATGGATGGTAAATCCAAAAATATTTGAGATCAATAAAATTGCTAAGGTAAATTTCTGCCATTCTCACTCTTTTCTCAGTCCTTTTATTCTCTATAACATCTATTAACTTGGCACTTTTAATCTCGCATGCATTGTCGGGCTTCCAAATATTTAAACTTATTTAAATTTGTATTTCTTATTCCACAATGCTTCAAGCAAACTACAACACTTTGATATATATGTGTGTGTGTATGTGTGTATATATATATATATGTGTGTGTGTGTGTGTGTATGTGTGTGTGTATATATATATATGTGTGTGTGTGTGTGTATGTGTGTGTATGTGTATATATATATGTGTGTATGTGTGAGTTGTGGGTTCAATTAAGGTAACCACAGTAAGTAAGGTACTCAATACATTAGTAGAGTAAATACAAAATTTAATATAGAAATAGCTTCTACAGGACTAGAACTGTTTAATTCGAAGGAAAACATCAGAGCTTTCCTGATGATTTCCTTCGAATGGAACAGTTCTAGTCCTGTAGAAGCCATTTCTATATTAAATTTTCTATATATATATCAAAGTAAATGAGATATTGTTTAAGGTTACCTAAGGCCAGGTTATGAGTAATCTGTACCAAGGAATATTTCAATGTGCGGTGCCAAGATGTTTACTTAGTTAGGTTTTTTGGAGGGTTGATTCCGGAAAGTTCCGTGATTAGAAGTTCTTGAAGTATTAATAACAGGTAAAAATTAACATGGATAAGCGATATAATAGGGTTTTATTCCAAACATTAATATACGTTTCATCGCTTAACGTGCAATTAATTATGTCTTGAAATAGCTATAGAACTCTTAACCAATCAGCTTAAGTGAAGCTGACTGTGTATAGACACACATACCTAAAACCTGCTAACATGCTCCGTATCTTCATTTTCTATTCTTCACTTTTATTTTTATTTTATTTTTTCATTTCTTATCTGTTATATATTTTACCCAAGTGATATTCCAATCTTTTATTACCTCTCAAATATATAATTTTCTCTCAGTTTATTTTAATTTTCATCTTGATGTTTATGTTATTTGGTATAAAACCATTGTATCAGTGTTTTGATAATTCACTTAGTGACTGCATTATTCTGTGAATTTAAAATCGAATTTCACAATAACCAATCAACTATTGATGATAGTAATTTCAAGACATAATTAATTGCATATTAAGCGATGAAACATATGTTAATGCTTGGAATAGAATCCTGTTATATCACTATCCATGTTAATCATACTTTATCCGTTATATATACACACACACATATATATTTGTGTATGTGTGTGTGCATGCATTCATTTCATTTCATTTTATTTTATGTCCGCCTCTCCCTGCTTGCAAGGGTGGGACGGGAACTGATTCTGGCTTGATTTCTACAGCTGGATGCCCTTCCTAACACCAACCTCATTTACAGTGAGTGCTGGGTGCTTTTTTGCCGTGGCACCTCCACGACCACTTTGCAGTGGAATGATATGGACCCCAGTCCCTATCATCTCATTTCTACAGCTGAGTAAACTGGAGCAATGTGAAATAAAGTGTCTTGCTCAAGGAAACAACACATCACCCGGTCTGAGAATTGAACTCACAACCTTTCGATTGCGAGGCCAATGCTCTAACCACTAAGCCATGTGCCTCCGCATATATATATATATATATATATATATATATATATATATATCAATATGTCAAGGATATGACTATTTCTATAATGCCGGTATCATGATAAGATACACCCACCACACTCTTTAAAGTGGTTGGTAATATGAAGGAAATCCAGCTGTAGAAACTATGCCTAATCAGAACATAAGAACATGGCTTCCAGCCTGCTGTATCAGTCTGTTTCGTCGGGGAAATACCTTTTCTATTCTGTCCGCCGGGGATGTAGGGCAGCCTGTGCATGGACCCTCATTTGCTCACAACAGTGAGAGATGGAGAGAGCAGAAGAGATGGAGGCAGTGACAGTGGGAGTTTGGTTCTTTTGTATTCGGACCTGATGTATATATGTCTATATCAGAGAGAATGAGTGTAAAAGCTGTCTCTTGTACAATAAACTTATATTAGTCTCTGCTATTGAATGTTAGTTCTTGTCTGATGACTCTGTGATAAACAGGTGAAACTCCAGAGTAACAAGACTCACTATTTAGTCTTAATGTAAGAACATAATAAATAAAGAACTGAAGGGTTAAAACATATTGTTTTCTACATTATTTCCTTTATAAGAAACCACTGGATGGCCACAGCATAACAGAAAAAAAAACAATTAACCTAACATCTCATATTTCTGTAAAAACAATAAGAAAACTAAGCTCTCATATAATAGATGAATCCTTCAAGACCAGAAGCCAAGTTTTACACATTTATCAGTAACATTCTTATAGATTTTATAAAGCTAACAAAATTTATATAAATACGAAAAGATTTTCATTTAAAAAAGTTAGTGTAGTTTCATTAAGCAACGTACCTTGCGTTTCAACCATTCTAGATAAAGGACTTGGAGGACTAATTCCATGGGAATTCCGAGCTCTCACTAAGAATATATAATTTCTGTTGGGTTTCAGATGCCGTACTGTGTAACTTTCCAAAGATATGTCATTGGCTGCTGTTACCCAACCCTGTGAAAGTTGGAAATGATAATGATAACAATAATAATAGATATATACAAATATATACAGCATACAAAAAAATAGCACTACTAGGCACCGCACACATTATGAAGAATACTCTCAATACAATAGAACAAACACCACCAAAAACCACACTGCACATACCCAAGGTGCACAGAGCTGCGCTCGTGCACAGTAATAATAATTGTTTCTACTTTAGGCACAAGGCCAGCAATTATCCAGTACATTACTGGTACTTTATTTTATCGACCCCGTAAGGATGAAAGGCAAAGTTAACCTCGTCGGGATTTGAACTCAGATTGTAAAGTGACATAACTATGCTAGAAAAGATGGCGTCCAACCCTCTACCGATACTGCCAATTCAACACCATTCACAGTGCACAGTAATAATAATGTTTTCTTTATTGACCACAAAGGGTTTACAAAAAAATACATTAAGGACAGAACTGGACAGTACAATGTGGATTTCTAGGTGTAAAAATGAACATATAACTAAAACAAAGAGTGTAACAAAAAATAGCAACAAATAAAAAAAATGATAAAAAAAACAAAAAAACAGACAAATACATAACCAAAACTCCAGGACTTACAAATATATACAACATACAAAAAATAGCACTACTAGGCACTGCACACATATTACTTAATATAATAAAAACAACGCCACCAAAATCTACTGCACATATCCAAGGTGCACAGAGCTGTGCCCAGTAATGCAGTAATAATGTGCAAAATAACTATGATGATGATGATAATAGTAATAATGGTTTCTGACTTAGGCACAAGGCCAGCAATTTGAAGGGGAAGGGAAAGTCGATTAAATCGACCCCAGTGCGTGATGATGATGGCTATGAATTCATTTGACAGATCAATTTAAATTTTGGTTACTATCTCTAGCAGAACAACTAACCACATACATGCTTCCTCATTGGCTCATGTATAAGACAGTGGATTTAAATATGGGGCTTAGGAGATGTAGGATCTTAAGATCCATTGAAATGGAAAAAGGAATCTATTTTTGAAGATGCAGCAGAGCATGAATAGGTGATAATAATGGAGATTGAAGAGGCAACCTTGCTGTCGTACATTGATTGCTGTTGTGTGAAAGGATAAGGATTATCTGTCAATGGAAATTTCTTAATCAGAAAGATAATTTGATATGAAAATCAGTGAAGAGTTTTAACGGATAAAACCCTGTTTAAGATAGCTTCAATTTCTCTTCTTTCTTTCCCGCTTCTCACCACCGCCACCACCACCATCACAACAACCACAAAAAAAGAAAAACAGAAAAAATTTCCCATGGAGCTACTTTAATAGTCATCCATTTATTACCATCATCAATATCAGCAACATCACCACCAGCACTATTGCTATGGGGACGACTACCACCACCACTACCATTGCTATGAGGGTCACACCACCGCCATCATCATCATCATCATCATCATCATTACAACCATGATCATAAACATCAACCACAATAAGAAAAACTAACACTACACCACTACAAACATCCCCCACCATTTTTTCTACCTCTAAATTTTCACGCCACCACCACACCATCACCACAACCCACCCCACCCCACCATACCACTGCCACCACTTTATAAATACCCTTAGCACCCCCTACAATCACCACATCCCTACCCTTACTACTCCCTAAATCTGAAATCCAATCATTTTGCTCCATTTACATTTTACACTTTTTTTAATTTAAATTTATTCTTTTCTAACTTTGTTTAATTTTATCTTGTTTTTCATTCCCTCCTCCTTCTACTCCTCTTTTTCCTTCTTCTTTTTATTATTATGTGGGTTGGCAGTAAAGGTAGAATGGAGGACAACATGGTTCATGGCAGAGAATTACTGGCATTTTACATTTTGAGTTCAAATCCCGCCGAGGTTAACTTTGCCTTTCATCCTTACGGGATCAATAAAATAAAGTACCAGTAATGTAGTGGGGTGGATATAATCAACTTTCTCCTCCCCAAAAATTGTTGGCCTTGTGCCTAAATCAGAAACCACTAGTATTATTATGTTTTCGTCATGTTTTTTTTTATGTAAACCCTTTGTGGTTAATAAAGGAAGCATTATTATAATTATTATGCAGAAATGCTCATTTCTACTGTCCTATGCTGTCCTTAATGTCTACTTTATGTCAGCCCTTCGTGGTTAATAAAGAAAGCAATTGGTAGAGCAAAGAAACCATTATTATTATCATGGCGGTGGATTGGCAGTATTGGTAGAGGGTCGGATGCCATGCTTTCCAGCAAAGAGTTACGGCCTTTGCCATTCTGAGTTCAAATCCCGCCGAGGTTAACTTTGCCTTTCATCCTTACGGGGTCGATAAAATAAAGTACCAGTAATACACTGGGTAATTGCTGGCCTTGTGCCTAAAGTAGAAACAATTATTATCATCAGGTTCATGAAGGAAATCAAGAAGAAAGATTACAAAGCAATACAAAATAAATGACTTACGTTGCCACTCTGTGGACTGAAATATTCTACAATGAATTCATATAGAGGTGAACCACCTTTATGTATACTGGGGCGCCATGAAAGGTGGACAGTTGTATCTGTGACACTGCTGATTTCAGGCTGGGATGGAGCCCCAGGTAACTGGTTTTGTAGCGGTGCTCGATGGTATTGCACATTAGTTGCCTCAGGACCTGAAAGAAGATAAAAACTATAGTTTCACAATTGCTCTTTGTTAGAAATGTATTAACACATTGGTTAATATAACAATATAATACATTGATGGAACCCAAGGGTTCTGCAAAGGAGTGTCCTGGGTTCCATGAAAAAAGGTAGAGGAGTATTTTTATATTACGACCATATAACAGTATTAGACTTTGGGGTTCTCCTAAAAGTTTCTGAACCAAAAAGGGTTCCATGTTTGAAAAAGTTTAGGAAACCCTAGAATAAACCTGTATATTTTAGCTAAAAAAAAAAAAATAGAATATATGAGATAACACAGCTATGGATACACTATGTCTTAAATGAAAGCCTGAATGGTCACAATTGTAAGGCCTCTGATAATGGGCTTCCAGGATCATCACATCATAACATGGGAAGCAATAACAACAATAACAGCAACAACAACAAAGGCAATGAGAGATGCTCTGGTTACTAATCCTTAGACTAGTACCAACAAGTATCTTGGTCAGATCAGTTTTGCCAAATAAATAGACTGTTATGAGATATTTTAGCTAACAAAAACAAGGATATATTAGATAGCACAGTTATGGATACATTATATTTACTATTGTATTTTCACAGATGAAGCTTTATCTCACATAGTATCGTACAAGATTTTGATATTTATTTTGAAAACAATACCTTAATGTCGGTATGAGCAGCTAGTTATGACTGGTTTGAACAGCAAGAGGTGAGGGAATTCTGGCCGGAGATGGCCGGTTTAAATGCTAAAATATATTGTTCAGGTCAGTTTTGCCAAATAAATAGCTCATATCTATCATATTGCTTTAATTTTTTTTATTAGTTTGTTCTAGAAAAACATATTCTGTGTCCATGGCCTTCACAGGCCATCCAAAGCAATGGAATTGGTGAGATCTTGGACAGATGCAATTTGAAGGCTGCAGGAGAAACATGCACAGAGGTTGGGTGGAATTCTAGAGAGTTAACATTCTGAGGAAGAAAGACTGGATATAGCAGTTAATGCAGGGTCTGAGGAAAATGATAGATACTATATAGGTGATAGGGACAAAGAGACAAGTGAATGATGAAAGTTTGAGTGGCAGCAGGATGAGACCAACTAGCTCTGAGTAGCTGACACTATTGTAGTAGTGGTAGAAAAGAAACAGTGGAGGCAGTGGAGACATTGATATATGGAATGGAGTGTGTTAATGAGGGATTTCATGGGAAATTTCCCATGCACAGGTAGAAAGAAAGCAGCCATCCTTTTTCACAAAATGCAACCAAAGTAATCAGACATAACCTGTGGAATAAACCATTGAAGTTCTAAAAATATTTTTCATTGAAACTTCTTTAGATTGTCATTGACTAAGAAACAGCTGAGGTGTAAGACATCAAAAGGTTTTATTCAAAAGAATTCAGTCATATTACTCCAACTACAATCACACTTTTTGATATATAACATGAAATGGCTATGTTCTTTGAATTCTTTACTTTTATTTTTATCTTTTGTTATATATATATATATATATATATATAGTGTAATCATTTTCTGACAGAAACAAAAACTAACTAACAGTTTTCTCACAATCAAAATCAGTTCCAACTATTTTTCCTCTTCACTTGATAATTCCAAGAGGAATCTAAATCAACCCCAGATCAACCAAAATGTATTTGTTCTCAAGAAACCTAATTTCTGATATGTCAACAATTGATAATTTCCCAGCAGACATAATAATATAGAGTATTGATTTATTTCAGCAAGCCAGAAGGGATGGTTTGGCAATTGCTATGTGTATGTATGTGTGTCTATACATATATACACATACGTGTGTGTATATATATATATAAAATGTATATATACATATATCACATACATGTATATAGATATATAATGTCTATATGCATATAAACACATACATGTATATATACACATACATGTGTATATAGATATAAATATATATATGTATGTATACATGTATGTATGTATCTACATATGTATGTATTTATACACGTACATGTGTGTGTATGTGTATTTCACTGATACACAGAGGAAACCCACAATTGAACACTGAAACAGGGGAGATAATATATAAGTTGCAAGAAAGTACATAGTGTTTTCCATTATTTTTTCATGGCTTAATCAGGAGGAAGGGACTGTGCTTATGACCTTTCCTCATCTTCTGAGACTGGAGAGGTAGATACAGTTTATATTTAGCTTGAACACTTGTAGTTCAATGTCAAGAAGAAAAATGTCAGATATGAAAGAATTCTAGTTTTTAATATAGGTTCAATGTATCCCTGCGTTTCATAAACAGTAACGTTACTCAATAGAGTGTCTAGCTCGGAGATCAGAGAATCACTCCAGGTAGAGCCACTACTTCTTCGAATTGAGAGATCACAGCTCCGATACTATGGGTACTCCGATACCATGTCCCAGGAAAGAATTGCTGGACACATTTTATGGGCAAAACCAACAGGCAGGAGACCCAGGGGAAGACACTGAGCAAGATGGTTAGATAACATCCATGAGCTTGGCTGGTCTCGCTTGGAGATCCAGCAGGATCAGTTGGAGATGGTTGCTTCAGACAGGAACCCTGGAAAGAAGTGTTTGAGGACTCTGCCCCCATGACCCTCTGTGGGAGAAGAAGAAGAAGAAAAAGAAAAAGAAAAAGAAAAAGAAAAAGAAAAAGAAAAAGAAAAAGAAAAAGAAACAGAAAAAGAAAAAGAAGTGACTGAAAGTTTTGAAGGCCCACCCAACCTATGGAAGCATGGGAAAGAGGATGTTAAATGCTGTTTTGTGAACAAGATGGGAGGTGTATTGGCAGAATTGTTAGAGCATTGGACAAATGCCACAAGCATTTGTTTGATCACTTTATGATCTGAGTTCAAATCCTGCTGTGGTCAACTTTGCCTTTTATCCTACCAGGATTAATAACATGAAGTACTAGTAAAATACTGGAGTCAATATAATCAACACATCTCTCCTTCCCAAATTGTTGACCTTGTGTCCTTAAAACCATCATATAGAAGAGGTCTGGTTAACTACATAAACATTTTTTCTTCCTTGTCACTGGGACAGTTAGGAAAAAAAATGTGTGTTTGTCTGTGTGTGTGTGGGTGTGTGTGTATTTGTCTGTTTGTGTGTGTGTGTATTTGTCTGTTTGTGTGTGTGTGTTTGTCTGTGTGTGTGTGTGTGTGTGTGTGTTTGTCAGTGTGTGTGTGTGTGTATTTGTCTGTGTTTGTGTGTGTGTGTGTATTTATCTGTGTTTGTGTGTGTGTGTGTATTTGTCTGTGTTTGTGTGTGTGTGTGTGTGTATTTGTCTGTGTTTGTGTGTGTGTGTGTGTATTTGTCTGTGTTTGTGTGTGCTATCAAGCTAACATTTTTCTTGTATGATTGTAAGCACAAATACACTCTCACTCTCTCTCTCTCTCACACAAAGACAGACACAGACACTTACACACATACATACGTGCACAGAAAGAAAATGTTTAGGGTCCCATTATTCAGCCCAAAAGACAAAACAGAATCCTATCTTTTTTCCATGTAGTTTAGCAGTGATTGAGACATTCCACAATTTTATTCCTTATTTCCTCTCCCTTTTGGGGGGGATGGGGGTGGGGGCACTATTGGTAGAGCGTCGGACAATATGCTTTGCAAGCATAGAGTTATGGCCCTTTATGTTATTAGTTCAAATCCCGCTGAGGTTAGCTTTGCTTTTCATCCTTACGGGGGTCAATAAGATAAAGTACCAGTAATGCACTGGATTCAATTTAATTGACTTTCCCGTCCCCTTCAAATTGCTGGCCTTGTGCCTAAATCAGAAACCATTATTATTATCTTTATTTTTATTGTTGTTGTTATTGTTGTAGTTGTTATTTTACTGTCAAAAAGAAAGAGCAAGTGTTTTAGTGAGGGGCCAACAAAACCACCTACTTTCCTCTTTCTGCCCCTCTAAATCATCATCAGTGGTAAATGTTACTTATTCATTTATTTATTTTTGATTGACATCTGCATTTCTGCATGCCCAAGTAATCTTCTCTTGCTGATACACACACTCACATACACACGCACATACATACTTATATACACAAATACACACACAATTATGCAGTTTCACATACACAAATAGACACACAATTACACACACAATTATACACACATACACATACACAAATACATGCACATACACACAAACAAATGCACACACAATAATATATACACACATAAACACACACAAATATGCACATGCAAATATACACACACAAATATATACACACATAAACACATACAAATATGCACTTGCAAATATACACACACACACACGCACATATACACACCCAGAAATATATACACGCACACAATTACTCACACACACAGCAATACACTTCCAGTTTTCTATTACAGACTATTGGAAAACACTCTTATATCCTACCTCCATTCAACACTCAATACTCTAACCAATTGCACCAAATATCTGTCACTTTGTCTGTCTGTCTGTCTGTCAATCTTTTATGTGTGTATATATTTCTGGGTGTGTATATTTGCGTGTGTGTGTGTATATTTGCATGTGCATATTTGTGTGTGTTTATGTGTGTATATATTTGTGTGTGTGTATTTGCATGTGCATATTTGTGTGTATATATTTGTGTGTGTATATTTGCATGTGCATATTTGTGTGTGTTTATGTGTGTATATATTTGTGTGTGTGTATGTTTGCATATGCAAATTTGTGTGTGTTTATGTGTGTATATATTTGTGTGTGTGTATATTTGCATGTGCAAATTTGTGTGTATATATTTGTGTGTGTATATTTGCATGTGCATATTTGTGTGTGTTTATGTGTGTATATATTTGTGTGTGTGTATGTTTGCATGTGCAAATTTGTGTGTGTTTATGTGTGTATATATTTGTGTGTGTGTATATTTGCATGTGCAAATTTGTGTGTATATATTTGTGTGTGTATATTTGCATGTGCATATTTGTGTGTGTTTATGTGTATATATTTGTGTGTGTGTATATTTGCATGTGCATATTTGTGTGTATATATTTGTGTGTGTATATTTGCATGTGCATATTTGTGTGTGTTTATGTGTGTATATATTTGTGTGTGTGTATATTTGCATGTGTATATTTGTGTGCGTTTATGTGTGTATATATTTGTGTGTATATTTGCATGTGCATATTTGTGTGTGTATATTTGCATGTGTGTGTGAGTGTGTATATATTTGTGTGTGTATATTTGCATGTGTATGTGAGTGTGTATTTGTTTGTGTGTGTGTATATTTGCATGTGTGTGTGTGTATATTTGCATGTGTATGTGAGTGTGTATTTGTTTGTGTGTGTGTATGTTTGCATGTGTATGTGAGTGTGTATTTGTTTGTGTGTGTGTATATTTACATGTGTATGTGAGTGTGTATTTGTTTGTGTGTGTGTATATTTGCATGTGTATGTGAGTGTGTATTTGTTTGTGTGTGTGTATATTTGCATGTGTATGTGAGTGTGTATTTATGTGTATGCATGTGCATGTATTTGTGTGTATATATGTGTGTGTATGTATTTTTGTATATGTCTCAATCTTTTTATCTGTCTTCTGAGCCCCTCTCTCTCTGTCAATCTTTCTGTGAGCCCCTCTCTCTCTGTCAATCTGTCTGTGAGCCCCTCTCTCTCTGTCAATCTGTCTGTGAGCCCCTATCTCTCTGTCAATCTGTCTGTGAGCCCCTCTCTCTCTGTCAATCTGTCTGTGAGCCCCTCTCTCTCTGTCAATCTGTCTGTGAGCCTCTCTCTCTCTGTCAATCTGTCTGTTTGTCTGCCTGCCTCTCTGTCTCTCAATCTGTTTATATGTCTGTCAATCTGTCTAACTGCCTTCTGTCTACCTCTCTATCTGCCTGTCTGTCTGTTTGTCTGCCTGTCTGTCTGTCTGTCTGTCACTTGACTGTTTAATACACCCCCCCCCCCCCACTGCCACTCTTGTTATTGCTGAAACAAAGACATACAACAGAGGAGGATACCAGGAGCTGGAACTATGTCAGTTTTAATGAAAACAAAACATCATCATCGCCATCCTCATCACCACTATCAACATCATCATACTCATCATCTTCACTAGCATCTTCATCACTATCATCACCGCCACCCTTATCACCATGAAAACAAAACATATCACCGACGTCACCACCAACATCACCACCAAAACTACGTACAACACTACCAACAACAACAACACCACCACCAACAACACTAACAACACCACCACCACCATCAGCACCACCAACACTAACATCACCATCAACACTAACAACACCACCACCATCAACACCAACACCATCAACACTAACAACACCACCATTGACACCACCACCAACAACACCACTACTATCAACCCCATCAACAACAAC
>OZ024752.1:4920197-4935197 GCA_964016885.1 Eledone cirrhosa | reverse complement strand
ATAACGAAAAAAGATGAAATCGAAAATGCAACTGGAGTCTTATTTAAAAAAATATATATATTTATTTGGTTCTTTTACTGGTTTCGCAGTTCTTCTGCTTTTCAAAAGTAGAATTGAGATGGAGGGTTTGTGGTTTTTCTCACATCTGGCTGGCCTTTGAATGTTACTTCTGTTTTATATGGAAAAAAATGGCTCGAAATGCTAGGTTTTTAGAGAAGTAATTTGGTTGGTTGGTTGGTTGGTGAATAAGTATAATAAATTTCGGGCCAATTCACATTACAAAGTTCTTATTATATTTGCCTTCAAACAAAAGAGGCGGTCAGGTTGTTTTTTCATATATCAGTGAAGTTTGGTTGGTTGATGCAGTCACGTGAATAAGCACATCAGCTTTCGTGCCAGTTTGTGTTTGAATTTCTTTTTACTTAAAAAAAAGGTGGCTCAGGAAGGCTTTTTTTTTATAAATGTAATTTGATTGGTTATAAATGAAATTATGACTGTCACATGAACAAGTACATTAAATTTTGACCTGGTATTTGGGAATTTATTTTGTTTTAGAGAATGTTGTGCCAAACAATAGATAATGGCCAAGAAAAATGGGATGGGGCGAATTGTTCTGGTTCAGTGAATATGGCTGGTGTGCTGCGGAGTCAGAATTCAGACTTTCTATTGAAATAAAGTAGAGATAAGTATGTTTATTTGTGTGCTAGTGTGTGTGTGTGTTGAAAGATGATTCTATTAGTAGAAATTGGGGAGGGAGTTATGTGTGTGTGTGGGAGTATGGTTAGCATGTTAAGATGGAGAGAATATATATATTTTGTGTGTGTGTAGGAAAATGATTCTGGAGGGAGTTATGTGTGTGTGTGGGGGGGGGGGGGTTAGTATGTTAAGGTGTTAGAGTATTAACGTATGTTAAGGTTTATTTAGTTCTGGTTTTTATTTTCTAAAGTAGAAGGTGTTATGTGTGTGTATGTATGTGTCTGTTTGGATGGTTAGCATGTTATGGTGTTGACATAATGTATATTAAACTATATTTAATGCTGGTCTATATTTTTGAATAAACATATTTTCCTTATTTATTTGTATTTATTCTGTTGTATTGTCAGCGCAAAGATAAAACTGGAAGACTTGGAATTTGGGTACCTTATTACTTGCGCATATGTCTAGATGTGCACTTAGTGGTATATGTCTCGTGGTTGGATCTCGTAATTGTTGGCGATGAACTGTCATTCTGTTTCTGAATGTGAGTTTAGTTTGTCCTATATAATCTTCATTGCATCCTTTACATTTAATGGCATAAAGTAGATTTTTGGATGAGCAAAGTGAAGTGATTTTTTACAGTAAAATTTTGTCCTGATTTAAATGTATACGTGTTGCCTTCAATTAGGAGAGTGCAGGTTCCACAATTAGAGCGACCACATTTTTTGACACTTGGTTGTGGGTTTGTGGTAGGTAATTTGGCATTGGTGAGTAATGTTTTTAGTGATTTCGGTTGTCTTTTGCTTTTGATTATTTTGTGTGTTTCAAGGGCTTTTTTCATTCTTGGGTCTTGTTTCAATTGTGGGATGTTCTTGTGAATAGTGTTGTAAGCTTCCGCATTTCTTGGGTAAAAAAGAAATTCAAACACAAACTGGTGCGAAAGCTGATGTACTTATTCACGTGACTGCATCAACCAACCAAACTTCACTCATATATGAAAAAACAACCTGAGCCCGCCCCTTTGATTGAAGGCAAATATAATAAGAACACTTTGTAACGTGAACTGGTGCGAAATTTATTATACTTATTCACCATCCAACCAAATTACTTCTCTAAAAACCTAGCATTTCGAGCCACTTTTTTCCATATAAAACAGAAGTAACATTCAAAGACCAGCCACACGTGAGAAAAACCACAAACCCTCCATCTCAATTCTACTTTTGAAAAGCAGAAGAACTGCAAAACCGGTAAAGCAACCAAATAAATATATATTTAAAAAAAAAAAGACTCCAGTTGCATTTTCGATTTCATCTTTTTTCCTTATATATATATATATATAAAATATGATATATATATATCATCATCATCATTTACGTCCACTTTTCCATGCCTGCATATATATATATATAATAATATTGAATATATATATATAAAGAAAAAGAGATGAAATCGAAAATGCAACTGGAGTCTTATTTTTTTTAAAAATATATATATTTTTTTGGTTCCTTATATATATTTTAAAAAAAAAATAAGACTCCAGTTGCATTTTCGATTTCATCTCTTTTTCTTTATACTTTCGCTCGTGTAGGGCACCTCGGTTATTTTTCATTTTGTAAAAAAAACCTCACTTTCTTATATATATATATATATATATATATATATATATATATATATATATATATATATATATATATATATATATATATATATATATATATATATATATATATATATATATATATATATATATATATATATATATATATATATATATATATATATATATATATATATATATATATATATATATATATATATATATATATATATATATATATATATATGAATGCGCATGGCTTAGTGGTTAGAGCATTGGCCTCGCAATCGAAAGGTTGTGAGTTCAATTCTCAGACCGGGTGATGTGTTGTTTCCTTGAGCAAGACCCTTTATTTCACATTGCTCCAGTTTACTCAGCTGAGATGATAGGGACTGGGGTCCATATCATTCCACTGTAAAGTGGTCGTGGAGGTGCCACGGCAAAAAAGCACCCAGCACTCACTGTAAATGAGGTTGGTTTTAGGAAGGGAATCCAGCTGTAGAAATCAAGCCAGAATCAGTTCCCGTCCCACCCTTGCAAGCAGGGAAAAGTGGACGTAAAATGATGATGATGATGATGATATATATATAAACGAGAAAAATTAAACAAAATTTCATTTCTCACTCTTAGTACGGCTGTTACTTAAATATAAGTATGTATACTGTACGTCTGTATATACATATATGTATGTACGTATACATACTTATATTTATTTATATATATATATATATCTGTCCAAACCCATGCAAGCGTGGAAGATGGACGTTAAACGATGATGATGATGATGATATATATATATATATATATATATATATAATATTGAATAACAGCTGAAGCAAGAGTGGAAACAACAACAGAGTCAGCACCAACCATACTTGATCATATGAAACAGCTGCAATTTGTTGGTTTGCTAGGCATGGTCTTAATACACTCTGGCGTGCTGAAGTGTTCCTTAATGCATTACTGACATGCTAGAATGACCCACTAATGCTGAGCGACAGAGAGGAGTGACCTTTAGGCTTGGGGAATGTGAGAGGCAGATTGGCAGGGTAGAGCAGACTGGAACTGTGTGGTATGCAGGGTTTTTGTGAATAACTATTATACGTGGGCAAAGTGTGAAGGTTTTCAGTTTTGGTAAATGACATACATGTAAAAAAGGTCATTGGTAATGGCTTGCTTAGTCTCTCCAGTGGCAAATGTCAACCATCCAAATCAGATACACATACCCATAAACACATTCACCCATGTACATATGTACATGCACATACATACACACACATATATATATATATATGGAGAGGGAGAGAGAAAGAGAGAGAGAGCTGAGACACTAATCTTGTGTACACTCGATACATGGAGAGATTCAGAGTGGGTATAGAAAGGCTTGTTGAACACACAAGCCAAAACCGCTTGGCCCCGTGGTCAGGATTTTACATCCCTCTCTCATCATCATCATCATCATCATCATCGTTTAACGTCTATCTTCCACGCTAGCATGGGTTAGACGGGAAATTGTCCCACCTAAGGCAAGATTGATCAAGTGACTGAGTCTTGCTCGTATAGGACTGTATTTGGCAGGTTTTCTATGGCTGGATGCCCTTCCTAACACCAACCACATTTACTGGGAGCCTTTTTACCATGTCTCCTACACAACCACTTTACAGCGTGGGCTGGGTGCTTTTTGTTGTGACACCTACACAACCTCTTTAATTTGAACTGGATGTTCTGTGGTACCAACATAACTTTACAGAGAAAGGGTGGTGTGAGTGTGGGTGGGAGGATGGAGTAGGGATAGTGGGTTGGGGTGTATATTTGGTTAAGAGGTACCTATTGACTGTAAGTTTAACTTTCTATGCAAGAGAAGGCAGGTCTTCTGTATTTCTGCTTAGTGCCAAAGGTTTTGTTCCAGTGTCATTGTCTTAGAGAGGTGCCAGTGTGCAAAGTCAGATTTTATCATGCTGTCCCAGGTTTTTCTGGGTCTACCTACTCCGTAACTTCCATCAATTTTGATCACCCTGCACTTTTTTTATACAGCTGTCATCTTTTATGCACATCACATGACCATACCAAAATAATCTTCTCGCAAGTAAACTGCATCTGATCCCTCTTATTCCTAATTTCTCACTTAGTTTGTTTATGTTTTGCTGTTCTTGTATTACACATCCAACGGAGCAGGCATGCTTCATTCTTTTTCAATCTGTGCAGGTCCTCTGCATACAATGCCCATGTCTCACTACCATGTAACATTGCTGTTCATGTACAAGCATCATACAGTCTGCCTTTCATTTTTAGAGAGAAACCTTTTGTAGCCAACAGTGGTATAAGCTCTCTGAACCTTTTCCATCCCACTCTAACTCTGGCTACTACACTTTCAGAGCACCATCCTCAACTGCTGATTCTGTTACCCAGGTAACAGAAGGTGTCTACTATTTCTATAGAACCATCTGGGCAGTTGAAGGAGATATCATCCAGTGGGTCCTTGCTACTTACTGCACCTGAGAATTGGCCACATATAAAATCTACATTCTTAGATAGCTTACCTCTGATCTCACTACATCTTTTATGCACCGATAGTTTGCATTTGGGGCATAGAATGGAATTTCAACCTACTCCTTTCCTACACACTGAGCATGGCCATTTCCCAGGGGAAATGTGCCCTATTCTCCTTTCTACATACTAGAACTTTAGTCTTAGACAAGTTGACTCTAAGGCCTTTTGATTCTAGGCCATGCTTCCATGTTTGGAATTTCTTCTCTAGTTCAGCCATAGATTCAGCTATGAGAGTTAGATTATCTGCATATAGAAGACGCACTGTCCCATTGTGAGAGATCCAGGTGGGAGGACCATGTAGAGAAAGAATGAGATAGAGAGAGAGATAGACAGATAGAGAGAGAGAGACAGACAGATAGAGAGAGAAAGAGAGAGAGAAAGAGATAGAGAAAGAAAGAGAGAAGGAGACAGAAAAACAGAAACAAAGAGACCGACAGCGAGAAGGAGACAGATATTAAAGAAATAACACAAAAATGGCAACAATAAACAAACAAAAAGAGGTACCAAATCCTAACCATCTGAAAGCTGGGTCAAACTCTGTTGTTATCTGACAGTTGATGATGAGAACCCCTTATTAATATTCTTTCCCTTATTATTTATATATACTCTCTTTAAACTGTCCCTCGACATTTTTCTGGCCAGGTTTTATTTCTTCAATATCTCCTTATTTCAATAATATAACCCTGTCCTTCCTCATAAGACCCTAATGTTTTTAGGTTTTTTATTGTCTTCTATTTTCTATCCTTTTCTTTGTTTCTCGTCATTTTTTTTTACTCTCTCTGCTGTTCTTTCACTCTCTCTCTCTCTCTCTGCCTTTCCTTTACTCTTGCACTCTCTCTCATTGAGTGAATAATTGTGAGCAATTGAGATTATAGTGAATATATTTCCTATAACCTTATATATATATATATATATATATATATATATATATATATAACATAAATTACAATCAAATGGTGTTTAAAACATTTAATAGCTTAAGATCGTTTCATCCAGACAAAAGTCTGGAATCATCAGAGCATACAACGGTTAAAACAAATATAATCCTATTCACTTGAACATTTATCAGGATACATTGTAGGTGAGAAGACTAAGTATAAGTATTAACATTAATATATTATAGAGCAAGAGTATAAAAATTGAACAGACATAAAAATTGTAATGAATAATTATAATGAAAAATTATAATAAATATATAATATAAATAATTGGAGGTATAGGTTATATAAAAGAATATGGTTATTATACAAGAATATTATAGCAAAAATATCAATTACAATAGAGTACATGCAATATACGTAATGTAAGCAGAATGGTACAATGAAAGTATATAATGTAGTTTATTAAAAATTATAAACATCAAAGGATATATTGATATTAGGCAAAAAGTTTTATAATATTAGTCATAATATCCATGCAGTAGAATATAGAGTCCAAACATTACAAAGCCTAAAAGCATAGAGTACAGAAATATAGAGTTCGAAAACATACAGTCCAAAAATATAGAGCTTAAGCTTTTTCTTAATGTTATAATAATAATTGTTTCTACTTTTGGCACAAGGCCAGCAATTACCCAGTGTATTACTGGTACTTTATTTTATCGATCCCGTAAGGATGAAAGGCAAAGTTAACCTCGGCGGGATTTGAACTCAGAATGGCAAGGGCCGTAAGGTTATAATAATAATGTAAGTACCAATCTGATGTCGGTGTGGCCCTGTCATAACAAATATTTTAATTCTATAAATACAATCAATACTGTCACCTCCAATCAGCAAACACCATTGAGTGGCTATAGGTAGTTAAGACACTTGATACTCCACATTTTCTAAATAGCATCACATGCTGGACTAAGTTAAAATTCAAACATCAGCCAGCAATGTCTCCTGGACTATGTCTGGAGTTTATGAATTTGTATTAAACCATTAAAGTTTGTATGGAATGGAGGAAGTGGTACATAGACTAAGGGAGGTAATTCACATGATTACAATTATATATTAAGTATTATTGCTGACTTAAAATAATATTAAGAAATATTTAAAAAATATTTATATATTACAATGTTATAAACATTGTCATTAGTTATATATCTATCCTTTACTATATTAGATTGTTAAAATATTACAATCTTTAGAATGTTAAAGTATTATATTCAATACAAACTTTTTTTATATATAATAGAAAGAAATCTTTAATAGCAAAGAATTTTTTGACAGACTAAATTGGTTCATACACACGTTAAATTTATAATACACGTAATGTAACTATTATTTACCAGCGAATATATATTATATTTATTTTTATATTTACTATAAGAATGATTAGTAACAATCGTATATTATCCATCCTAAAGACAAGTAATGATATTAATTCACAACCATTATTACCAGTAATACACTGGGATAATTGCTGGCTTTGTCCCAAAAGTAGAAACAATTATTAATGAATATATATTATATCATATGTTAAGTATTAAGGAAAGTAGTTAAAGGGGAAAGTAATAAAATAATTAAAGTAGAATAACAGTGGAAGGTATATTATGTACTTATTTATTCCATTAGAGGTGTTACTAAGGGGATAAGGTATAAATCTAAGTTATATAGTAGAAAAAATAAAATTGTAAGGAATGTATTAATAATAATAATAATAATAACTTCTGCTACCTAGGTGACCAAATTAGCAGCAGAGGTGGGAGTTCGGAAAGTACAATAACTAGGGTAAGAACGAGATAGAAGAAGTTCAGGGAGCTACTGCCACTGACAGCTGCAAAATGAAAGGCAGACTGTATGATGCGTGTATACGAACAGCAATGTTACATGGAAGTGAAACCTGGGCGCTGTCTGTAGAAGACTTGCATGCTCTGATGGATGTGTAATAGTAACATACGTGAACGACAAAGTATAAACGAATTGAGAGAGAGACTGAGCATAAGAAGAATCAAATGCTGTGTGCAGTAGAGGAGGTTATGTTGGTATGGACATGTAATGCATATGAATGATGACAGCTGCATAAAAAGGTGCAGAGCACAAAAAGTCGATGGAAGCCTTGGAGTGGGGAGATCATTGCACCTCTCAAGGGCAATGACACACGTGTTTAAGAACATTTACGATCATTAGTAATTAAATGTTTTTAAACACTCTTTGATTGTTATTTATAAAGTATTTCAGCTCTGTATTATATTTATTTTACATTGAGCTACTCTCATACTTGTAATTGGATAATATTTAATATTACCCACATTTATATATATATATAATGGAGGCACATGGCTTAGTGGTTAGAGCATTGGCCTTGCAATCGAAAGGTTGTGAGTTCAATTCTCAGACCGGGTGATGTGTTGTTTCCTTGAGCAAGACACTTTATTTCACATTGCTCCAGTTTACTCAGCTGTAGAAATGACATGATAGGGACTGGGGTCCCTATCATTCCACTGTAAAGTGGTCATGTAGGCGCCACGGAAAAAAAAGCACCCAGCACTTACTGTAAATGAGGTTGGTGTTAGGAAGGGCATCCAGCTGTAGAAATCAAGCCAGAATCAGTTCCCGTCCCACCCTTGCAAGCAGGGAATAAGCAGACGTAAAATGAAATCAATCATCATCAAAATCATATATATATTAAAAAAATTAAAAACTACTTACTTGGCACAACTAATGATGCACTCCATATAGTTTCACCAGTTTCACTTACAGCACGGCATGTATATGTAGCAGTGTCAGACAAATGGAGATCTGTAAAAGACAAGGATACAGGTTCAATCTTATGTTACTTCAACAAGACTGCTAGAAATCTCTCAAATTACATCTTAACGAACAAAATAAAAGAATAAAGAAAGACTTGCTAATGTATTCTTGGATCATCTCTTTTGCCTGTTTTAAGGGCTATAACACTGCTGCTGCCACCACCAGAATTTTGAAAATCAAAGTTGACCATGGCAGGATTTGAATTCAGAATGTAAAGAGCCTCTTTAAATGTTCACAGTCATTGCTTAGAAACCCATTATTCTTAAGGGCTCAACTAAATTGGATAGACTGATTTGTATAAATAATTGTTTCTACTTTTGGTACAAGGCCAGCAAAAACCCAGTGTATTACTGGTACTTTATTTTATCGACCCCATAAGGATGAAAGGCAAAGTTAACCTCGGCGGGATTTGAACTCAGAATTGCAAGGGCCGTAAATCTATGCGTCAAAGCATGGCGTCCGACCCTCTACCGATACTGCCAATCCACCGCCTTTGGTGGATTATTTGTATAAATAATGCATTCTTGGCAACTAGTTCAATTTATAAATTACTGTTGCATTCCACACACGCATACATTTATGGATAGACATATACACACACATATATTTCTGAATATACACTAACAATTTTTGGCAGAGCTGTTCTGCTTGAGTACGGGTTGTAGGTGGCAGTTGCGATATAAGCAGGCAACTGCCAGATGAATAAGCAACACTGGACCAACAGCAGTCAACGACTAGGGCAGATGGAGCAATGGGTAGCACTTAAAGCTCCCAAGAAAACTCTCACAACCCAATGATGTAGTTACGATGAGGCAAGTAAAGGCCACCTCTAAAAAAGCCTAGTCTTTGCAGGTTTGACAAAGTACCACTGAAATTGAAACTACAATATGATGAGAAAACCAAAAATGAACCATACACTAACAAACATGCCTCCACATTCATGTATAGCTACAAACATGGGACACCACCATGAATCTACTCAACATGCCAAAAATAGCAGTAAAATTTCATCAAATCTAACAACAATATTGTAAAAATCAACTTACCAGATATCTTAAGAGATCCAGTTCCAAGTAACATGAGTCTTGGATTGTTCATCTGCAAAGGACGACCATTACGGAGCCACTGTATTGTAGGCATCGGATCGCCGTGTGCCTGACAAGGCAATACAGCATCCGTCTTTGCCTGCAATGTCTGATTTTGCGGGCCCATGTTAATAATAGGAGGTGGACGCATATCATCATCTGGGATTTCAGGATCAAGTTCTGAAAACAAAAATTGTAGAAGGTAATTATAGAGAAAATAATAAGAAAAAATTAGAAAATAAAAAATAAAGAGTGTGTGACATTTCTCCTCCCATTTATTCCAGACATATCTTCTAGAAGCAGCTATCTGAAGTGAGACCAAACAAGATTATGGATGTTATCCAACCATCTTGCTCATGGTCTACATCTGGGTGTCCTTACCAAATGTTTTTGCTCATAAAATCTGTCCTGCAATTCTTTCCTTAGAAATTGTAACTCCATGTCCATAGTGCCAAAGCTATGATCTCTTGATGTAGAGAAGTAGTGGATCTACCTGGAGTGACTCCCTGACCACTCACCTATGCACGGTATTGAGTAATGTTACTTTAAAGACCCTTTGGAAGAACCCTATTTTGGTCACTTGTATCCATGATCATTGGTAAGAGTAGGCATTAACATTGAACTGAAGATAGCAAGTTCTGATGATCGAATGCTGAAGCTAGTTATTGAAAAATCACTTATTAATGTTTAAAATATTTTATTTATGGAATATATCATATAAATATAGTTTAATAGAAAAAGAAAATTTAGATTAAGAAGAATGGAATGTAAAATAGGAAAATATAAAGAAATAAAAGAATAAGAAAAAAAACGGGAAGGGGAGGGAATAGCAAGGAGTCTAATGTCACAGAAGAATGGGGAGGGGGAAGAAAGGAGGGAGGAAGGGAAGGGGAGAATGGTTGGGCTCCGGGCCTAGGGTGCAGCGGTGGAGGGCTGCGCCCTGCAGACAAGATCACAAAAGCATTCCTGCTTATTAATTGTTGAGTGGCTTCATTCACATTGAATTTCCAACCCCACTACAATAACTGAGAAACAATAATATCAAAGTCTTTAGACAGGAGTCACAAGTCTGGACTTGTGACTCCTGTCTATTTTTCAATACTAACATGGAGTTGTCCTGTTGTCCTGTTGTGAGACAAGCCAGGTCAGTTGACCATGTCTTGCTGGTACAGAAGTTGGGTGGGAGAAGTGTGTGGGGATTGGGGAAGTAGATCTAGAGATGTGTGTGAGGGGTGGTTAGGGTGTTGATGGAGTGTTTGGATGTAAGGTATATAAATTTGTATTGTAAATAAAAATAAAAATGAATTGAGACAAGTGGAATGAAAGATGTTTATGTAAATATATCAACAGATTATTTTGCAGTATAGATACAAATATACACCTGAACACAACAATATTACATCAATCTAAAGTCTGTCTTAAGCTAGAAGGTTCATTAGACCGGTGCTTATCCTGGTTTCATGGTGTGTCTAAAGTCTGTCTCAAGCTAGTCAGACCAGTGCTTATCCTAGTTTTGTGGTGTGAAACAACTGAGAGTACAAGATTCCCCTCAGGACAGAACACCAATCCCTTGGAGGGTTAAATCCCCAGCTATTGTTAGTACTCATTTTCAGTTGAGTATACTGGAGCAACATGAAAAGAAGTGTTTTGCTCAAGAACACAACACACAACCCAGTCCGGGAATCAAACCTATGGCATTATGATCAAGTCAACACCCTTACCACTAGGCCAAGCACTTGCACATATTAGGTCAGGGAAAATATTTTTAGATTATTTTATAAACACATATCTAAAACAGAATAATTTCAATGCTATGTTTTTCAAGAATGTGACACATATTTCTTCAGTAAGTGTTTAAACTTTGCTATTCATATATAGACATATAGACATAGAAAAAACATTTTAGTAAGTAGAACACTACTTGGTATAGTAGTGGTTAACATTTTTTACTTGGTGTCTAATTTCAGGACAGTTAATTAATAACTTGGCAAGCAAAGAAAAAATAAATTATATAAACTGGATAATCGGTTCTTGAAAAACTGATGACTTAACAATGAAGAGAAATAGTTGCTATTTCATAGGTAGGCTGGCTAAAACAAGAATTTATTATAATCCAGTTTGCCTTGGGCAATGTTTAAAACCAAACTAAAATTGAGAAATATAATTTATACCAAGTATTGAAACATTTTCATCATACAATTGCTTGTTAGTTTTAAATTGATATTTAGTGGAGTGGGGGATATTTTTTTCCTTCAGAATAGTTTTTTTTCTTTCTCATTTAAGCTTCATTAATATTCCAATCACTACAAATTTAACAATTCCAGTTGTTGAAATGGAAAAATTATTTTTCATATTACTCCGATTCAATTCTTAATCATAACAAATTTTAGATTTTAGCCTGAGTTTGTAAGTTCATTTGCAGCACATCTGATCTCTATATGTATATTTAAAAGCCCATAACTCCTTGTGGAGTCGCAGAGGTGTGTCTTAAGGCATATCTAGGGCACTATTAAACCTGGCAGAGTCCAACACTCTCCAGGTCTAAACACAGCCAATTTTTTCTATAAAGGAAGATACGACCCCAGAACTGGACTGGTACCTTTTTATCAACCTCAAAAGGATGAAAGGCAAAGTTGACCACTTGCAGGATTTGCACTCAGAGCGCGCAATGAGGTGGGACGAATATCGTAAAACATTCTATCCGACATCTAAACAACTGCTGTTTCACTGCCTTATATATATCATCATTTCATTTTACGTCCGCTTCTCCCTGCTTGCAAGGGTGGGACAGGAACTGATTCTGGCATGATTTCTACAGCTGGATGCCCTTCCTAACACCAACCTCATTTACAGTGAGTGCTGGGTGCTTTTTTTTCCATGGCACCTACACGTCCACTTTACAATGGATTGATAGGGACTCCAGTCCCTATCATCTCATTTCTACAACTGAGTAAACTGGAGCAATGTGAAATAAAGTGTCTTACTCAGGGAAACAACACATATAATACATTATAAAGAAAGAAGAAACATTAGATATGAATAAAAAGATATAATATACCTAAATTCCTTCATTATCCTCGGCTACGTAGTTTCGTGGCTATTATGCAAAAACATTACATCATAGAGATGCAGTATTTTTGTGAGGTTTGCCGACTTATCAAGAGGATACCTCATTTAGAGTTTCAAAACAGGCTTAGCTCTGTTTCTTGACCGCTGTATCATGTGATAAGTTCCCCCTCCACATTTCAAGATTCTATCTCGCGTCCTACGGACGTGTTTTGAAACTCTAAATGAGGTATTCTGTTGATAAGTCGGCAAACCTCACAAAAATACTGCATCTCTATGATGTAATGTTTTTGCATAATAGCCACGAAACTACGTAGTCGAGGATAATGGAGGAATTTAGGTATATTATATCTTTTTATTTATATCTAATGTTTCTTCTTTCTTTATAATGTATTATATAGCTCTGATATTGAATCATCTAATCCATTCAGATTATTTTGTCCCTATTATTCATAGAGCAACAACGGTTAAGGTTGGCACCACACAAATTCAGGGATATATGTGGGTATATGCATGTATATGTATGTATTCACATGTGTCTGTGTATTTCTTTGTATTGTGTATATATATATATATATATATATATATATACACACACACATATATATATATCATCATTGCTAATATCTCAACACCAGTGGTATAACCTGCTTCATACTACTTCTTAATGCATTTCCAAGATACAGTTCTTTCTCTTAGTGTATAAATACAATGTCTTGGATTAAGTGCACTGAGTTATTCCATTCACCTGTATCATCAGCACTTCCATTCAACCAGACTCACATACAGTATCAGACAAACACACACAGTCACACACACACATCTGTATACCTCAAACATGACAAAGTTGAGTGAAGACACTGCTTCTTTAATTTCATTGTTTTATGAAGACGCCATCTTCATAATGCATTTCCTCTTCCAGTATAACTCAATGAAAATAGAAAATGTCAATGTATGACTATGACACCGACCATGTTAGGGCTGCGTACCGGTAGTGGGGAGGCTGGTGCGGCCATCTGACAGAACTCCCAGACTGTCATCAAGCAATCGCACAACAACAACAACTGTCCCACACTAGCAAGCAGGGAAAAGCGGACATAAAATGATGATATATATAAATATATATATATATACATATATACATATATACATATATACACATATATATATATATACACATATATATATATACACATATATATATATACACATATATACATAAATATACATATATACACACCCATGCAAGCGTGGAACACGGACGCTAAACCTGATGATGATGATGATATACACACATATATATATACATATATACACATATATATGTATATACATATATATATATATACATTATATACATCATTCATCATCATCATCATTTCATTTTACGTCCGCTTTTTCTCTGTTTGCAAGGGTGGGACGGGAAATGATTCTGGCTTGATTTCTACAGCTGGATCCCCTTCCTAACACCAACCTCATTTACAGTGAGTGCTGGGTGCTTTTTTTCCGTGGCACCTACACGACCACTTTGCAGTGGAATGATAGGGACCCCAGTCCCTATCATCTCATTTCTACAGCTGAGTAAACTGGAGCAATGTGAAATAAAGTGTCTTGCTCAAGGAAACAACACATCACCCGGTCTGAGAATTGAACTCACAACCTTTCGATTGCAAGGCCAATGCTCTAACCACTAAGCCATGTGCCTCCATATATATATATATATATATATATATATATATATATATATATATATATATATATATATATATATATATATATATATATATATATATATATATATATATATATATATATATATATATATATATATATATATATATATATATATATATATATATATATATATATATATATATATATATATATATATATATATATACATATATATATATATATATATATATATATATATACACATATATATATATACAGACACACACACATATATATATATAGTAATAATAAATTTGAAGACTAAAATCCAAAGAGGGCTCGATAAGGATAAATATATATCAAATATATAAGAACCGTAGAGCAAATATTTGTTTCAGAAGATCCCGTTAAGGGTGAAAGCAGCGATTCTTTGCTTAAACTTTAATCTGTTATTTTAATAAATATATATATATATCTATATATATATATGTATGTACATATATATATACATATACATATATATACATATATATATACATATACATATATATACATATATATACACATATACATATATATATATGTATGTATACAT
>OZ024752.1:4910197-4915197 GCA_964016885.1 Eledone cirrhosa | reverse complement strand
TATAGATATATATATATATATATATACACACACACACACATATATATGTACACATATATATATACATATATATATATACATGTACACATATATATATACATATATACATATATATATATATACATTTATACATATACACATATATATATACACACATATATATATACACATATATATATACACACATATTCACACACACACACATATATTAATATATATATATATATATATATATACACACACACACACACACATGTATATATATATTCACATACATCTCCTTTGCCCTTCTAACAGTTGACGATGATGTTGCTATGCTAGTCATTTGGTATGACCACATACTGTATTATTTGGTTTACTATCCGCGTCACCATAGTATGTCCCATCATTCCAGATGCCTTCAACATTTCAGCAACTATCTCTGAAGGCCCAGCCGCCTTGCCTGTTTTCATATCTCTGATTGCCTTACTTATTATACTACCATTAACTTGCACTGCTGGTCCCTCTATTGCATCGATGTGGGGCAGATTATCTTTATCCCATTTATTCTCATTTAATAGTCTCTCGTAGTGACACTTCCAAGCTACCTTCTTATCGGTATCAGTGAGGGCAAGTACACCATCATCATTATGGACACACTTCTCCCCGACAATATCACGGTTTTCCCTGACACATTGTCTTGCAATCCTGAACACCTCACGTTTTTGGTCCTCGCGTTGTAGAACATGCTTGAACTTACTTCCCTCTTTGCAAAGTATACTTGTTGTCTAACTTCTTTCCTAGCCAACCAATAGAGTCTCTACTACCCCTATCCTCCCATTTTCTCCAAGCCTCCTGCTTTTTGCCCTTGATGGACTCCTCCACCTTACTGTTCCACCACCTTGTCACTCTCCTCCTGCCTAATGGTCTGCTCCAGCCACAGATTTCATCAGTTTATTACTCTACATGGCTGAATACAATAAGCGCAACCAGAGTTTTTTTAATATTAATAATAATATTCGAAAAACTCAAATTATACTTATTATATGTACATATATATATATTCACATGTGTATATATATATATATATTCATTTTCCCCTGCCTGTTTCCTCAATCTTTCTATTTCTTTTTTAATTTCTTATTCTTTCTTCTGATGAAGGACTAGCGTCCAAAACGTTAAGACATTCTTCCTGCTATTTCAAGCATTAAACAAATATATTCCTGTACTGTGCAATTTGTTTTGATATTTTTGTTATTCCTGTTTATCTTTTACATATATATATGAAAACAGGGAGAAAGAGACGATAATAAGGAAGAAAAATATATATATATATTTTTTTCCCTTTTTTTTGTCTCTCTCTCTCTTTTTTCTGGGTTAGAAAATGATTAAAACGAAATGTTTTACTTTGTGTGAAGTGTTAAGGTATTAGTTGATTTATTTATTATTTAACAATGGCATTTATTTATTTATATATTTAATAATTGTCTATTACCGGTTTCTGCATTTATATGCATTATCAAATGATAGTGAAATGTATTAGTGTGGTGTCGCACATGTTAAACAGAATGTGCAGAAAGAATAATGTTATATACAAACAAGGTTTAAGAAGTGAAAAGAAAAAAGAAAAAGGAAAAAAAAACGTGCATAATGTGGAACGTAAAAAATAAATAAATCAACTAATACCTTAACACTTCACACAAAGTAAAACATTTCGTTTTAATCATTTTCTTACCCAGAAAAAAAAGAGAGAGACAAAAAAATGAAAAAGAAAAAATGTATATTTTTCTTCCTCATAATCGTCTCTTTCTCCCTGTTTTCATATATATATCCTAACTTGTGTGCCTCCTCTCCACATTTTATTATTATATAGATATATATTATATAGATATATCAGAATGTGTGAGGTGTACATGCATGTGAAGTGTGTTCATGTACGTAAGCATATCCATGCTTACATTCACTCTTACACATATATATAGAAATGATGATGATGATAATTGTTTCGACGTTTGGCACAAGGCCAGCAAATACCCAGTGCATTACTGGTACTTTATTTTATCGACCCCCGTAAGGATGAAAAGCAAAGTTATCCTCGGCGGGATTTGAACTCAGAATAGCAAGGGCCGTAACTCTATACATCAAAGCATGGTGTCCGACGCTCTACTGATTCTCCCAATCCACCGCCCTTGATGATGATAATGATGTATAGTGATAAATGCACATAAGTTCTGCCCTTACCTCGGACTGTTATATGAACTTTCTTATCTTTACTACCAGCTGCATTATATGCATGACATGTATACTCGCCAGCATCCTCAAAACGCACTTGTCGAATATGTAGAGTTCCATTCACATCCACTGAAAACCGACCATAATCTCGATTTGGAAACATTAGATTCTGAAAACATAAGAAAGTGAAAGACATAAGACATATGTAGAGATTTATATTATATACTTTCCGTATCAATTTAATTCATATTTATCAATTCTGTTGGTCAATAAAAACCAGTTGAAATACATTTTCAAATGAAACAAAAGGGTAAAAAAAGGGTCGATAGTGTAAAATTACACACACATGTACACCAGGTCCAAAACTCCCAGTCATCACCTCTGTTTCTCCTGCCCTACCCATCTCTCACCAAGGTGGTGAATTGGTAAAAATATTAGACAGTTGGGTACAATGTATTTTTATATTTATTTGTCAACATAACTGTTCTCATAATATTACAAATAAAAAGAGAAAAAAAGAAAGAAAAGGGAAATGAAAAAATAAAAAATACACACAAGCAGATAATACATACATCTAGGACCACATACCATAAAAGGCAGGCAACAAAAAGGGGTGGACAAACAAATTACTGCCAAAAAGATAACGAAATTGCAAGGAGCACTGGAAAACCTCTCTAATAATTTTTGAGGCAAAGTCAAAAGTAGGCTGATGCATTGGAACAGCCAAATGCTTTCACGAGCAACACCAGTTACCTGAGCTAGGCAAGCCGCCAGTGAAGACAAGAACCTAGCAGTTAGCGGCCCAACTCCCCCCAAACATCTCGAACACTACAGGCTGGAAAAGGTAGTTAACCGACAGATCATATATACACACACACATATATATATATATATATATATATATATATATATATGACGATAGCTAATAAGCTTGAAACTAGTACAGCTTTCTTTTGTCAAACGAGCATCGATGGTTGCTTGACACTGTACGGCTTAATACGGGATGTTTGTTTACAAACACACCGAGCATTATAATAAATGTTCGGTAAACCCATACGTACATATATATATGTGTGCATATATGTATATATATATATACATACTACTGTACGTCTGTATACATATATGTATGTACGTATACATACTTATATTTAAGTAACAGCCGTACTAAGAGTGGGAAATGAAATTTTGCTTCATTTTTTCCGTTTATATATATATATATATATCATCATTCATCATTTCATTTTACGTCCGCTTTTTCCCTGCTTGCAAGGGTGGGACGGGAACTGATTCTGGCTTGATTTCTACAGCTGGATGCCCTTCCTAACACCAACCTCATTTACAGTGAGTGCTGGGTGCTTTTTTGCCGTGGCACCTACACGACCACTTTGCAGTGGAATGATAGGGACCTCAGTCCCCTTCATCTCATTTCTACAGCTGAGTAAACTGAAGCAATGTGAAATAAAGTGTCTTGCTCAAGGAAACAACACATCACCCGGTCTGAGAATTGAACTCACAATCTTTCGATTGCAAGCCCAATGCTCTAACCACTAAGCCATGTGCCTCCATAAGTTATATATATATATGTATCCATATGTATAGACATATGTACTTGTGTAGACAGATATATATATATATGTATACAGTCATCTTGTCTCTCCTTCATTTATGTTTTCTCTCTCTCCTTCTCTCTTGTCCTTATCCCTTATCAGTGATAACTCTTGCGTTTTAGTGGCTTTATTGCCTTGCTTAGGATGAGTAAATAAAATACAAGAACCTGATAGTATAAAATACAAGCTTGATCTCAGCAAGATTTGAGCTCAATGTGCAGAGAGTTAGAACTAATATCAAAATACTGTGATCTGCGTTGGTATGGACATGTGATGCGCATGGAAGATGACTGCTGGGTAAAGAAGTACCAAGAAATCCCAGTAGAAAGAAGACGCAGATGAGGAAGACCAGAAAAAAACATGGGCGGAGGTGGTGAGAGCAGACCTCAGATTGCTGAAGCTCACGGAGGAGATGACAAAGGACTGTGACGAGTCGAGAGATGCCGTGCTTAATAAGACCTGTCCCACCATTGCAAGCAGGGAAAAGCTGATGTAAAATGATGATGACATACATATGTTTGCATGCCTACATGGGCATATGCCCTTATTACATTTAAAACTTCCCCCTGGAATGGTTTACATATTTTGACAGTTCTATTAATGGCTTGCAACTGTAATTTCCTAATCAGTATTGTCCTTTCTGGCATTGTGAAGACCAATGTCTCAAGTTTAGTTCTGTGACAGTTAGTTACATATCCAAGTGTCAATAATTACTGGTATAAATTTAAAGCTGTATTCTGTGTGAAATAACATCAGATTTCTCATTAGTTCAGCATAAATGTTTCCTTTTCACTAATCTTTAACATTATATTAACATCTGCTGGGCAACTTGTTTCTACTACTGTAAAGAGATTCTTTTCTCATTCCCAGTTCATTATATTTCATCTGTTGTGTCTACATTTTATTGAGGTTTGGCAGGAAAATTCCCAGTGTTTTCTTTCATATTATGAATGATTATACCCCACACATCAGTACAACTTCTTTTATTCTTGTATTCAGGACTAATCTTTTTACGTATTGCATTATGTATTGTTTGGGCCATGATTAATGCAGTATATACACATATCCTTGGTGACTTCGATCCTTCTGAAGAATGAAGAATCCAGTCATTTGCGTACATGTGCTTCAGAAAGTTGCTACACATCTCATACACGGAACACAAAACAAACAGCTTTGTCA
>OZ024752.1:4835197-4902697 GCA_964016885.1 Eledone cirrhosa | reverse complement strand
TGTATATCACAGTAAATATAATAACTACTGGGTCTTCTACTGCCTGTCACGCCTCAACAAGGGCCTTAGACAGTACTTTCCTGTGTATATCACAGTAAATATAGTAACTACTGGGTCTTCTACTGCCTGTCACATCTCAACAAGGACCTTAGACAGTACTTTCCTGTGTATATCACAATAAATATAATAACTACTGGGTCTTCTACTGCCTGTCACACCTCAACAAGGGCCTTAGACAGTATTTTCCTGAGTATATTTGCAGTACCCAACATGGTAGTATTTTGTTGGAATGCAATTTGCGAGACAATGTCAGCTTGCTGAAAATACTCCCTTAGTTTTAATAGTATCAACCAAATATAGAAAAATCACACAGGAAAATATATAAATAAACTGAAAGAAAAACTTATATATCCAGAATAAAAAAAAAAAACGAAAAAAAAAAATACAAAATGAAAAATATAAAAAAGAACAATAAAATATGAAAAATTATAAAAATAAACAAAATAATGAACAAAATTAAAAAACAACATTTAAATAAATATACTAAAAAGTCACTGATTGTTGTAACCATGTGAATTTAATATCCTGTAGTGAACTTGTAAACAGAGTGATATTTACAAAGGAAAATGGAGAAGGGATTCTGGAAGTGAACAGAAAAAATCATGAACTTTAGCAATAAATATAGAAACTTGTTAATCTCTGGTTTGTTGGTTTTGACAATGAGTGCTACAGTTTTACAAATAATGGAATAGCCAGCTTGTAAAATAGTAATGTGCAAGTGTCTGAGCATCTCACAGATACATGTACCCTTTACATAGGTCTTAGTTTATTGACTCATCATCATGGTTTTTACATTGACTTTTCAATGCTGGCATGGGACTTTTTGAGGCAATGTTTTACAGCCAGATGCCATTCCTGATACCAAGCATTTTAATTGCTTCTTATGACATGCAGGGATATGGTCTAACTAAACTAAACCAGACATACATGTCCAGGAGTCATCATTATCATTATTGTTTTAAGTCCGTTTTCCCTGCTAGCAAGGGTTGGACAGGTCTACATAGACCAAGTTAGTACTGAAGTAGGGCCACTCACCTCCCAGACAGGTAAGGAGTCTGTTGTCTTGCTTACATATGGTCTCATGTTCTACCAAGTGCACAGAAGAGGTCGCCATGTCTTTGACACAACTGAATGGTCCCTTCAACCTTATGTTTGGCAGGGTTTCAATGGCTGGATGCCCTTCCTACCACCAACCACTTTACAGTGTGTACTGGGTGCATTTGTTGTGTAGATTACCAACACTAAGGAGGCCATCATGTCCTTGACATGACTGAGGGAACAAACCTCCCAACCATTTGGCAAGCTTTCTATGGCCGGATACCCTTCCTATTACCAACCACTTTACAGTATGTTCTGGGTACATGTATATATTCGGAATTCCAAATGTCCCTGAACACTTCTAATAAATTTGTGAGTATAAAAAGATGTAGGAAAAGAGAAACTAATTGTGAATGAAAGTATCTGAATGTATGTATGTATAATATGTCTTCTAAGATAAAACAGGAAGGAATTAGACATTGTAATGTAAAGAAATGCTTAAAACTGCTTTTTGGTAACTATGTGATAAAAACTGTTTCTTGTGTCTTCTACACAGAATATACCTAGAGTAAAGGTCACATGTAAACCAACATCAAATATATTAGCAGTGAAGGACGTTACCCCAACATCAAATATATTAGCAGTGAAGGACATTACCCCAACATCAAATATATTAGTAGTGAAGGACATTACCCCAACATCAAATATATTAGTAGTGAAGGACATTACCCCAACATCAAATATATTAGTAGTGAAGGACATTACCCCAACATCAAATATATTAGTAGTGAAGGACATTACCCCAACATCAAATATATTAGTAGTGAAGGACGTTACCCCAACATCAAATATATTAGTAGTGAAGGACATTACCCCAACATCAAATATATTAGCAGTGAAGGACATTACCCCAACATCAAATATATTAGCAGTGAAGGACATTACCCCAACATCAAATATATTAGCAGTGAAGGACGTTACCCCAACATCAAATATATTAGTAGTGAAGGACATTACCCCAACATCAAATATATTAGCAGTGAAGGACGTTACCCCAACATCAAATATATTAGCAGTGAAGGACATTACCCCAACATCAAATATATTAGCAGTGAAGGACATTACCCCAATATTAAATATATTAGCAGTGAAGGACATTACCCCAACATCAAATATATTAGCAGTGAAGGACATTACCCCAACATCAAATATATTAGCAGTGAAGGACATTACCCCAACATCAAATATATTAGTAGTGAAGGACGTTACCCCAACATCAAATATATTAGTAGTGAAGGACATTACCCCAACATCAAATATATTAGTAGTGAAGGACATTACCCCAACATCAAATATATTAGTAGTGAAGGACATTACCCCAACATCAAATATATTAGTAGTGAAGGACATTACCCCAACATCAAATATATTAGCAGTGAAGGACATTACCCCAACATCAAATATATTAGTAGTGAAGGACATTACCCCAACATCAAATATATTAGTAGTGAAGGACATTACCCCAACATCAAATATATTAGTAGTGAAGGACATTACCCCAACATCAAATATATTAGTAGTGAAGGACATTACCCCAACATCAAATATATTAGTAGTGAAGGACATTACCCCAACATCAAATATATTAGCAGTGAAGGACGTTACCCCAACATCAAATATATTAGCAGTGAAGGACATTACCCCAACATCAAATATATTAGCAGTGAAGGATGTTACCCCAACATCAAATATATTAGCAGTGAAGGACATTACCCCAACATCAAATATATTAGTAGTGAAGGACATTACCCCAACATCAAATATATTAGTAGTGAAGGACATTACCCCAACATCAAATATATTAGCAGTGAAGGACGTTACCCCAACATCAAATATATTAGCAGTGAAGGACATTACCCCAACATCAAATATATTAGCAGTGAAGGATGTTACCCCAACATCAAATATATTAGTAGTGAAGGACGTTACTCCAACATCAAATATATTAGCAGTGAAGGACATTACCCCAACATCAAATATATTAGCAGTGAAGGACGTTACCCCAACATCAAATATATTAGTAGTGAAGGACGTTACCCCAACATCAAATATATTAGCAGTGAAGGACGTTACCCCAACATCAAATATATTAGCAGTGAAGGACGTTACCCCAACATCAAATATATTAGCAGTGAAGGACGTTACCCCAACATCAAATATATTAGTAGTGAAGGACGTTACCCCAACATCAAATATATTAGCAGTGAAGGACATTACCCCAACATCAAATATATTAGCAGTGAAGGACGTTACCCCAACATCAAATATATTAGCAGTGAAGGACATTACCCCAACATCAAATATATTAGCAGTGAAGGACGTTACCCCAACATCAAATATATTAGCAGTGAAGGACATTACCCCAACATCAAATATATTAGCAGTGAAGGACATTACCCCAACATCAAATATATTAGTAGTGAAGGACGTTACCCCAACATCAAATATATTAGCAGTGAAGGACATTACCCCAACATCAAATATATTAGCAGTGAAGGACATTACCCCAACATCAAATATATTAGCAGTGAAGGACATTACCCCAATATTAAATATATTAGCAGTGAAGGACATTACCCCAACATCAAATATATTAGCAGTGAAGGACGTTACCCCAACATCAAATATATTAGTAGTGAAGGACATTACCCCAATATTAAATATATTAACAGTGAAGGACATTACCCCAATATTAAATATACTGACAGTGAAAGGTACATACTACCCCAATAACAAACATATTTACAGTGAAAGCAACATGTCACAGTAGCAATATCTGTAGCACCCTAAATTCTATATCCCTCTTGACTTCGACACCAAATACATTAATGCCAAAAAATGTACACCCTCTAAACAATTAATAGGAGAAATTAATCAAAAATGTCAGCTGAACAAAATCCTTTTTATTTATTTTATTGCTTTCTTCAGTTTCTTTTTTGGGATTGTTGGTTTTTTTATTGGGTTTTGAATTTATATTTATTTGTAGCCTTTTCCCCCCTATTTTGTTTAGATGACTTTTGGCAGTTTTCAATAATATTGGATAGAATTTCATGTTGTAGAAATTCTAACCGGCAAACAGAAATGCAGTTTAAATTTTTCACAAGGTCATCTGTATCTTATACATCACTTATTTTTCAAATAATATAATCGTGTGAAATAAATGAAAAGATAATTTGACATTTCCTCTGTGAGATCTTATGCTATTTCCTCAGAACAGTATCGTTTACATACAACATTTTTCAATTTGTTGTATAGTATTTCACTCTTTCATCTAATCCATTTGTGCTTACAAAATCTCAGAGAATTTTTTTGACAACCAAAATACTTTGAAGCATCCACATTTTCAAGGTTTCCCTTTATAATTTTCCAACATTGCTCTATAACCATATATAGATATGTGATATTTGCTTTCATGAGTTGCAAGCTTCAAATATGTTTTTATTTTGTTCTAGTTGTTCATTTGTTTGTTAATCTTTTTTTTAATTTTTATTTTCTTCTTTATATTTATGTGATTTGCTTTTTTTATATTCATTATATTAATAAATAATCTGATAATTTAGAATAGGTTTCTAATCCAATGTGCTACGTGCTTATGTGAATGTGAGAGCATTTTAAATCTACTGTACTTATATGTGTTTAACTTTCATGTGTAAATGTATGTATGTATACATGTGTGTGCTTATGTATGTATGCATGCGTGTATGTGTGTGAGTATGTATGTACATGTGTGTATATTGTATATGTGTGTGTATGTTTATGTATGTGTATGGAAAAGATAAATAGTGAGTGAGAAATATCTGGAGAAAGCGTGTGCAGAAGAGAGAAAAAAGAGAAAGGACGAGACAATGAGAGGAGTGGGGGGCAATATTAATACAAAACTACAGATAGAGATAAAGGAGAGATAAGATTTGTTTTAAAATGGGAGAGAAAATAGTGATAGTGAAAAAAAAAGCAAGAAAGAAAAAGATGCATGAATGAGTGACTCTACTTCACACCAAGAAAAGGGCTATTCTATAATAGATTTGATTTTGGACAGATGAATATATCATGGCTGTATATTTAATGTTGACATTAAATCAACATTTATATGAAAGGAGAGTGAATATATTGAAGGAGATTTACCATATACAATAGGAAGGATTCTGTAATTAATAGCATATGATTTCTAGAAATGGTAAACTGGCAGAGTTGTTAGAATCTAGCACAAAATGCCTTGCAGTATTTGTTCCGAGTGTTTGTGCTCTGAGTTTAAACTCTTTTTCCTCTTGCTCGACAAGGCTGGGGTCATCCTAAGCCAACGATTCCAGACTTGATCTTGTCACTCCTGATGACGTCAGAGCTACACTGAAGCTCAAAAACCACAAAGCTCTTGGAATCTGCACTATCATCACGGAGATATTGAAGGAAGACAGAGATAACCTGATCTAGTGGCTCACCCGTATCATCAACTATGTATGGGTGTCAGAGTAGCTCCCAAATGACTGGACCTGAGACATTATCGTCTGCTTCTGGAAACAGAAGTGCGACAAACTCGTCTGCAGCAACCACAGGAGCACCGTGCTTCAAACCCTGCTGAGGCCAATTTTGCCTTTTATCCACTCAGGGTCACTAAAATCAAGTACCGGTAGAATCGTCTTATTCCTACTGAGTTCAAATCTTACCAGTCTGTACTTGGGTAGTAGTAGACTTGATCCATTGCCTGGTTTAACACCACCACCTAGCCTAGACTAGCTTTATCAGAATCAATTCCGATAATATGGGCATGTGGTTAGAATGTCTCAGGAAAGAATCACTGAACTAATTTTATGGGCAAAACCGACCGGCAAGAAACCCAGGGGTAGACCTCAAGCAAGATAATTGGATAACACCAAGGCTTGCTTTCAAATAATCCTTAGAGAAAACTATCATATGTAGACCTAAGAAAGAAAAGACATAATTTTCAATGTAGTTGAGTATCATTAAACTGCAGTGTGGTTTAACCCAGGGCACCTGGTAATTGGTGTTTGAGAAAAATTAATAACATTAATTGAATATTTAAACTTTACTTTTGAATTGAATGTTTTTTCTCATGTCCATCAACAATCCACATACACACATATATGTATATGTGTGTGTATACGAAGACAGGCGACCTCAACAGAGGTTTCTTCATGAAACCTTTGGTAAATGGAATAATTATATGTATGTATATGTGTATATATCTGTGTGAGTGTGTGTATATATATGTTTGTATGTGTGTGTGTATATATATATATATGATACTAAAGGGCAGGGGAACTCAGGAGAATCAACAACCATCCAATAAGGATTTTTTAATTTTTGGTGGAGCGAAAGGCTCCTAGTCTTCATTAAGACATCTCTCTAGAAAGTCTCTCTGGTATAAAAGCTGTGACTTCATTTCCATCCAATGTTCTTCTATTGGGGTAAATGCATTCAATGTTCAGAGAGAGGGATTGACCCCATGCAAAGTCTTTCCTCACTTAAAAAAGCTTCAAGCACAGGTATCGCTTGATATGTCACATTTTTGGGGATGCATGGTATTGCTGACCATAGGCAAGTCCCTAGCAGGACTAAAAAGGCACATCTGTAAGGCTCATGCTTAAGTATTAAGCGATGGCGTTACTCGAAATTGAGTTGCAGCCATCATAATACTAAAATATGTTCTTATGGACATATATATGCATATGTATACATAGAAATATGTATATACAAATACCCATATATGTGTGCATGTGTGCAAATACAAACTCACCCACACACACATATATATATATACAAATGTTGAAAAGGTAACACACTAGAGAGAGATACAGTGCGTTATCAATAAAACAGGGAAAAACCACCAGTGTATGGAATCTATAACCTATGAAAGGCAGAGTATAGACACGATAATTAAAAATATAAATTAAAGCGTAAATAAATACCTCTATAACGGTATATATATATATGGCGTTAGGAAGGGCATCCAGCTGTAGAAAACCAGCCAGAAACAGTTCTATACAAGCGAAGTGTGGTCACTCAACCAATCTTGCCTCAAGTGGGACAAACCTATCTAACCCATGCTAGCATGGAAGATGGACATTAAACGATGATGATGATGATATATAAATATATATATCATATACAAGTAATACTTACCATGCACAGTGAGTTTTGCAACAGCTTCTGATACACCAACTGAATTTTCTGCCTGGCATATGTACAAGCCATCATCACTAACTTCTGCTTCTTCAATCAGTAAATTACCATTATCCAACAGATGAGACCTGTAATGAATACACAACACACACAACTAATTAGAATCTTCTCTTTCAATGTGTTTGTTTGAGTGGCTGTTTGTATTTACATACATATAAGTTTCATGTAATTACAAAACAGCATATGTATGCCTTGTATATATGCACATATATGCATATATGTAAAGAAGATATAAGTATATCATGATTATGTGTGTATGTATATATATATATATATACATACACACACCACATACTCATATAAGCATACATATACACACATGGATATGCATTCTATCTCAGAATAAGCAACAAGAATAAAACACCTTACCAGATACACAGTTACACATATATACACACAAACATACATACACATATACATATGTATGTTTGTGTATATATATATATATATATATATATATATATATATATATACAATGATATTAAATAAATGGAAACTATATTTTTAAAACCATATTTATTCTATTATATATATTTCAAGGGTACCAAAAACTTTGGTACGCTTTCATCAGATAAAATATACAGTGTTTTATAAATTTTGACATAGTCAAGGAAACCATACCTTATCAGTTGAATTTTCTTTGGGTAGTGAGATTAAAGAACGGATATTTCAAACTTATGGATGAATATGAAAATGAATATGTAAATAAGGTTGAGTTATATTATTGAAAAACCGTTATTTTAAACGCTATGGAAAGTTTAGATATATAATAATAAGAGAGAAAGAAAAAAAGAAAAAAAGAAAAAAAGAAAAAGGAAAAAGAAGGAAAAAGGAAAAAGGAAGAAGACCACTTATATACGTTAATTTGGGGGAAAAATTCGAATATTTACCTATAATTATATGGAGAATTATGTTTGTAAGTATTTATCTTATTATAATATTGTAGTGGGTTAAATATATAAATATCTATATATATTTTAATAATAGCATATGTATTTTTATTAAAAAGATAATTTGCAATTATTAGTTGTTTATAATATGCGTTACGAGGGTGTTGATTATGTGTTTTATGTAGATAAATAAATAAGTAGTTCAAGTTTTGGGTGGTTGTTCTTAATATGAGTTACGAGGGATGTTGATTTTGTATTTTATGTAAATAAATAGTTAAAATTATGAATTTATATATTTGGATAACTTGTTCAGCACTGAGAATGTTTTAAATAAAATTAACAGTTAGGTATAATAAGTTATATGATTAAAAGGAAAGATAACTCCGATTTTATTTGTTAATCGTTAGTGTGAGATTAATTAATTATTTAGTTGAAAGAAATATGAATGTTTAAACATCGTCTTGAATAGGATACATTTTCTAAAATCAGTTAATGGTTATTAATCTATGTTTAAAAAAATAGCTTTAGAGGGTGTCATTGGAAAAATAAAGAATTAAAAAATAAAAAAAATAAAAAAATTAAAAGATTAAAAAATTAAAATTAAAGTTATATAGATATACATAAATATCTATACACATATATATATATAAATAAATATATATATATATATTATAAGAAATTTTTGCTGAAGGTGAAAGTACTACAGATATTAGAGATATTATGATTTTATCAATAAAACAGGGAAAAACCACCAGTGTATGGAATCTATAACCTATGAAAGGCAGAGTATAGACACGATAATTAAAAATATAAATTAAAGCGTAAATAAATATATTAAAAATATTAAAAAAAAAAAAAAAGATAGGATCATTTTGAAGATTTATAGGAATATTATAAGTTACACATAGTTCTGAATGTAGAATTTTGGCGATGTCTGCAAGAATTAAATAATTCTGCTCTGAGATTAATAGAGTTTTGACAGTTAATTATATAAATTTCTTCAATACACAATTTACAAAATTTTGATAAAGCCATGTTTCGGTACACAGGTGCTTTCGAAATCGTTTTCCAAGATATTGAATAGTCTATCATCATCATCATCATCATCATTTTACGTCCGCTTTTCCCTGCTTGCAAGGGTGGGACGGGAACTGATTCTGGCTTGATTTCTACAGCTGGGTGCCCTTCCTAACACCAACCTCATTTACAGTGAGTGCTGGGTGCTTTTTTGCCGTGGTACCTCCATGACCACTTTGCAGTGGAATGATATGGACCCCAGTCCTATCATCTCATTTCTACAGCTGAGTAAACTGGAGCAATGTGAAATAAAGTGTCTTGCTCAAGGAAACAACACATCACCCGGTCTGAGAATTGAACTCACAACCTTTCGATTGCAAGGCCAATGCTCTAACCACTAAGCCATGTGCCTCCACTATATTCTTGCTTTTTAAGTTCCATATAAGATGTGAAAGAGAAGTAGAAGATTTTTCATCAGATCTTCTGAAAAGTGATTGTGGTTATTCCAGCGATCTTTAAATTTTGTAGAAGTGGCACTGACATAGTTAAACATATTATCACTAGTTTTAACTGTGCATTTATAGACTATGTTTTTATCTAAACACTTGTTTTGTAAAGGGCAGTTTGATTTGATTCTACAGTTACATTTTACGGGGTTGTTGTTGCTCAGAACGGTACTATTAGGTTGGATATTGCTAGAAATATTATTATTGCTATTATGGTTATTTTGGTTAGGGTTTAAATTTAAGTTTCTATTATTAATTCTATTTATATTTTGTGCTATGTTCAGTAGGATAGTTTTATAGTATGTCTGTTAAAGATTGGGTGGTATCTGTGGGCTTTAGGAAAACATTTGTCTAGTTCTTTAAAGAATATCTTTGCTAAAGGTGTTTTAATGCTTAATGAGAATGGGGGTGAGTACCAAATAATATTTCTAGTTCTAGTTCTTTTGTTTGTTTTAGAGTTTAAGTTAAATTGTTTATTATTATTATAATTAATACTAGGGTGATTTTTCCATGTTATTGTTGTCAATATATTTAATTTTATTCGAATACCCTGCTCTATTTAAAGCTTCATTATAATATTCAGCCTTATCATCAAAAATATTTTTATTAGCAGAGATGCGTGAAATTCGTTGTTGGACGCTATTGACAATAGTGTTCTTAATAGATCTAGGATGATTAGAGTTAAAACTTACGTAATTTAGATTCTCATTAATTTTATGGAAAGGATAATAAAGCCTAAGGTTTAATGTTACGTCTAAAAAGTTAACGATTTTATAGTTATTCTCTATTTCTAAGTTAAGGTTGAAGAATTGTATTATGGATTTTCTTTTCCTATTAATAGTTTCCATTTATTTAATATCATTTAATATTTACTCCAGAAATCTGTCAAGTGCTCTGAATCAGTTATAAACATTTATATTTGTTGAATTTCCAACAAATTAAATATCCCTTCTACTTATATATATATATATATATATATATATGCAGCCCAGCCCATTTGGGAGTAAAAGTACACAATACATGCGAGTTTAGTTATACATTCAAAGCGGATGATTTGGTCGAAAGTTATTTGTGAGTAGTTTCTTTGTTCTGTGCAAGCATTCAGGTGTCAAAGATATGAATGAACTGTTGGAGATATTGAATATAGTCAATTTTCTTGTTAATCCCCATTGGTCAGATAACATTGTTAAAGGAGTTGCAATGGAGGTCTTCCCCAGTATTTGTAATGAATAAGAGGTCTGTATAGAAACTGGTCAAGTTACTTCTCTATTGTGCAGGGAATAAGTTGCTATGTAAATATATTGTTGATTAACAATATAGCACTATCATCAGTTTTACAGCCACACACATATAAATAAAGTGGTGTGCTCATATGTGGAGATGTTAGAAAATAGGGTGAAGACCCTTAAAGATGGCAAAAGAAGTTGCCATTGGCTGCTATGAGGAATTGAAACTGTATCTCCCATATATATATACATATATATACACCCCCCACACACATAAGTAGAGATGCAGGTATAACTTTGTTTTAAAAAGTCCATCGTTCAATTAGTGTAGCTATATATACATACACACATATATACATATATAAGTCACAGAAAGAGTTAATACTCAACTGATTAGAGACCAAATTGGTCTAGATGAAATGCAGTTTGGGTTTGTGCCAGGTAAAAGTACCACGGATGCTCTTTTCCTTGTACAGCAATTACAGGAGGAGTACCTAGCTAACAGTAAACTTAGCTTTTGTTGACCTGGAGAAAGCCTTTGACAGAGTTCCATGCACCTTAATCTGGTGGGCTTTAGAAAACTAGGAGTGGAAGAATGGCTTGTGAGAGCTATACAAGCCATGTATAGAGGAACAGTCAGCAAGGTTAGAATTAACGATGAATATGGAGATGAATTTAGTGGGGGTTCACCAGGGCTCCGTTCTTAGCCCCCCTGCCTGTTTATTATTGTCCCCCAGGCTATAACAGAAGGGTTTAAGACTGGCTGCCCATGGGAACTTGTATATGCAGATGATCTAACTCTCATAGCTGAATCCATGGTTGAACTAGAGAGGAAGTTCCAAACATGGAAGCATGGCCTAGAATCAAAAGGCCTTAGAGTCAATTCGTCTAAGACTAAGGTTCTAGTATGTGGAAAGGAGAATAGGGCACTGGTACCCTCTGGGAAATGGCCTTGCTCAGTGTGTAAGAAAGGAGTAGGCATAAACTCCATTCTATGTCCCAAATGCAAACTATGGGTACATAAAAGATGTAGTGGGATCAGAGGTAAGCTATCTAAGAATGTAGATATGTGGCCGATGCTCAGGTGCAGTAAGTATCAAGGACCCACTGGAAGATATCTCCTTCAACTGCCCAGATGGTTCTATAGAAATAAACGACACCTTCCGTTACCTGGGTGACAAAATCAGCAGTGGAGGAAGGTGCTCTGAAAGTGTAGTAGCCAGATTTAGAGTGGGATGGAAAAAGTTCAGAGAGCTTATACCGCTGTTGGTCACAACGGGTTTTTCTCTAAAAATGAAAGGCAGATTGTATGATGCATGTATACGAACGGCGATATTACATGGTAGTGAGACATGGGTATTGCATAGATTAGAAAGAAATGAAGCTCTCATGCTCCGATGGATGTGTAATAGTAATGTGCACGAAAGGCGAAGCATAAATAAATTAAGAGGGAGACTAAGCATAAGAAGTATCAAATGTTGTGTTCTGGAAAGGAGACTGCGTTGGTATGGACATGTGATGCGTATGAAGGATGACAGCTGTATAAAAAAAGTGCAGGGCAATGAAAATTGATGGAAGCTACAGAGTGGGTAAACCAAGAAAAACCTGGGACAAGGTGACTTGCTCACCTACACCTCTCTAAGACAATGACACTGGATCTATACTATATATATATTGTTATAATATTGCCAGAAATAATAACAGTACACACTCACTGTTTGGTTTGGGTTGGTTTTCGCTTCTGTATCTTTTATATCTCCATAGTTAATTTATCTGGCAATCAATGTTTATCATTGATTGACGAACGGTTACAAATACATATATAAATATATGTTTATAGTCTATCAAAGTTCTTTCATCACACATCTGTGACATCATCAGTGGTACTATTATGTTTCCTCCCACTGTATATATATATATATATATATATATATATAGTAATAATAAATGTGAAGGCTCGATAAGGATTATATATATATATATATATATAAACCCATAGAGCAAATATTTATTATAAGAAGAGATTAAAGTTTAAGCAAAGAATCGCTGCTTAACGGTATCTTCTGAAACTAAATAAATCAATCTTTGGATGCAGAAGTAAATATTTCGAAAAATGTTACAGCCGAAGGAAAATAGGGAGATGATATATATATATATATTCTAGTTTAAGTGGAAGAAAGAAGCGACATTACAAATAACTTATAAATATCAGTATATGGCCAAAAGAGTGAGAGATCTCTACAGCTGTGGTTTAATTAGAGGGATCTGGTTGAATCCCAAGACCATGAATTAGTTTGCTTCAAAAGCAACTTGATTCAGTTCTATCCTACCCTGTAGAACCTTGTGCAAATAGTGAAATTTCTTTATCACCTGCATAAAGAAAAGTATTGTGACACAAGTTTGATGTGCAAAACAGTACCTTACTTAAAAAGAGAAGCAGGTAAGAGTTGGCATCAGGATGGTGGTTTAACAGTAGAAAACTGCCTCAACAAACCTCATCCTGCCTATGCTAGTCTTGGAAAAAAATCAACTTAAAAATGATGACAAAGACCATGATGCAACCCATCTAACCCATGCTAATGTGGAAGATGGACATTAATTGATGATATATAATTAGTTACAACAGTGACATATACAGGTACGTAAGTTTCATTAGGTTATACACCACCAATTCATTCAGCCTATTATATAAAGAAAGATGGCTCTCTATATATATATATATATATATGAATGGAGGCACATGGCTTAGTGGTTAGAACATTGGCCTTTCAATTGAAAGATTGTGAGTTCAATTCTCAGACCAGGTGATGTGTTGTTTCCTTGAGCAAGGCACTTTATTTCACATTGCTCCAGTTTACTCAGCTGTAGAAATGAGTTGATTGGGACTCGGGTCCCTATCATTCCACTGCAAAGTGGTCGTGGAGGTGCCACGGCAAAAAAGCACCCAGTACTCACTGTAAATGAGGTTGGTGGTGTTAGGAAGGGCATCCAGCTGTAGAAATCAAGCCAGAATCAGTTCCCGTCCCACCCTTGCAAGCAGGGAAAAAAGGGCGTAAAAGGAAATGATGATGATGATGATGATATACATACACATATAATCTGAGGATTAATTAAGTTATATGCATTTATAAAGTAAACATCACTTCCAGACTTGAGCTAGTATTCTTTTTCTACTTTATGACTGGATTTCAGATCATGCTTCTTTGACACATTTATGGTCAATGTTTTATGGCTACACTTCCAATGTGTTACTGTTATACTTTTTGTCAAAACATCTTACAAGTGTCTGCAGCTTGTTTGCATACCAGTCCTATAAATGTATGTGTGTGTGTGTGTGTGTGTACGTGTATTTTACACATGCACACACATACATTCTTTATATATATATCGGATTTATGAGGTTTTACAAAGCGAAACTGATCAGTAAGGGCCACTAGAAGAGGTAAATATTTATATTATATTTTTTAATGTATTTTGAAAAATTGATTGAATTTTACTTGTTCTGCTTATCTTAATATATATATATATATATATATATAGAATAAGTAAAAGCGAAGTAGTTTCAGATGTTCAAGTCCTTTAATAATAATGCTGTGATATATATTTCAATGACGACACTGGCCACACTGTTCTGTGTGCGAGTGTCGTGACATCATCAGACAGCTTGTTACATAATAAGGTTGTTTCCGAGGCAATCCAAATTGAATCGACATGGGAATGGATGAAGTTCGTGCTTTTGGGTTTTTCATCCGTTCCCATGTCGATTCAATTTGGATTGCCTCGGAAACAACCTTATTATGTAACAAGCTGTCTGATGATGTCACGACACTCGCACACAGAACAGTGTGGCCAGTGTCGTCATTGAAATATATATCACAGCATTATTATTAAAGGACTTGAACATCTGAAACTACTTCGCTTTTACTTATTCGATATTTACTCCGTCACTCCTATGTGGAAAAAGTACGTTGAGTGCTTGAATTGAATTGCATCAATGTTTACCCTTATATATATATATATAGTAATAATAATAAATTTGAAGACTAAAATCCAAAGAGGGCTCGATAAGGATAAATATATATCAAATATATAAGAACCGTAGAGCAAATATTTATTACAAATATATATACATGCACACACACACACATACATTCACAATACACACACACATACATTCTCAATATATATATATATATGTGTGTGTGTTAGGAAGGGCATCTAACTGTAGAAAACCTGCCAGATAGTCCTATACGAGTGAGACATGGTCACCCAATCAATCTTACCTCAAATGGAACAATTCCCATCTAACCCATGCTCGCGTGGAAGATAGACGTATGATGATGATGCACATACACATACATTCTCAATACACACATACATTCTCATTATATATACACATGCACACACACATATTCTTGATATATATATATACACACACACATTCTCAATATATATACACATGCACACACACATATTCTTGATATATATATAGAGAGACACGCATACATTCTCAATATATATACACATGCACATACATTCTCAATATGTATACACCTGCACACACACATTCTCAATATATATACACAAATATCTGGTGGTCCCTAAAGAAACTAGGTGTAGAGGAATGGCTTGTGAGGGCAGTGCAAGCTATGTACAGAGGTGCTGTCAGTAAAGTGAGGGTAGGAATGGAGTTGAGTGAGGAATTCCAGATACAAGTAGGAGTACATCAAGGTTCGGTCCGTAGCCCGCTCTTGTTCACTATAGTCCTCCAAACCATAACAGAGGAGTTTAAGACTGGCTGCCCATGGGAACTTCTCTATTCTGACGATCTGGTTTTTATAGCAGTTAAACTATAACTATACAACATCTACGTTATACACTCTGATCTGTGGCCTAGGCATACAGGCTGCTATTCCTTACCTCTTAATTCTCTTCATTATAAATTTTTTTATTATAGTGAAGAGAATTAATTAATTAATTAGTTTATTTATTGTATATTAATCTATTTCTTGTATAGTTAATTTTGGTATTGGTTATAATATTCACAGTTGTTGCAGATCTGTGGAAAATATGGGGTTGGGAGGGGATGTCACAACTATTATAGATAGCCTGTCACTACTACTACAACAGCTAATGATAGACAAGATAAGGAGAAGGCCTACCAACCGTTTTCATTACTTCCTATACTAACCAACACTTCTGCCAAACCTCTTGGGGTCATACAGGGGCCGACTGCCAAAGAAACAACACCACACGTTCGGCCGGCCTCCTCATGAAAAGAAAATATTTTTTCGGGGAAATTATTAGATTTTCCCAAATTTAAAGGTTTCTTAGGAACTTTCTATATTTTTTTTAGGTTTTCCCGTCTGAAGAGCTCAGGCTATCATAATTAATAGTCCTCAGTGAAATATGTATAATAGAGTTTTAAATAAACCTGAATCAACTGAATATGGCCTCCGAACTTTTATTTATATATAATGCTCCATTGAGTTCCCTAACCCTAACCAATCTCCTGACTTCCAGCTCAGTTTTTTTCCATAAAATTGGGAAGAGTACATCCCAACCTAAGGAAGGAACTCTGTGCGATGGAGTGGATGATACTGCAGGTGGTGTTGGCCGTTCTCCATAACAATGCTTTTGCCATCTTGTCAGCAGGGTAAGCTGAGATGTATTGATGTACTGCCTTGACTAGAGTGTAGAATCTGCCCCTACCTTCTTCTTTCACCCTCCCCCTATTTGTCTTCATTAATTAATTCATTTTCTACCCTCCTGTACATTATGTGAAATATTTATGTAAATAAACCTCTGTTTTCATACACACTAATGCAATGTGTGGCAGCTTAGATGATTGAACAACTGGAATACTCATTGTCAAAACTGACATAGGATATGTTTATTTGCAGACTCGCACACATGGTATACAGATACTCTTGTTATAAAGTAAAGGGTATCTTACCGATCTGGTGGAAGCTGGCCTTTTTCTCTCCGCCATGTAATAACTGGTTTAGGGTCTCCTCGTGCCCGGCATTCTAATTCAACATTTTTACCTTTTTCAACAACTTTATCTTTGGGCTGGATGGTTATACGGGGTTTTTCTAGAAAAGAAAAAGAAAAAAAGTCATTTTATATACATAATTTTATAAATAATTCATAAATATATAACATTTACCATACAATACTCGAATATAAGCCAAGGTATGTGACCAAAAGATGGAGGATCAACTTATATTCGGGGTCAATATTTATGTGTTGAGTCATTGCCTTAGCTTTTAAATGAGGTTTTGATTTTTGCCGATTTCTCAGGCATAAAACAAAGGAGTGGGGGTCGGCTTATATTTGGAGCAGCTTATATTCGAGTATATATGGCATCATCATCATCCATCATTTTTACATCTATTTTTCCACACTTGTAACAGCCTATTCATCTTCATTTTTATATCCACTTTCCCATGCTGGCATGGTGTAGATAATAGCTAATGGATAAAAATGGATAAAAAAATGAGGAAAGATCAAAGCTTCTAGAGTTATGTGATGCAAATGACCTAACCATCTGCAACAGTAACTTCAGTAAACTGACCAAAAACTTGATCACCTATCAAGCTAGATAGACTTTATACTCATTAGAAAATTAGATAGATATGTTTAAATAGACAGATGGTTGTGAATACTAAGTCTTTTACAACATTGACTCATTATTTGTGACATTAGAATAAGAATGAGGCTGAATCAGAAAAACAGGTCAACTTGGAGAAAGAGAATGTAGAAACTAAATATATACATATATATATATATATTAATATATATATATATATAATTACACTCTTCTTTCCTTTACATTTTCTATGAAAATACATAACATATATATATCACTAAAGGACTTTAACAGCTACAACTACTTCCCATTCTCTTATCCTATATATATATATGTGTGTGTGTATATGTCCCAAGGCTCTGATACCATCAACACTATAAACACAGAGCTGGCATATCTAAGAACTGACTAACTGCCTGATGAGGTCATAGCCATTCAATGGCTATCATCGAAATATATATAGCAGTAAATAAAGGATTATGAGTTCATGCAATTGACTTATGTTTCGTCACTAAATATATATATATATATATATATATATATATATATATATGTGTGTCTAGAAGTTCTATTTAAATTGTTGGGATACAACAAGCAAATATTTTTATAACTGATATAAAGCACTCAACATATAATTGGAGTAAAAATACGATATTAACAAATGGAAACTATATTTATAAAACCATATTTATTTCATTATACATATTTCAAGGACACCCAGTTAAATTATGGTGTGCTTTCATCAGATAAAATATAATATAGAGCAGTTTTATAAATAAATATTGACATACCCTTAAAGAATGCAACCATTACTGTTGGATATATATATATATATATATATATATATATATATCCTATATATATATATATATATATATATATATATATATATATATATAGGATAAGAGAATGAGATGTAGTTGTAGATGTTAAAGTCCTTTATTGATAAGGCTGTGATACATATTTCAATGGTGACAGTGGCCACGTCATTCCACAGAACCAGTGTCATGATCTCATCACTCAGCTTCATTGCTTAATTATTACAAATTATTTTATATACATATCATTTGATACACATAATCTACAAATATATAACATTTACCATATAATACTCAAATATATTTATGCACACACATGGACAGACATAGGAAGACACAGGAAGAAGCTGTGAGGGTTAAATTTCAGGTTTCTGGCTTTCATAAGGAGATAACAAAAGATCAAGATTAGTGAGGTAATATGATGCTTGTGTAAAATTAAAAAAGGAAACAAGCAGTTAAAATGCCACAAAAATAATGATAAATATAATAATTGAAGTAGAGACAAGCCATTACATGTCTACATATTCTTCTATCTTTGCTATTTTTAACTGAGGTTCAAATTTGCTTATGAATACTTGAACAGGAAAGTATAAACGAGTTGAGAGAGAGAATGAGCATCAGAGGAATCAAATGCTGTGTGCAGGAGAAGAGGTTATGTTGGTATGGACATGTGATGCGTATGAAGGATGACAGCTGCATAAAAAGGTGCAGAGCACTAGAAGTTGATGGACGCCACAGAGTGGAAAGACCCAAGAAGACCTGGGATGAGGTGATAAAGGCCGACCTTTCCCAATTGCTCCTCTCAAGAGCATGACCTCTGGTGTCATGCAGTAATATAGAAGACCCAACCCCCCCACAAGAACAAGCCGAAGCTGAAGCATATAGACAATATGCCCCAACACCCTCCTACTGCAAAATGGTTGTGGAGGTGACATGGCAAAAAAGCACCCAGCACTCACTGTAAATGAGGTTGGTGTTAGGTAGGGCATCCAGCTGTAGAAATCAAGCCAGAATCAGTTCCCATATGAGCAAGACAAGGTCAGCCGACTGGAGACTGCCCACAACAGGACAACCCGTTTAACCCATGCTAGCGTGGAAAAATGGACATAAACGGTGATGATGATGATGATACAGAAAGGCAGACATACATCCATATATATACAGTGTACCCCTGGCATACATGGCCCCAGCATTCGCAAAATTTTCCTTAGAACCTAACTAATAATTGTTCGTGGAAACCACCACATAATGGCTTTTTTTGTGGCAATAGATATTTTTTAATGTTAAATTATTAATAACAATATTCTGTATTTGCCGGTCTATTGGACGCCCCTTCACGACACTGACTCATTTTTTATTACATTTTACGTTATATTTTGACGTTTATAGGCATTTTTATCGACCACGTCCAGGATTCACGGTTTTTCACTCTTCGCGGGTGCTCTAGGAACATAACCGCCATGAATACTGGGGGACAACTGTGTGTGTGTGTTTATATATATATATATATATATATTGTTATACTTTGGGAGGGTCATGTTGCCAATAAGAAACACAATTTATTATAAATTAAATTATAAATTTAAAAATTTATAAATTTCCGGTTGGTTGGTTGGTTCCACAACTGGACGGTTGTTCATATATTGTCAAAGTTCTTTCGTCACACATTCTGTGACCTCTTCAGTGACTGGGGATTCTTTTCTTTGTTTTGTGCCTCTCCTTTGTTCTGTCCTACGCCATCTTGGTTTTGTGTGTGTTGTGTACTTACTTTGCGTATGTGTTATATCCGGGTGTCTGTGTGTGTTTTTATTTCTTTATTTATATGTTACTAGTTAGTTGTTTGTTCTATGTGTGTGTGTTTTCATTTTGTCCTTAATTGTAAGTTGTGATGTTGCTGTTCCATTCATGTTTTCTATTCAATTTTGGTTGGAGTTCATTTATGTTTATTGCCTCTGTGATTTGTCTAAACATTGCGTCTTTTCTGTGTGTAGATTCTATTTTTATTTCTATGTTCTCTAATTTGCCCTTATGTTCTATTTTAGCATGTTGGTGGAGTACTGATGAGTCTTTTCTATCTTGGAGTTCTCGCCAGTGTTCATTTAATCGTTCTCCTATGCTACGAGCTGTCTCACCTATGTACATTATATTCTTATCTTTACATTGTCCCTCAGTACATCTTATGCTATATACTATGTTTCTAGTTTTACAGTTAATATGAATGGAATAGCAACATCACAACTCACAATTAAGGACAAAATGAAAACACACACACATAGAACAAACAACTAACTAGTAACATATTGGGTATATTGGGTGGGTTGTCTTTTAGACTCCAGATATAAGCCGAAAGTGACGTCATATTCCTTCTTAAAGGGTTAAGAAAAGAATGGGTATGCATGTAAAGACGTTGCTTGAATCTATTGGTGGTTAACCCTATGTAGGCCCTAAGGGACGTGGGTGTTTAAACCTTACATTTGTAGACAATGTTACTAGAGAGGCATTTCCCGGATAGGGTGCAGTCAACCCGATTCCTACAATTACAGTTAGTACTAGCTACAGGGTTGCACGTGTTCCTACGGCTAGGTAGTTTAGCTAAATTTGAAGCTGTGATGTTATGTGCAAGGTTAGGAGTCGTAGAGTAAGAAATTTGAATGGTATTTCTATTAAAAATGTTATATTTATGTGCTGGGGGAAATGCTTCATAATAAGGGAGAGAAAGATCTTAGCTAATGGTGGTGGTATTAGGGTAAAGGTGGTGGTGCTAGATGGTGGTAGTATTAGGGCAAAGGTGGTGGTGCTAGGGTAAAGGTGGTGGTGCTAGATGGTGGTAGTATTAGGGTAAAGGTGGTGTGCTAGATGGTGGTGGTATTAGGGTAAAGGTGGTGGTGCTAGATGGTGGTAGTATTAGGGCAAAGGTGGTGGTGCTAGGGTAAAGGCGGTGGTAGTATTAGGGTAAAGGTGGTGGTGCTAGATGGTGGTAGTATTAGGGTAAAGGTGGTGTGCTAGATGGTGGTAGTATTAGGGTAAAGGTGGTGTGCTAGATGGTGGTGGTATTAGGGTAAAGGTGGTGTGCTAGATGGTGGTGGTATTAGGGTAAAGGTGGTGTGCTAGATGGTGGTAGTATTAGGGTAAAGGTGGTGTGCTAGATGGTGGTAGTATTAGGGTAAAGGTGGTGTGCTAGATGGTGGTAGTATTAGGGTAAAGGTGGTGTGCTAGATGGTGGTAGTATTAGGGTAAAGGTGGTGGTGCTAGATGGTGGTAGTATTAGGGTAAAGGTGGTGTGCTAGATGGTGGTGGTATTAGGGTAAAGGTGGTGTGCTAGATGGTGGTAGTATTAGGGAAAAGGTGGTGTGCTAGATGGTGGTAGTATTAGGGTAAAGGTGGTGTGCTAGATGGTGGTAGTATTAGGGTAAAGGTGGTGTGCTAGATGGTGGTGGTATTAGGGTAAAGGTGGTGTGCTAGATGGTGGTGGTATTAGGGAAAAGGTGGTGTGCTAGATGGTGGTAGTATTAGGGAAAAGGTGGTGTGCTAGATGGTGGTGGTATTAGGGTAAAGGTGGTGTGCTAGATGGTGGTAGTATTAGGGTAAAGGTGGTGTGCTAGATGGTGGTGGTATTAGGGAAAAGGTGGTGTGCTAGATGGTGGTGGTATTAGGGTAAAGGTGGTGTGCTAGATGGTGGTAGTATTAGGGAAAAGGTGGTGTGCTAGATGGTGGTGGTATTAGGGTAAAGGTGGTGTGCTAGATGGTGGTAGTATTAGGGAAAAGGTGGTGTGCTAGATGGTGGTAGTATTAGGGTAAAGGTGGTGTGCTAGATGGTGGTAGTATTAGGGTAAAAGAGTTGAGGGAAATGTATAGGAGTAATGGGAGTAAAAAGTAGTTAAGGGTTGGCAAGTGAAGTGGCATTGCACAAGAAATGATTGAGCTGTTCAGTAGAGAATGTTAGGTATGGATGTAGGCATGGGTAGATGTGAAGATATGGATACTGGGTGAAGAGGTACTACTATATGGAAATAAGAAGTGAAATAACAGGCAGAGTAGATTGATGGTTTCAGCAGGTCTTCTGGTGAGAAGTGGTACTCGTGGTATACATGTAGAAATGGTAAAAATTGAACTGGTAAAGTAAAGATACAGTTTGGTAATACACTCATATACACTCTTATACTAATGTATATGAGTGTATATGAGTGTACACAAACACTTACACAAACACTTACACAAACACTTACACAATTACACACATATCTTAATACAAAACTAATTCTTTGAACAACAAAAAATCATAAAGAGAGTAAGGGTTACTAGATAAACTATATTGCAGGCAAAAAAATGAAGATAGATACATTATATACATACATATATATATATATATATATATATATATATATATATATATATAAATATATATATATTTGTGAGTGTGTTTGTAATTATCATATCCATTGTTTTTAGCATCCATTTACCCTGCTAAAGAGGGTTGAAAGCACATATACACACACATGTATACACACACACACACACACACACACATATATATATATATCATCATCATCATCATCATTTCATTTTACGTCCACTTTTCCCCTGCTTGCAAGGGTGGAACTGATTCTGGCTTGATTTCTACAGCTGGATGCCCTTCCTAACACCAACCTCATTTACAGTGAGTGCTGGGTGCTTTTTTGCCGTGGCACCTCCACGACCACTTTGCAGTGGATTGATATGGACCCCAGTCCCTATTATCTCATTTCTACAGCTCAGTAAACTGGAGCAATGTGAAATAAAGTGTCTTGCTCAAGGAAACAACACATCACCTGGTCTGAGAATTGAACTCACAACCTTTCGATTGCAAGGCCAATGCTCTAACCACTAAGCCATGTGCCTCCATATATATATATATATATGTGTGTGTGTGTGTATATATATATATATGTGTGTTTGTACATATAGAACCCAAGCCAAAATCAGCCCCAGGTGAGCGAAACACGGTCCTCTGACCTGATTCTCTCCCAAGGGGTCAGCCATCCTACCCATGCTAGCTTGGAAAATGGATGTTAAATGATGATGATGATGTGGTTGCTCGCATATATAACTATAGTTGACTATTCTAATTAATCCAACTTTGTAAGTAAATATGGTTCACTGAGGAAATTTAATAAGATTGAAACATGTCAATTTCTTTCACTAAGCCGGCATAAAGATTATGTTCAATCACACTACCTTGTCGAAAATGTTGCCAAAAAGTTTGAATCAACTGAGATTGTATATGAGTTCTGTCTCTGGTTTGAATACCCTCAAAGTCAGTTTTGATCTTCAGATTCAAAGGAGTTGATTGGAATTTTTCAACCAACCTTATTTAGAATGCAAAATTTTACTTCTATATTATACATCGTGTAGGAAGCTCCCCCTCAGATATGTTTGTCTCTACCAGTTCTTCACACACACATATACATATATATATATATATATACATACACACAAATATATAGACATATATATGATACACACACACACACATCTCTTTCTCTCATATATATGATAGACTCTCCCGTCGATATCTGACATATGAGTGTCCAACAAAAGTTCAGCTCTCTGGATAGCAGTGTCTCATGTGACATTTCAATCTCGCCAGTGACCCACAGACCAAGCCACATAGGTCGCAGGAGCAAGAGTTTATGGAGAGTCTTCCAGTTATCAAGGCCCATTGCTTCGTCCCTGTTCGGTCAACACGCAATTTCTCTATGCAACTGGATTCAAAGCTCCTGATCGCACTATGGCACCTTTCTCTCCAGTCCTTTCTCTTAGCAGGCCTAACCACCAGCATTTCAAAGCTCCTGATCGCACTATGGCACCTTTCTCTCCAGTCCTTTCTCTTAGCAGGCCTAACCACCAGCATTTCAAAGCTCTTGATCGCACTATGGCACCTTTCTCTCCAGTCCTTTCTCTTAGCAGGCCCAACCACCAGCATTTCAAAGCTCCTGATCGCACTATGGCACCTTTCTCTCCAGTCCTTTCTCTTAGCAGGCCCAACCACCAGCATTTCAAAGCTCCTGATCGCACTATGGCACCTTTCTCTCCAGTCCTTTCTCTTAGCAGGCCCAACCACCAGCATTTCAAAGCTCCTGATCGCACTATGGCACCTTTCTCTCCAGTCCTTTCTCTTAGCAGGCCCAACCACCAGCATTTCAAAGCTCCTGATCGCACTATGGCACCTTTCTCTCCAGTCCTTTCTCTTAGCAGGCCCAACCACCAGCATTTCAAAGCTCCTGATCGCACTATGGCACCTTTCTCTCCAGTCCTTTCTCTTAGCAGGCCCAACCACCAGCATTTCAAAGCTCCTGATCGCACTATGGCACCTTTCGCTCCAGTCCTTTCTCTTAGCAGGCCCAACCACCAGCATTTCAAAGCAAAAACATTCCTCCGAACTGATATTATCTGTGACCTCCTCTTTGCAGATGATGCCTGCACTTGTCGTAACTTCATTCAAAGTTATATATACATATATATAAGGTATTAATTTAAGAATGAAAATAAAAACAACAAAGTCAAGTTGTTTTACCTATTTATATCATTGTTTTACTATCTTTTTGGAGGGTTCATCATATTGACATGTTGTCTGAATATATATTTGTATGGTGAGTCTATTTTTGTATTTACCCTGTTTATATACTACCAATAAAGATTCTAACTTCATTGTTTCTGAAGAAGACGGTCTGATCGAACCTATATTTGAGGTCTGATAGTATACAGTTATATAACTGGTATAGATCAGACAATATGTCAATATGATCAACCCTGCGAAATGATTGTAAAACAATGATATGAATAGGTAAAACAACTTGACTTTGTTGTTATTTTCATTGTTAAATTAATACCTTATATCTGACTCTGTATCTAAGGAAATAACTCAGTGGAACACGGAATTTTTCTATGTATTTCACTGGATTACTTGCCATCAGATTATATTGAGTTCTATCTACAGTACGGACCCTACCACCAAGGGTACCACACTGAAAAAAAATATATATATAAATATATGGAGGCTCCGTAAGCCGAAGTGTATGCAACCCATCTAGGAGAGCTACCACTCTGAATAACTTGGTGCGGGGTGGAGAAGTCCCCTAAGTCCAGTAAGATGACTTCCCTAGTGCTAGTGGCATGAATAAAAGCACCCAGTCCATACTGTAAAGTGGTACTGGTGATAGGAAGGGCATCCAATCAGTATATTAATGCCAAAAATTATGAGGACAACATACTAATGTAATGACAACTGTGTAAACAGCAATAACACTAACCAAGTTATGGCTGCACATGGTAGTGGGGTTGCTAGTGCGGCCATGTGAGACTCCCCGCCCCCCCTCCCCGACCATCATCAAGCAATTGCACAACAACAACAACAACAACAACAATAATAATGATCATGATAATGATTTTAAATATTTTTCATTGCAGAAAAGGAAAAATCAACGAAAGATGTCACATCGCTGGGTTGCCACACTTAATGTTGGCACCCTGGGAGATAGATCTGGTGAGATAGTGGAGATGCTAGAGAGAAGACATGTGGATGTGTGTTGCATGCAAGAGGTGAGATGGAGAGGTGCCTCAGCAAGATTAATCGCAAGCAAACAGCTTAGCTATAAGCTTCTCTGGGTACGAAATGATGATGGGTTAGGTGGGGTAGGCATTTAACTGGCCGAGAAATAGATTAACAAGACAATAGAGGTAGTTAGAATAAGTAATAGAATCATTAAGATTAGATTAATTGTAGTCAATAGACTGCTGTTATACTAGCAGGTGACTTCAATGGTCATGTTGGACAGCTCTAGGATGGATACACTAGGGTACATGGTGGTTATGGTTATGGCTCAAGAAACGAAGAAGGAGTGAGGCTTCTTGAATTTTGTGATGCAAATGAACTAACCTTTGCAACACTAACTTTAGGAAACATGCCAATCACCTAATCACTTACCTATCTGGTGAGAACATAAGCCAGATTGACTTCCTGCTAGTTAAGCAATGAGATAGACAGATGGTGTCAAATACTAAGACATAACCTGTGAAGTATATACCCACCAACATAGGTTAGTCATTAGTGACATCTCAATAAGCAAGAGACAGAATGAGACACACAGGAAGGTATGGAAAATGAAGGTCTGGAAGCTAAAGGACCTTTCACTTAAATATAAGTTTAGGAAAGCCCTACAAGATGTGTATATAAAACTGATGTTTCAGGTTACGAAAGAGGCAGAAATAATACTAGCGCAACTAATTAGAGAAAGGATCAAGTTAGATGAGATGCAGTTTGGTTTTGTGACTGGGAAAAGTACAACAGATGCCTCCTTCTTAGTGAGACAACTACAAGAGAGGTTTTTAGAGAAAAATAAACCACTATATCTAGCTTATGTTGACCTAGAGAAGGCCTTTGATAAGGTACCCCGATCTGGTGGTCCCTAAGGAAACTAGGGGTAGAGGAATGGCTTGTGAGGACAGTGCAAGCTATGTACAGAGGTGTTGTCAGTAAAGTGAGAGTAGGAATGAAGTTTATTGAGGAATTCCAGATACAAGTAGGAGTACATCAAGGTTCGGTCCTCAGCCCACTCTTATTCATTATAGTCCTCCAAGCCATAACAGAGGACTGGCTGCCGATGGGGACTTCTCTATGCTGATGATCTGGTACTTATAGCAGAATCAGTAGAGGAGCTAGAGAATGAATTCTGGCTGTGGAAACAGCAGATGGAATCAAGGGGACTGAGAGTGAACCTAACAAAGACTAAAGTGTTGATAAGTAGGAAAGAGGACAAAACTCTGATTCCATCAGGGAAATGGCCATGCTTGATATGTAGAAAAGGAGTTGGCATAAACTCTACACAATGCAGATCTTGGGTACACAAGAGATGCAGTGGGGTAGCAGGCAAACTAACACAAAAGGAAAACTTCATATGCAATAGATGTTCAGGGAAAATTGATAGTAGAAATGTCAATGAGAGGTACCATTTTCAAACGTTGGTAGGATCTATAGAGGAGGTTGATAGCTTCCGATACCTAGGTGATCAGATTAGCAAGGGAGGAGGGTGCTCTGAGGCATAATATCTAGAATAAGGACGGATTGGAAGAATTTTAGAGAGCTGCTTCCTCTGTTGACAACGGGGGGTTTCTCCCTATGAACGAAAGATCGGTTGTATGATGCCTGTGTGAGTTGCATGATGCTGCATGGTAGTGAGACATGGGCAGCAACTGCGGAGGATATGTGAAAGCTGGAGAGAAAGGAAGTAAGCATGCTTCGATGGATGTGCAAAGTCAATATGCATGAACAACTAAGAATGGATGAGTTAAGAGTGAAACTGTGTATAAGAGGGATAAGTTGAAGTGTGTGGGAGAGAAGACAGTGTTGGTATGGCCATGTGATGCACATAGAAGATGACCACTGGGTGAAGAAGTGCCAAGAAATCTCGGTGAAAGGAAGACACAATAGAGGAAGACCAAGAAAAACATGGGCAGAGGTGGTGAGAGCTGACCTCAGATTGGTTAAACTCACAGAGGAGATGTTGAAGGACCATGACGAATGGAGATATGCTGAAGAGGACCCATCCCACCCTTGCAAGCAAGGAAAAGCGGACGTATGATGATGATGATGATATATATATATATATATGGAGAGAGAGAGAGAGAGAGAGAGAGAGAGACACTATAGAGTGATAAAACAGGAAAAGAGAACAACAGAGTTGTTTTAAGACAAGAACTGCCTTCTCTCTAACAATGACTGAATAATTTGCATAATTTTTCATTTTTAATTAATATTTTTATTTAATCCTTTTTTTCTCGTAAAATTTCATTTTTTGTTTATTGCCAGGATTGCTGACATGCATGGACAATTTGTATATGAGTGCAAAATAATATCCTGACAGCCCAACAAATATCTGCCCTGAGAAATGATGACGCAAAAGAGGTATTTCTGTTTGCTGACAAAACTGTTATTGGTTATGAATGAAAGATTAAAAAATTTTGACAAACTATAAAGCAGGCAAGGAAATTTTGCCTAATAGGAAATTATGAGATATCTTGCCATATGCTTTATTATTTCTAATGGCTTGTGAGAAATTTATACAGCAAAACTTAAGACCTTACATAAAATTATAAATTGCACATCTCTGTGGTAGAGTTAATGGCTTGGGGGTTTTTTGAGTGGGTCTTATTTTATTCAGTAATTGCATTGACTTGGCGAGCATTTATTTATTTTATCAGTGTTTGTATTGTTTTGTGTGTATGTGTGTTTGTGTGTGTTTGTGTGTGTTTGTGTGTGTGTGTGTGTGTGTGTGTGTGTGTGTGTGTGTGTGTGTGTGTGTGTGTGTGTGTGTGTGTGTGTGTGTGTGTGTGTGTGTGTGTGTGTGTGTGTGTGTGTGTGTGTGTGTGTGTGTGTGTGTGTGTGTGTGTGTGTGTGTGTGTGTGTGTGTGTGTGTGTGTGTGTGTGTGTGTGTGTGTGTGTGTGTGTGTGTGTGTGTGTGTGTGTGTGTGTGTGTGTGTGTGTGTGTGTGTGTGTGTGTGTGTGTGTGTGTGTGTGTGTGTGTGTGTGTGTGTGTGTGTGTGTGTGTGTGTGTGTGTTTCATATTATTTTAGTTTTGTTTTGTTTTAATTTATTTATTTTATCATTTTGAAAAGAAATTGACACTCTTCACTACTGTTAGGCAAAGACATTTTTGAATTATTAAGATGTGTAGAATTAATTAAAATATAATCTTAAGCAGGTGCTACAATTATAATTGCATAACAATCTTTAATGCCATCTCAGGTTAAAAATAAAGAAGGTTTTAAACAACAACAACAACAACAGCCAAAAAAAAAAAAAAAGAGAGAAAGAAGGGAAAGTCTTAAAGGAATTTTCTGTGAAAGGGGTTTGTTTGAACTTTGCCTAAATTTACCAAGTCTTTAAATCATCACTTTTTCAGAAACCAAGCAATACATATAGAAAATAAAATAGTAAGCTTCTGGAAAGGTTCCTACTAAAAATTTATTATTATTATTATTATTATTATTATTATTATTATTATTATATATTTTCTCTTTTGCTCTATTTTATGATTAAAATAAATTATAGATTTGATAATTTGCTTTTACTTCTTTTTCAGTAATTGGAATATTTTTTGAAATTCTCATGCAATACTAAATAAGATTATGAAAATTGTATGGAATTTCATTATATTTTAAATATTTGAAAAATTTTTTCCTCATTTCTATTCTTTCCTTTGGGGTGGGGTGGGGGGTTAAAACTATTCATATATGTTTGTGTGTATTGTATAATATTTTTTTTCTTAAAATTTAATTTCTTCTGGCGTTTTTCAATTATATAAAAAAAAGCAAAGAAAAATAAAATAAATATAAATTAATTTTAATTTAGATATATGAGTTTTTAGAATTATCAAATGATTGAATATAAAAACTAATTTGTGTTCAAACAGTATAATAATGTATATATTAGATTTCAAAATCAAGATTTTTCCAGGGTTTCATTTGCTACTGCTGATTATACAGTGTGTTAATTACAGCTTGTTCTTTCTTAATTGCAAAATGCATTAATTAATACACAGTATAAATGGCATTAACAATTGTAAAATGTGTTTTAGCCTGAGGTAAAATATACATTATCTGACAAAACTGACTAACAAATATGTTTGGTTCCGATAATGAAAATATGACTAAAAAGTATACAAGTAAAATGAAACTTAGGCTAAGCTGATGAAGGTATACTAATATCGAAAATCGAAATATATCAGAAGTCTCTTTTATTGTAAAAGAAAAAAATGAAATTGTTATTACTTATGATTAAAATTTTGTTTTTCTCATCACATAACTATTTCTGATTATTATTATAATGCTTCCTGCATTAAGAGTCAAATTATTTGATTCTTGTTCCAAAACTGATATCAATGTGTATTGTCCAATAGACTTGCCATTTGTAATACACAGCTTTATAGAATATCTCATAAAATGACCAAATATACAATTATCAGATAATTTGAACATAGTTTACAAGATCTGGTATGGTTAAGTGGCCAAGAAGTTTGCTTTGTGGCCATGTCTTGCGTTTGATTTTACTGTGTACATTTTGGGCCAATTTTTCTACTAGCTAACAAGAGAGCATCCATATAGTCTTCTTTCATTATAACTGCATTGATATTATAATATTCACAGATATGTCATGATGAAGGAAAATACAATTTTGTCTACACCAAAGGTTCTCAAAGTAGGTACTACCCCCCCCCCCCCCTCCATCTTTGAGAAGGCACTGGGGCAGTCGTTGGGGTAGAGGTGATACAACAGTACATTAAATATCAAATGATACGTATTATATATAAAAATAGTAAAATAGAAAATATATATTTATTTATACATAGTATATATTATATTATTTATTATATAGGGTGGTGGATTGGCAGTATCGGTAGAGGGTTGGACGCCATGCTTTGACACATAGAGCTACGGCCCTTGTCATTCTGAGTTCAAATCCCGCCGAGGTTAACTTAGCCTTTCATCCTTATGGGGACGATAAAATAAAGTACCAGTAATGCACTGGGTAATTTTCTGGCCTTGTGCCAAAAGTAGAAACAATTATTTATTATATATAAATAAATGATTTAATTTATTATATATTATTTACAATTTGTGAGTAGGCAGGCCTCTCTGGAAATAGGGTGGGAGGGCGCTGAGGTTATTACCTGGCCATGGGGAGGGAGGCAGTGGCCCAACAAGTTTGAGCACCTCTAGTTTACACTAACATAGAAATACAAAACATTGTCAAGACTCCCCCTTTACACAACTTCACCTATGCACAACACTTCAAATGGGCAAGTGTCTTCTAATATATCTTAATGCCAGCTAATGCCATATGAGTGAATTTATTAGACAGAAACTGTGAGGAAGCCGAACATGTAAATATATATTTATTCTCATCATTTTTTATCGGTTGGGACAAGACTTATTTTGTGGCAGGTTTTCTATGACCAGATGCCTACCCTTAATTTATTTTAAGTATGCTTACATACAGCTTACATTCATCAACCCCCAACACTGGGTGTTGTAACATGCTAGTCAGTGAAACATTACCAGCTCAATACTCTCTGAGTATGGTCTGTCACTAAATAGTAAAAAAAACCCAGTAAATAAATATAAATACACTTACCATATACAGTGAGTTTTGCAGTTTTACTTTCTCGTTCTCCGGCTTTATTTACAGCGACACAAGTATAGTCTCCTGCATCTGCCTTTTCTACTGAAGACAATATTAAATCACCTTCGTCTTCCATTGTTATACGACTGTCTGTTACAAGACTGCTTGTATCCTTCCGCCAAATCACATGAGGTGGAGGTTCACCTCGAGGTGGACGACATTTCAAAATTGCTGTATCTCCTATAGCAACCATTGTGTCTACTGGCCCTACTTTAAAATCATCTCGGAGATCTGAAATCGAAAAGAAAAAAAATAACATACTGAAACATTTTAAAATTTTGTTTAACTAAAAAATTAAAACATAAAAATAAATACATTTATATAAGAACTTAAATAATTTATTAACCAATGTAAGTATGCACACGTACACACATATATATATATATATATATACACACACACACATATATATATATACGCACATATATATATATATATATATATACACATATATACACATATACATATGGTATTAGGATTGGTGCTCTGAAATAGCGATGTATACATGAATGTATGTATAGTATATTTGGCAATATACCGTGTGTTTTTTTAAGTGACATAGTCACTACTTTAAAACCGATAGCATATGGTCTTCAAAATGTTTTTAATTAAATCCCACGGGTACGAACCGAAGCTGAAGCTTATAGATAATATGCCCACACACCCTCCCACTGCAAAGTGGTTGTGGAGGTGCCACGGCAAAAAAGCACCCAGCCCACACTGTAAAGTGGACGTGTAGGCGCCACGAAAAAGCACCCAGCACTCACTTTAAATGAGGTTGGTGTTAGGAAGGGCATCCAGCTGTAGAAATCAAGCCATAATCAGTTCCTGTATGTGCAAGGCATGGTCAGCCGGCCGGACACTGCCCACATCAGGACAACCCGTTTAACCCATGCTAGCATGGAAGAACGGACGTAAAACGGTGATGATGATGATGATGATGATATGTATGTATGGATTATATCGAACATTGATAATAATATTTGATATTTTATTTTTAATATTCAGCAAGGCCAGCTGTAACTCGCCTGGTATGCAAAGTGACATTGAGCCTCTGGAGATTTACCTTAATTATGTCCAGTCATCTGATGCGCGGCCTGCATCAGATATCTGCTTAAATAATAATGTAAGGTGGGATTAATTGGAAATTTGGCTGATATTTCTAGCATTTTAAGTAACCATGTTTTGGGTTATAAGGCTCCTGATATATCAACCAGACACAATTACTCATTAAGCAAAACCTAAGGTGTCAGATTATGTCATTCTATTATCTGCTGGTCATGATGTACGACAGTCATTCTTCTATGAATGATGGCAACAGGGTTCTAGTTTCAATCCCCAGATAGGAAAAAGAATTAGTTAATACGATAATACATTTTTCGAGAAGGAAGATGGAAGATGGAATTATCAAGAAGCCTCACAACTTTTTCATATCTTTTGCCTTTATAATTTATTAATAGGATAGGTATATAGACATACACAGATATAGTTTCTTCAGAGAAACTGAAGCTCTTCATTATTATTATCAACATCAATAGGGCGGTGGATTGGTAGTATCGGTAGAGGGTCTGACGCCATGCTAGGGCGGTGGAGTGGCAGTATCGGTAGAGGGTCTGACGCCATGCTATGGCGGTAGATTGGCAGTATCGGTAGAGGGTCAGACGCCATGCTAGGGCGGTGGATTGGCAGTATTGGTAGAGGGTCAGACGCCATGCTAGGGTGGTGGATTGGTAGTATTGGTAGAGGGTCAGACGCCATGCTAGGGCGGTGGATTGGCAATATTGGTAGAGGGTCTGACGCCATGCTAGGGTGGTGGATTGGTAGTATTGGTAGAGGGTCAGACGCCATGCTAGGGCGGTGGATTGGCAGTATTGGTAGAGGGTCTGACGCCATGCTAGGGTGGTGGATTGGCAGTATCGGTAGAGGGTCTGACGCCATGCTAGGGCGGTAGATTGGCAGTATTGGTAGAGGGTCTGACGCCATGCTAGGGCGGTGGATTGGTAGTATTGGTAGAGGGTCAGACGCCATGCTAGGGCGGTGGATTGGCAATATTGGTAGAGGGTCTGACGCCATGCTAGGGTGGTGGATTGGTAGTATTGGTAGAGGGTCAGACGCCATGCTAGGGCGGTGGATTGGCAGTATTGGTAGAGGGTCTCACGCCATGCTAGGGCGGTGGATTGGCAATATTGGTAGAGGGTCTGACGCCATGCTAGGGTGGTGGATTGGTAGTATTGGTAGAGGGTCAGACGCCATGCTAGGGCGGTGGATTGGCAGTATTGGTAGAGGGTCAGACGCCATGCTAGGGTGGTGGATTGGCAATATTGGTAGAGGGTCTGACGCCATGCTAGGGTGGTGGATTGGTAGTATTGGTAGAGGGTCAGACGCCATGCTAGGGCGGTGGATTGGCAGTATCGGTAGAGGGTCTGACGCCATGCTAGGGTGGTGGATTGGCAGTATCGGTAGAGGGTCTGACGCCATGCTAGGGCGGTGGATTGGCAGTATCGGTAGAGGGTCAGACGCCATGCTTTCCAGCATAGTTACGTCCCTTTACGATCTGAGTTCAAATCCCGCCGAGGTTAACTTTCCCTTTCATCCTTACGGAGTCGATAAAATAAAGTACCAGTAATGCACTGGGTAATTGCTGGCCTTGTGCCTAAAGAATAAACAATTATTATCAACATCATCACAGATGTTGGGAACACCATCACCACCATCATCTTCAGTAGCAACAGTAGTACCACTACAAACACCATCACCTTAACCATATAATAATGAAATTGCTGTGTACAGTGTTCAGGTGCACTACAACTCATCAAAGGTGTATGTATAGTACATAGAAAAATGTACAAATGTCAGGAAAGTGAACAGTGTACGGGTCATGATATACATGTGTGCGTGTGTATGGAGGGAGGATATCAGGTGTAGTGTTGGCGGATCTCAGGAAGCATGGAGGTTTTAAAGGATGCAATGTCTCGACAGCTAACAACTGATGCAGGTAGTTTGTTCCATGCTTCAGCAACTCTGAGCGTGAAAGAATGTTTCTGAAAGTCATGGGAACTGTGCTGTTTTCTGACTTTATAGGCATGTCCACGTGTGTTAGACACATGGAAATCAAAAAGGTACTCAGGGTTGTTGTTGGCAACATGGTTAATAATTTTGTGGGTGTTTACCAAGTCAGTTGCCAGGCTACGGAGTTTCAATGTATCCATGCCCAGGGAAGCAAGATGTTCAGAGTATGGTAGATACCTGATGGAGGGTATTCGCTTGGTTGCATGTCCCTGAACAATTTCCAGGAGGTCAATGTTCTGAGCAAGATAGGGGTTCCAGACTGGTGATGCAAATTCTAAGTGTGGCCGCACCATAGCTATATACAGCTTTAAATACATAGTTGGAGAGTGGCTGATAAAGGTGTTGCTGAGTGATGCCAAGACACCCTCAACCTTCTTGACAATTTTAGAGACGTGCTTTGTCCAATGCAAATCGCTGCTGACTGTAATGCCCAGGTCACTTTCACAAGAAGACTTCTTGAGATTAGTGTTGTGGAGGGAGTATGTGGACGCTGGGTTTTTCCTCCCAAAATGCATGGTGGTACACTTCTCCACAGCCAGCTTGAGTTGCCAGTCTGTGATCCATTGCTGCATGTGCCCAGGTCTGATTGCAGGAAAGATCTATAGGATCTGTCCTTTTATCTCAAGGTACAGCTTGATGTCATCTGTATATTTCAGTACTGTGACATTCTTTAAGTTGGCATCTGTCATTAATATATGCAACAAACAAAAGAGGACCAAGAACAGATCCCTGTGGTACACCAGATCACATCTCATACAGTGATCTGTGTTTAACTTCACCACCTAACTTTATAATTATTTTATATTGTTTTTGTAAAAACAGATATTTATTTCTTATATATATAATCATCATTGTTTAATGGGTGCCTTTCTTGCTAATAAGGATATTATATATGTATGTATATTTATGTAAGTTACTTGGGGTGCGATGGAAAATGTTCATGAGTATTTGGAAGTTCTCGAACAGAGCATGTGCATGACTATAGAGAGCATCTTTCAGCACCGGTTAAGGTGGTGCGGACACGTGGTCCGGGTGTCTGATGATCGCATTCCAAAGCAACTTCTCTATGGAGAACTGTGTGAAGGAAGGTGACCACCACACAAACCAAAAATGCGGTACCGGGAGTGTATCAGGGACACCTTGGCTTGTGTTGGAATTTCATCTGATGAATGGGAGAAAATGGCTGAGGAGCGAGTGAAGTGGAGACGTTTGATCAAGTCGGGTAGTGAACACTTTGAAACTCGTTGGAGAGAATACCTTACACTGAAAAGGATGGTAAGGAAAGGAGACTGTTCTGAACTGCCTGCTGTTGAACATCATCTGGTTTGCCAGCACTGTGGTCGAGTCTGGCTGAATAAAACTGGTTTGACTAGACACGAACAAAGTCATATCAGTAGACCTCATGTAGATTATGATCTGAAAAGGTGTAAGGAATGTGGCAAAGAATGTGCTAGCATGGGAGGTCTTAAAAGACACATGATAATACACAGCCAGAACAAAGCAATGGAAAGTTCCGGAGGAGCCTATAGTTTCCATATATGTGCCAGAAGGTGCAAGTCTTTGGCTGGTTTAAAGAGCCCCTTTTGTACCTCACATTTTTTTGTATTTTATCAGGTGATGGTAACGCTCGAACACGAGTTTGCAGCCATCATGTATATTTAATGTATGTATACAAATCAGCACAAGGTCTTTCACATATTGTTGACTATAAAAGTATTAACAGAATACATTCAAATTTTGACAATATATGCAGAGAAGTTGTTTTTTTATCATTATTCATTAACTTCTCTAGTTATTAGTGCTCAAAGAACTTCTATAATGGTCAAACAAAACAACAGAATGTGGTGCATTTTAAATATAACCGTGTTTGTTTTTAATGTATCATGTTTATTTTATTTATTCTTTTTTTGACAAGAGATTTAATATAAAATCCTATGCTGGACAAATTTTGATAAGTATTCATTTCTGATGCTTATTAATAAGTAAGTATATATATCATATATATCTTTTGTGATATATTCATTGATGCATTTTCTGTGTCTCTCAAGAAAGTCAGGATATCTGAAATTGTCAGCTCTTTCTTCATAATGTTGTTCACGTAATGATGGTTTTTTGTTTGTTTTTGTGCATGTGTTTATGAATTATCAAATGTAACTCTAGCAACACACAGATATAATATTGTGATATATAACAGCGGTTGCCAACCGGTGGTCCAAGAGAAAATTTTGGCAGTCCACAGAAAAAATTGGCACTATTTGCAATTTTTATGTTTTATTAACACTAAAACAAAAATAATATTCCTTCAAAATATATTTTATAACATCCCTAAAAAATGTTTCTCCTCCTCAGTAAAGAACTAACATCCATGAAAGAACTTTACACATATGTATTATCTATTGAGAATATGACACATATATGCTTCAGTATTGTTTAATAAAATGGAAGTTCTCTAATCATTATTTTACAAAAGTATTTATCTTTTTAAAAACATTTATATTAGATGTCTGCAGGATTTAAGATTATGATTTTAGTGGTCCATGAGGTCCAAAAGTTTGGCAACTGCTGATATATAACATATAACATCTATAAAATACAATAAGAGAAGAAGCTGAAAGACATAACCATATTATTGTTGTGCTCCAAAATTATAATGTGCATTTGTGGAAAGATTGGATGTTTGAATGGACTAAAGAATATAGTGGATACCAATTCATTCATCAAAGTAGTAATTACTATGATAGAATGAACAGACCATTAAGCTTATTTGCCTTATTTATATAACATGTCTCCTTGATCACACAATGCAGCATTCTACCAGTAAAAAGCAGAAAAGCCAGATGATGCTGGTTGGTGAAATTGAGTGTATAAAGCCTGTTTGGTTACCAATGAAAACCTAATTAGTAATATTCACTAATTAATAGCTCTTCAAACAGATGAACAGAAGAAGTAATAAATTATTACTTTAAAAGACATAGGTGAATATAAGTCATACATACACAGACACTTATATAGTCACATATACAGACACATAAACTTATATAGTCATATACATAGAGACACATACACCTATAGAGTCACATACATATAGACACATACACAGACACTTATATAGTCACATATACAGACACATACACAGACACTTATATAGTCACATATACAGACACATACACTTATACAGTCATATACATACAGACACATACACCTATACAGACACATATATACAGACACATACACCTATAGAGTCACATACATACAGACACATACACCTATACAGACACATACATACAGACACATACACCTATACAGACACATACATACAGACACATACACCTATACAGACACATATATACAGACACATACACCTATAGAGTCACATACATACAGACACATACACCTATACAGTCACATACATACAGACACATACATACAGACATATACACCTATACAGTCACATACATACAGTTACATACATACAGACACATACATACAGACACATACACCTATACAGTCACATACATACAGACACATACATACAGACACATACACCTATACAGTCACATACATACAGACACATACACCTATACAGTCACATACATACAGACACATACACCTACACAGTCACATATATACAGACACATGCACCTATAGAGTCACATACACCTATACAGTCACATACATACAGACACATACATACAGACACATGCACCTATAGAGTCACATACATACAGTCACATACATACAGACATATACACCTATACAGTCACATACATACAGACACATACATACAGACACATACACCTATACAGTCACATACATACAGACACATACATACAGACACATGCACCTATAGAGTCACATACATACAGACACATGCACCTATAGAGTCACATACATAGACACACACACACCTATCGAGTCACATACATACAGACACATACACCTATAGAGTCACATACATACAGACACTTATACAGACACATACATACAGACACACACACCTATAGTCACATACATAGACACCTATACAGACACAGATGCAAACACATATACAGACACATATATACATACACATATACAGACAGACACAACATACAGACACATACATACAGACATATACAGACACACATACAGACAGACACATATAATGACACAGACAGACACACATACAGACATATACATAGATACATATACAGACATAGATACATATACAGTCACATATCCAGTCACACACATACATACACAAAGACACAGATACAGACACATACATACACAGATACAGACACATACATACACAGATACAGACACATACACACACAGATATGAGTGATAGTAAGAGAACTGTTGTGTGAGGAGATTAGATGGCTAATGGGTAGTGGTTTGAGAGGGTCAGTATTAGAGGTAAGAAGGAGACACAGTAAATCTCAGATTTAGTTTCATGATCTGAAGATAACATCAAAGGTCTTAAAGTAGATAATATGTAGGGGAAGTAGTTGACATGTGAGAGTTAAACACACACACACACACACATATATATGTATACATATATATATATATAAATATACAGCAACCCACATGTAAACAAGCACACACACACACATGTATGCATGCATGCAAATATACATGCACAAATAAATATACACTGAACCGCATGTTAAACCACATGTTAACATACACACATATTGGGCTTTGATCTGCTGATTGTTGTAGCTTGCAAAAGAGGAAAAATCCAATATTTATATGAAGGAGATTTGTTCATATTCTTACATGGACTCAATAAGGCATGTATTCGCTAAGCTTCAGCTATATATATGTGTGTATATATATATATATATATATATATATATATATATATATATACAGATATATAGATACATACACACACATATATATACGCATACATACACACACACACATATATATATATGTACTCACCCCCATTAGATTCTATCTCTCTCTCTGAGAGATAGAATCTAATGGGGCTGATTACATATATATATATATGTGTGTGTATGTATGCATATATATATTCTCTGTCTCACACACACAGACACCATGAAATAAGGAAGAAGTTGTTCATACACATGTTTCCCAAAAATTCTAGATTAAAAGCCATCACTGGTACTTTGCTGTTTTTTTTATTTCCCACCACAAAGGGACCTGTGACAAAAAACTAAAGCACACACACCACACTTCAAAAACAAACAAATATATATATGTACATACATGTGCCCCCCCATATTTATCTGTTTTGATCCCTTCACATTCACAATAAGACACACACACACACACATATGTGTTTATATACACACTCACACATACACACTCATGCTCTCTAGAACCATATTCCTAAAATAGAATTTCCTTTAAGAACCCCATTTGCCTCTCTTATTTACCTCTCTCCCCTAAAGCAATTGTCTCTAACTTACATCTCCCCCTTTCACTGCCCCCATCTGAACTTTGGACCAATCCTTTAACACAAAACTATTTCTAAAACTAATTTTGTTCTGTGAAAAACACAACTACCAACACTACTACTACTACTACTACTACTACTACTACTATAACTACATAAAAGGAGAGTAAGATTTGCTGGCCACTGCCATCGTGCCACCCCTGAGGCTGTGTCCCCATTAGTGCTTTGGAAACCACAAGCTGGTTATTAATAATAGGGGAGCGCAAGCTCTCCTCTCCCGATGTCATCTCCCAAGATTCTGCTATTGAAATCCAGGACTTGGCAACAGCAATGAACGACCCACGTGGAGATCAATTCTTGAGTCTATTTCGGCTGAAGCTGCCGGATGATGACATCTCTCTATATAGAGAGGGCTCCATTTTAGAAGCTGTCTTCACAACAAGAAAGATGAACAGACGTTTCAACACTTAATTTTAAATTTAAAAAAGAATTTTCTTTTTAATTGTAATATTCAACATTTGATAAGATGGTCCATACTGATACATCAAAACTGGTTATATTTTGTATACATTATAAAACTCTTTTTTTTAAAAGAATTGTTCCTCTCATTTTTTCAATAATGTTACTTAGATGAATCAAAGAAGAAAAAAAGAAAAACAGATTCTTAGATATATTTTCCGTGCTATTTCCAATCCCCCCCTCTCTCTCTCACTCTCTTTCTCTCTCTCTCTCTCTCTATATATATATATATATATATATATACTAGTAGTGGTACCCGGCGTTGCACGGGATAAGGTATTTTGGAATAGACCTAATCGTGGAAAAACTGCATGCCTGGACAATATGTAAAGAAAATAAACGGAATACTCTGATGGTTGGATAATCTTTAAGATTTTACTCAATGAAGCAGGAAAAATGCAGGTTTTCACCTAATAGAGGATCAAGAAAATGAATTTTTTTTATGTGCATAATATGCCTTGAAATTTCGGGAAAATCGGCTAGACCTGGTGACATCATCAGGTGTTTATTGCCTAAAAAAAGCCCTAAAAAGTTGAAAATATGAAGTTTTTCACCTAATGCAGGCCCTAGGCCATAAAAAAGTTGGACTTTCTTTGCTCACGGTATGAAGAAGAGACTGACTAATACATAGTTACAATTTCAAGGAAATCAGTCTGACGTAACGCTTCAAAAAACCCCTAAAAACCTGAAAAAATGTAGTTTTTCACCTAATGTGGGCCCTAGGGGATCAAAAAGTTGAATTTTCACTCCCTGAAACAAGTAATACACATGTAAAGTTTGAAAAAAATCAGTTGGGTATTTCCCGAGTTTTATGGATTCAAACTCACAGACACACACACACAGACAGACATCCTCAGAGAAGTGACGTAATGCAGACAGCCAGACATACAGACAGATATTATAAGGGCGTGACGTTATATGTATGTATCTATCTAAAAAGAGAAAGACTAAGAATTATAGAGAGAGATCACTAAATCGCCTAATGCGGTCCCTAGGGCATTGAAAATTTGAAATTTATTTTGCTCAGAACACTCCTTGAAACATAAGTATTACATGTGTAAAGTTTGAAAACAGTCGGTTGGGTGGTTCTCTAGTTTTAGGGATTCAAACTCACACACACACAGACAGACATCCTCAGTTTTATATATATATATATATATATATATATATATATATATATATATATATATATATATATATATATATATATTATTGAGTAAAATGACAGGAGGCCGGACTGGTGAAATTCCTTCAAAGATTTATTATAGCCAACACTATTTACATTTCAGTGACCAAGTTCTGTAAGATCCTGGTGACATCATCAGGTGTTTATTGCATAAAAGTTAGTTATGGAATAATGGTAAACACAATCCAAGAGGCTAAAAACACAGAGAAAAATGTTTATGACTTGAAGGCGGTCAGGGCCAGCTGTTGCCAGTTTAGCCTCCTGTCATTTTACTCAATAATAATTAACTCCGTTCTCGCACCACCAACAAGATTCAACATCGAAGATGGGTGAGTTACATAACGTTGAGTGCTTTTCCTATTATTATATCATGGTTGACTATACGGAATGACCAGTTCTAGCCAGTGGTGAACCAACAAACCTAAATGTGTATAAAGAGGAAAATGTGAAGGTGACGATGTTAGGGTCCTTTATTAATTGGGCTGTTATACATATTTCAATGACAATAGATATTGTGATTTCTTCAGACAGCAAAAATTGATTAAAAGGTAACATTCCCGAGGCAATTTTAGGTGGAAGGGAGCGAACTTTTTATATGTCTGAATATATAAACAGGGTATCCCCAAAAGATATACACACACTTTGATTACCAGTATAGGCAATATTTATTAGAATGCTGTTGAAGTCTGAATACATTTTTTTGGAACACCCTGTATATATATATATATATATATACATGGCTTAGTGGTTAGAGCATTGGCCTTGCAATCGAAAGGTTGTGAGTTCAATTCTCAGACCGGGTGATGTGTTGTTTCCTTGAGCAAGACACTTTATTTCACATTGCTCCAGTTTACTCAGCTGTAGAAATGAGATGATAGGGACTGGTGTCCCTATCATTCCACTGCAAAGTGGTCGTGGAGGTGCCACGGAAAAAAAGCACCCAGCACTCACTGTAAATGAGGTTGGTGTTAGGAAGGGCATCCAGCTGTAGAAATCAAGCCAGAATCAGTTCCCGTCCAACCCTTGCAAGCAGGGAAAAGTGGACGTAAAAAGATGATGATGATGATGATGATGATGATACACGCACACACACACACACACACACACAAATACATACATCGTTCTTGAAAAATTTGTTGGAACCTATGATGAACAATTCAGTTGTTTGATCAGTTGTTGTAACAGCCTGCTTGTGAAATTATCATACAAGTGGTTGAACATTTCAGACATATGTACCCTCAACATATATCTCAAGAAGGAGATTCTGTATGACACATTATGTGACAATACTGTCCATTTCAATTACAGATACAACACAATTTTTTTTCTAGCTGAACAGACTGAAGCAATGTCAAATAATCTGCCTGGCTCAAAGACAAAAATTTGCTGCTGACAACTAAATTCATGCTCTTTGATTGTGAGCTGAGCACCCTAACCACTAAATCACATATGCCAAACAAAGGATTGAAAGGGCCACACCCCTTCCTGATGCTGACCCTTAATTTATTTTAAGTACGCTATACATACAGTTTACATTCACATATGCCAAACAAAGAGTTGGGAGCAGTGCTGGGTTTACCATTGTGCTTGGGTGTGCTCAAGCACAAGGTGTTGTTGGCTGGAGAAGGGGGGCATCTTCTTGTTAAAAAAGTTTCTTATGATGAATTCCCTCCATCAGGACCCAAGTAAGGGGCCTCATTTGTCCTAAATCCGGTACTGATTGGAAGGAACTCCTGCTATGTCAAAGACATAACACCCTCTCCTGTGCACTCGGTAGAACATGAGACTGTACATAAGGGAGATACTGATCCCTGGCCTGTTGGGAAGGTCAGTAGCCTCACTTCTGTACCGACTTGGTCTATGCAGACCTGTCCAATCTTTAAAATGATGATGATGATATATACATACACATACATACATAAGAGAGAGAGAGAGAGAGAGAGAGAGAGAGAGAGAGAGAGAGAGAGAGAGAGAGAGATAGAGAAAAAGAATGGAGCAAGAGAGAGATGGCAATTAAAATTAGTATTTTCCCAATAAAATCATGTTAATGAACTTTTTCTGCCTGAAATTCATTTAGATGGCTTCCATTTTAAAAAGGTCTACTACTACTACTAATACCATCACTACTACTACTACTACTACTACTACTACTACTACTACCACCATCATTACTACTACTATCACCATTACTACTACTACTACTACTACTACTACCACCATCATTACTACTACTACTACCACCATCATTACTACTACTACTACTACCACCATCATTACTACTACTACTACTACCACCATCATTACTACTACTACTACTACCACCATTACTACTACTACTACCACTACCACCATTACTACTAACCACCACCCCTGCTAACTCATCACAAATATTATTACTCTTTCTACAACAAATAATAAGAACAATTATAATAATTGTTTCTACTTTAGGCACAAGGCCAGCAAATTACCCAGTGTATTACTGGTACTTTATTTTATCGACTCCGTAAGGATGAAAGGCAAAGTTAACCTCAGGGCAGTGGATTATTAGCATCGGCAGATCATTAGACAACATGCTTCACATCAGAGTTTCGTCCCTTTACGTTCTCAGTTCAAATCCCAGCAAGATTAACTTTGCCGTTCATCCTTGCGGGATCGATAAAATAAAGCTTTAGTAACGAACTGGGGGCGATTTAATCGACCTTCCCCTCCCCCCAAATTGCTGGCCTTTTGCCTATAGTATTATTATTATTATAGTTTTTTTAAATAGCTATTCATTGTAAAAAAAAAAAGTAGCAACAGCAGTAACAACACCAACAACAACAACAACAACAACAGCACCACCACCATCAACAACAACAACAGCAACAATACCACCACCACCAACAACAGTATAATGTAGGATTTGGGCCAAAAGTTAATGAGTTGTTTAATTATTCTGACTGATATTTAATGAAGTGATGCAATGGTCGTTAGATTAAGTGAAAAACTATTTATTTCATTTTTATAATATTTGTGGGGCTTTTTTTGCTGTTAATTTTGTAGTCAAAGCAATTTTTCAAATATATCTGACTGATGTCTATTCTGTTCAAACCAGCCGTAACTTGCTACTCATACTGATGTTAAGGTATTTTTCTCAAAATAAATAATTGAAGCAGGGAGATGGAGGTTACATTCTATAACCCTTTAGCATTTACATTACACAATATTTACTATTGCATTTTCACAGTAAACACTTTATCTTACATAATATTGAATCTACAAGATTTTGATAATTTTATTTTGAGAACAATACCAATACCTTAACATAAAAATGAGCAGCCAGTTATAGCCGGTTCACACAGAAAGAGGTGAGAGAATTCTGGCTGGATATGGCCGGTTTAAAAGTTAAAAGGTTAAATGTGTATATAAATAGCACACGTAATTTAATATAGATAATCACAAGTAACAATCACATATGTACAAACAAATAAAAGAACCACTATGTTGTTGATGAAATGTCTAGATATAACAGCTACTGATCCCTCAAATAACGTGCTAACTATCTTGAGAGATGAATGTATTAGATAATGTAGTCCAAAATATACAGAAAAAATGAGATTATCATGACCAGAATCCTCTATTGGGGTTGACCTTGGGATAAACATCAATACTAACAACATTACAACAGCTTACCAAAGGCTAGGTTTATTCTTTTTTTTTTTCCCCCCAGATACAAAACTACTGCAGTTGTACAAGGCTCTGTACTTTTACCCCTTAACATTACTCTATATTTACTACTATATTTTTGTGGTGAAGGCTTTACTTCACATAATTATCCCGCATAATATAGAATCTATGAGATTTTGATATTTATTTTGAGAACAATACCTTAATATCAGTATGAGCAGCTGGTTAAAGCCAATTTGAACAGAAAGAAGTGAGAGAATTCTGGCCAGATACGGCCGATTTAATCTCTTCAGTGCCGTAGATGAGATAACACGTCCTAACAAGTTTGAACTCATTTCCAAAAGTCATAACTTCAAAGTTATGAACTCGTTTCCAACAGTTCATAACTTCAAAGTTATGAACTCGTTTCCAACAGTTCATAACTTCAAAGATAGATGGAGTTACTAGTGATTCAGATTTTTGTTGTTAATAAATATTTGTTTAAAAAAAGTCATTTTACTGAGCCCCAGCACAGCAACTGTAGCTGTGCAAAATAACAGGTTAAATGCTAAAAGGTTAAAGATCCAATATTTATTTATTTAATCATTTTAAACGTCTGTATAGAGCTAGTAAGCTATGACAGACTGGGGGAAGTATCGAGTACTCCTTACAGTTGGTAATCAAAAAGAGCTAGTGAGACATGTAATAATAAAAAATATAAAGAAAAATGGAAAGAAAAAAAAACAGAAAAAAAAAATTAATTAAATGAAAAATTTCAAATATTGAAGACCAATGGGGAGCAGATTATGCCTAAGAAAATGAAAAAGAAAATAAAAATAGGAAAAAAGGGAAACTGTAAAACAGAAGTTTCTATTGTTAAATCTTTTCTTATATTCCATATACTCAAAGATTTTGTTTATATTTGGTAGACCTGTAATCATATATTAAACTTCCAATCTTGGTAGTTTTTTAAAGATCGGTTTCAATATGGCCGCTCTCTCTCAGACTGATAGCTGCTATATTGGAACATGCCAAAGAATTTCTGGAAAATCACTGCAAGAACATAGAGGTGAATCTCTACAATAAGATCCCAAACATCTCTGGAGTTGTCATAAAACAGCAGAATATCTGACATAATTTCCACTCCATTCAATATCTAATTTAGGTATCATCATCATCATCAGCATGGAAGATGGACATTAAACGATGATGATGATGATATATATATATATATATATATATATATATATATATATATATATATATATATATATATATATATATTATATATAAGTATATTATATATATATGTATATAATATATATATATGTATATTATATATATATATATGTATATAATATATATATATATATTATATATATATATGTATATAATATATATATATTATATATTTTATATATATATATATATAATATACATATATATATATGTATATATATATGTATATATATATATATATATATATATATATATATATATATATTATATATATGTATATAATATATATATGTATATAATATATATATATGTATATTATATATATATATGTATATTATAAATATATATGTATATTATATATATATGTGTATATAATATATATATGTATATAATATATATATATATATATATGTATATTATATATATATGTATATACTCAATGATATTAAATAAATGGAAACTATATTTATAAAACCATATTTATTCTATTATATATATTTCAAGGGTACCAAAATTTGGTACGCTCTCTTCAGATAAAATACAAAGTTTGTTTTATAAATATTGACATAACCAGGAATAGGATCTTAACAGTTCAAGTTATATAATAGAATAAATATGGTTTTATAAATATAATTTCCATTTATTTAATATCATTGAATATTATACTCCAGAAAATTTGTGGAGTGCTTTGAATCAGTTATAAACATTTATATTTGTTGAATTACCAACAAATTAAATATCAAAAACAGCAAAATGACATCAATGACAGTTTCAGGTAGAAATTAGCTCAAAGTAGTCCTAGATAAAAAAAACAAACCCAAGTGGAATATGATCATAAGCCGTCTCAATTGGAGCTGATCTGGGACGAAACAACTTTTTTTATATTACTATTTTATATACTATTTACAGATATACAGGGTGTCCCAAAAAATGTATACATACTTTGATTAGAATGCTGTTGAAGTGTGTATACATTTTGGGGGGACACCCTGTATTTTTTTTATTAATTATTTATGAACTCAGGAAGGATGAAAGCAAAATGAACCTTAGGTTTGAACTCAGAATGTAAAGGGATGTAACTAAATATAGCAAGGTTTTTCCTTTAGGAACTCTACTGATTTTAAAATCATTAATTGGCTAATGAAAATAATATTAGCTCTCCATTAATATAATTTTTTTCCCTATTCTACATGCCTGAATATATACTTCAGCCTTTTAATGCTTTCATCATAAAATATACTTTCACCTATCTTGTGGATGGTATATCATACCAGTTTACCACTACTTAAACTACTTTCATTAAACTAATTCTAAGCAGCATCCATACATGGATACACACCACTGACCATATAGACACATTTTAACTTCAAAGTAAACAGATCAGGCACCACTGACCATTTCTACATAAACAAACACACACACAAACATGTGTATATGTGTGTGAATATATATATACACATATACATACATACACCTACACACACACATGTATATATATACACACATTTATATATATATCAACAACCACACATACATTCACCAAACAACTGACCTAATTTCTTCCTTCAACTTTAATGGGCAGCACCAGTAACCATCTCACCACCACCACCACCACCACCACACTCAAAGAAAAGCTCTGCTGTTTTTCTGCAGCAATAACTCCTACAAAGCTATATATTGGGAAATGCTTACATGAAAAGGTAAAAAAGAAAAAGGGCAACGCAAGCAATGCAATGAAAATGTTTAAGCTTTCACACTTCCTTTGAAAATCTTCAGATTGCAGGTCATTAATTGGTTCTTTAAAAGGATTACCATTCATAATTATAGCAAAGCTGTGAACTGTGTACAGGACTAAAGCAAATTGATTTCTTTCGATAAGACATTAAACAAAATTAAAGGAAAATCAGTGGTGATGAGAGTGTAAGATGTTCATGCCTTTCTCAAAGTTTATTCATGGAGCACTGAAGATCAAATCAATACATTTTAGTGAAAAAAATATAAATAATTGTTTCTACTTTTGGCACAAGGCCAGCAATAACCCCAGTGCATTACTGGTACTTTATTTTATCAACCCTGTAAGGATGAAAGGTAAATCTAACCTCAGTGGGATTTGAACTCAGAACGTAAAGGGCCATAACTCTATGCCGCAAAGCATGGTGTCTGACGCTCTACTGATACTGCCAATCTGTAATAATAATTGTTTCTACTTTTGGCACAAGGCCAGCAATTACCCAGTGTATTACTGGTACTTTATTTTATCGACGCCGTAAGGATGAAAGGCAAAGTTAACCTCGACGGGATTTGAACACAGATCGTAAAGGGCCGTAACTTTTCGCTGCAAAGCATGGCGTCCGACCCTCCACCGATACTGCCAAACGACCGCCCTGCAATCCGTAATAATGGTACAGCGTTCAGGTGCACTACAGGAAACTTAACACTTGGAGAATCCGACATCAATCCCGATACTTCTCACATGCAAAGCAAGCACTCTACCATCTGAGCTAATTCCCCTCACATATATTTGTAGAATCAGTAGAGTTGTTAAAGGAAAAGCCTTGCTATATTTAGTTACATCCCTTTACATTCTGAGTTCAAACCTCAGGTTCATTTTACCTTTCCTCCTTTCTGGGTTCATAAATAATTAATAAAAATATATATAAATAAATAATTGTTTCTACTTTTGGCACAAGGCCAGCAATTACCTAGTAGATTACTGGTACTTTGTTTTATCGACCCCGTAAGGATGAAAGGCAAAGTTAACCTCGGCGGGATTTGAACTCAGAATGGCAAGGGCCGTAACACTATGCGTCAAAGCATGGCGTCCGACCCTCTACCGATACTGCCAATTCAAGTAGTCAAAATCAAGTAAAGTACCCTGGAGACTATTATTATAGTTATTTCAAATTTCATAATTTTATTGTTTTTATAGTGCACCTAAATATATTTCACCACAGAAAAATCTGCACCTAAATATATTTCACCACAGAAAAATCTGCACCTAAATATATTTCACCACAGAAAAATCACCACAGAAAAATCTGCTATGCAGCATAGCTTAGAAGCCAGTGATGTTAAGTGTTAATAATATCAGAAGTGCAATCATTTGGATTCAACTGAGAATTGAAACAAAACTGCAGCCTAGATATAGACCTCATAAGTGCTAGAGTAAATTTAAAAGACAATTTCCACAGAATCGTCAGCCTCCTTGAAGAAGCCTCACAATCTTATGGCATATTGATGCTATGAAAGAACTTTTTTTTTTGTCTCTTGAGAATCTTATTTATTCAGAAGACACATCATGGCATCATTAGTCTTGAACTTATCTTGTTTTTCCTGTTGATAAAGAAATAATTCTGAATTAAAGAATGTTCTTTTCTCTAGGATATAATAATCATGTGATGCACTGAGACAGTAAAGGTGCTTGTTTAACCTTTCTTTCTTATTTTTCTTATTTAATATCTTTTCTGCTAGCTCTATTCTCAAGTAGAGTTTTGGATTTCTTAAAACACTTCATGTGCCTACAGACATTTGATCTCTCTTAAAACACTTGAAATCTCTTAAAACACTTGGTCTCTCTTAAAACACTTAATGTCCTTAAAAAGCAAAGCCTCAGGCTGTAAAGGATTTCTTCTCTCAACAGTTTTAGGGGCTAGATTAGAAAAGTATTAAGAATCTATATGAGTTTTCTTTTGCTTCTGAATTGTGGAGGGTGTTTTTTATATTCTAAAGACTTTTACATAACAAGTCAATCCATTCTATGACTGCTTCCAAATTTAATCATCATCATCATCATTGAAATTGTCATCGTCAGGGTTGTTTTTTTTTAAATTAAATTTAAATAGAAAAAGTTGTACTAATATTACTATTATAACCACTACTAACATCATTACATTACAATTACAGCTACAATACTACAAATAGTGTGGCTATTATTGTAATACATTCTTTAAAAATATTTCAGGAAATATATATTGTTGTTGTTTATCTATGTGATGTATAGATTGTTTGGTAAAGCCTTAGAAACTTCATGCTTTATATCTAAAATATATTTTTCTATCTCAAACATTTACAAACTAGGTCACATTCAATATTCTCTTCTAATATTTAATGGTTCATGTTGTACAACAATATTTCAATGTGTAATTGTTTTACAATTCAATGACAAACCTTTATATGTACTTATAAATCTGACAATATCAATTTTGGTGTCTATTTAAAAGCTATTTAAAAACTTTATTAGCATTTTATATAATTGTTTCTACTTTTGGCACAAGGCCAGCAATTATCTCAGTGTATTACTGGTACTTTATTTTATCGACCCTGTACGGATCATAAAGGGACGTAACTCTTTGCTTGCAAAGCATGGCGTCCGACCCTCTACCGATACTGCCAATCCACCGCCCTTTTATATATATATATATATATATATATATATAATTGTTTCTACTTTAGGCACAAGGCCAGCAATTACCCAGTACATTACTGGTACTTTATTTTATCGACCCCGTAAGGATAAAAGGCAAAGTTAACCTCGGCGGGATTTGAACTCAGACTGTAAAGGGACGTAACTATGCTAGAAAGCATGGCATCATAACAGTGAAGTAGTAGTCATTAGATCATTGGATAGAACGCCTTGCTGTTTGTTTTGGCTCTCTGTCCTCTCAGTTTCCATTCTGTCATAATCAACTGTTTTATTCTTTTGTAATGGTCAATAGATTTAGTATGAGTCCAGGGCAGTTCACGGAGTTGTTGAAGGAGTGATGTAGGTCCAGGGCAGTTCACGGAGTTGTTGAAGGAGTGATGTAGGTCCAGGGCAGTTCACGGAGTTGTTGAAGGAGTGATGTAGGTCCAGGGCAGTTCACGGAGTTGTTGAAGGAGTGATGTAGGTCCAGGGCAGTTCACGGAGTTGTTGAAGGAGTGATGTAGGTCCAGGGCAGTTCACGGAGTTGTTGAAAGTGTGATGTAGGTCCAGGGCAGTTCACGGAGTTGTTGAAAGTGTGATGTAGGTCCAGGGCAGTTCACGGAGTTGTTGAAGGAGTGATGTAGGTCCAGGGCAGTTCACGGAGTTGTTGAAAGTGTGATGTAGGTCCAGGGCAGTTCACGGAGTTGTTGAAAGTGTGATGTAGGTCCAGGGCAGTTCACGGAGTTGTTGAAAGAGTGATGTAGGTCCAGGGCAGTTCACGGAGTTGTTGAAAGAGTGATGTAGGTCCAGGGCAGTTCACGGAGTTGTTGAAAGAGTGATGTAGGAGAGTTTTTTGTGGTATCCACCATTGTTCTTTGTATTTGGAGTTCACATCCCACTTTCTATCACTGTTTTTTTTTCTGATAAGAAAACAGAACCTTTGGGAACAAAATAATTGTTTCTACTTTTGGCACAAGGCCAGCAATTACCCAGTGTATTACTGGTACTTTATTTTATTGACCCCGTAAGGATGAAAGGCAAAGTTAACCTCAGCGGGATTTTTGAACAAAATAATGGTGATTGATTGGTCTCCAATGTCATACACAATTTCACATCAATAGGAGCACAATGCAGACATCTCAACTTTCCCTGTCTGACGGGGAGATCTCCCACCCATTTTGGGTGAGAGATGTCTTCTCCTATGAAAATGTGTATAGCTTTCATTATGTAAATTCTCTCCATTTTGCCTCATTTCTTCCTGTTTTGGGACACTTCTTTTCATGGTACTCCCTGTTTGGGTGGTTGGCAAGTCTGACAATCTTAGACAAGTCAAAGTAACTGAAAGTAAACTCTGCACAAAGGGAATTTAAAAAATGAGAGAATAACCTAGTGTGTACCATACTGGAGTTGATTTAATCATTTATATACATCTATAAATTTGAAGTTATCTACCTATTCAGGAAACTATTATTTATATAACTGATTATTATCAAGTGTTGTGAGTTAATATTGTATTTATTTGTCTATAGTGACTAAACAGGCATCTATGTGTATCTCAATTTTAAAGATAGGAACACCATATCCCTGTTTGCTGTATGAGATGATTATAAAGATTGGTATCAAGAAGGCCATGTGTCCATAAAATACTGTCCCACCAAAGTGTCAACGATGCTGCTGATGATGATACATTTAAAAGTGCATTAAACATCTGACAAAATTTCAAGTCTGCACATGGAAAATTAAGAAAATTACAAACTAATATAGTTGATAATCCTCTTGAGTATGATTAACTCAAAATAATGTAAATAGATAAACATGACATTTGACTGAGCAATGTAAACGCTAAAAGGTTAACCTCAAATCCCTAGCACTTTTCATCCATATCTTTCAAAATAGTATTTCATCAGAATTTCACCAAATAGTTAAGTTAAATACAACTATTCCTGGATACATAACAGGTATTAACTGTGTTAGTCAGAATGAAATCATGAAATGCTCAGTTTATCATTGTAAGCCCCTCCCACCACCTAAAAGACATTCTATCAACTTCAGACCAGGACTACAATGTTTAAGTACTAATCTGTAGAACAGGGTATATACAGGGTGGGAGAATGGAAGTGAGAAAGAGATACAAAGGAAGAATAGGCCCCAGTAATGGACTGGTACTTATTTTATTGAACTTGTAAGATAAAACAAGCTGATACAAGAGAGTGCCACTTTAGTTTGCAGGCATTTAACCTTCTTCCATCCCCCATCAATATTGTAGGCGCTATAAAAACTTCTTTCCTTTTCTTTTATCTTGTTTTATATTATTTATGTCTTGTTTAGTCAGGAAGGAAAGAGCTGTACTCAAGATAGATTTTAGAGAGTATGAAACATGAGAAAGGCAAGGTGTACTTTGAGGAGTGAAGTATACTAAAACTGAAGATCTGGGATACAAAGGCAACAAAGGGTCAGGTGCCGGTATTAAACCAGGCATTAGTTTAAGTCTTCAATCCAAATACACTATAACAGTGTTTTAACTGAAAACAAATAGCGGAACAATTACCACAAGGCATCTCATCTGAAACTCTGTCATTCCACCAATTGACTCCGAAAGGATAAAAAACAAGGAAGATCTTGGAAAGATTTGGCCCCAGAGAGCAGTGAGCCCCAACAAAATCAACATCATAACCACATTTTCTGTTTCTCTGCTGTCTATTATGTTTAAGATAGTTCAGGTTTAAACAATTAATTGTGTGTATATGGGAATTCATATGCTAGTGTGTGCACATGTGGGTGTGCACATGTGGGTGTGCATGTACATTAGCACATGTATGCCTGTACAGTTGTATGTGTCTCCATTCATGAATAATGTATCTCTGTATGTATGTGTGTATGAATATATATATATATATATATATACATATAAATATATATATATATATATATATATATATATATATATATATATATATATATATATATATATGTATCATCATCGTCATCATCATCGTTTAACGTCCATCTTCCACGCTTGCATGGGTTTGGACGGGGGTAGTCCCACTTGAGGCAAGAGTGATTGTCTTGCTCGTATAGGACTGTCTGGCAGGTTTTCTATGGCTGGATGCCCTTCCTAACACCAACCACGTTTACAGTGTGGGGCTGGGAGGTTTTTACCGTGTTACCTACACGGCCACATTACAGCGTGGACTGTGTGTTTTTTTGTCGTAACATATATATGTATATATATATATATGTGTATATATATATATATATATATATATATATATATGTGTGTGTATATATATATATATATATGTGTGTATATATATATATATGTGTGTATATATATATATATATATGTATATATATATATATGCATATATATATATATATGTATATATATATATATATATATATGTGTGATGTATGATGTGTGTATGTATATTACATATATATATTATATGTATATGCACACAAATATATATATATGTGCATATAATTATAATGATATGTGCATGTATATATATATATATATATTATGCTGGTACCACAAAACATCCAGCCCACACTGTAAAGTCGACGTGTAAAAGACACGGCAAAAAGCATCCAGCACACACTTCTATGTGGTTGGCATAAGGAATGGCATCCAGCCATAGAAAACCAGCCAGAAATAGTCCTATATGAGCGAGACATGGTCACCCAACGACCCAACTTGCCTATAAATGGGACAAACCCGTCTAACCCATGCTAGTGTGGCAGATAGACATTAATCAATCGATGATGATGATATATATATATTAAATGTGTATATTTGTATGTGTGTGCATTTTTCTGTGTGGGTTTATAGAGCTGAATTTCTTCGTCTACCCTGACCAGGAGATAGTGGCACCAATATTTTCAAACTAGGTAGACTGATTTTTTTGCTAATTTTCTGACTAATGAAAACCTGCTGTTGTATCTATAAACATGTGTTACAGTTGCTACTGCTACTATTAGTACTACTAATACTACTACTACCACCGCTACTACTAAAAATAATGACGACATTAATAATGTGAAAAAGTAAACTGCATTCATTTCACACAAATACACACGCATATATGTAAACAAACAGAAAATATACAAACATAAGACTACACACCACCACCACTACTACTACTACTACTACTACTACTACTACTACTACTATTACTACTACCACTATTAACACTATTACTGCCACTATTAACACTATTACTGCTACTACTACTACACATAGGTATATAGGTACCACCGACCAATTTATATGTAATAAGCCATAAGACCTTCAGTAAAAGTAACTTAGCTGAGAAATTGATCTTCTGACAATTCAAGTTTATATTAAGTTTTTTTTTTTGTATTATATCTTGTATGGCTTCTACAACTCCAACCAAATCTCACCCGGCTACCCAGCCACACATAGATTGCCTGTGGGTTAGATAACACCCGCCCCCCACCCTTGTAGTCCCTGCTGTCACCACTACCACAACCATCATCCTCACCAAAGCAGTAGCAACCCCATCTGTTTGATTTGTTGATATGCAACCTCTTATATTATCACATGTTGTTCTTGTAGATGGTGATATGGATGGTGGTGGTGGTGGGGATGATGATGGCGGTGGGGGATGATGATGGTGACGGTGGTGAGGATGATGGTGGAGGCATTGGTGGAATTGAAGTTGGAAGTGGTGGTGATGGTGTTGGTGGTGAGGATGGTTTTGGTGGTATTGGTGTTGATGGTGGAGGTTTGGTAGCATTGATGGTGGTGATGGTGTTGGTAGCAGTGGAAGTGGTGATACTATTTGTGTATCTCATGGGGAGGGGGAATGGAGATGGTTATGTAGGTGATAGAGGTGGTAGCAGTAGACATCAGGCTCCAAGAAAAAAGATATGTATACAGGGTGTGTCCCCCCCCCCCCCAAAATGTATACATACTTTGATTAGGATGCTGTTGAAGTATGTATGCATTTTTGGGGGACACCTTGTGTATATATATATATATAATAGAAAGAAAAAAAAACTCAACAGCCGCAAACAGCTTCCCAACTGCCTTTACTACTCTACCTCACATACAAACACACACCAAGTCTTCACCACAAATTCACATCTGGACCTTACAATATTCATGATCTGATCCCCCCACCCCGGGCCTCACATTCAGATGAGACCGCCCAAATGAATGACCTCATGGTGTTCCTATCAAATATGCTTCTCAAACACAGAAGCACCCTTCAGCTTCTACTTCTGTCTTCGTTGCTGATAGTAAACTACAGCAAATGTATCTTATGTTTAGGGAATAGGACGTTTAGACATGTAGGAAAAGCTGAATAAATAGCAGCGGTTTATAAATAATTATGTTTATATAACATCCATTGAATTATTGAAAAAAGCTTTTCTTTATATATATTTTATATACATATATTTTATAGACACCAACATACTCACACACATGATATATATGTGTGTATATATACATATGTGTATGTATGTGCATGTATTTATATATATACACATACATTTACAATGATGATATATACATTAACACACACACAATCACATACAGATATATATACATATAAACATACACATGAACAAAGTGTATTAAGAACTTATTTTTCTCCTTTGTACAACGCTAGTGCTATAAAATGTATATGTACACAGACACACAAAAAATATTGTTAACATTCCTGTTGCCTATGGAAAGAAATAATAAACGAAAGGTACTGAATACCTGGAATGAAGTGGATATATTTATTTATCAAATTGCTGTCTCTTACAAAACTAAGTCTATTTCCTTTTTAAGGTATTTCAGAGTCAAATTGACTCAGAAGAGAAATAGTCTTGTAAGCATAATTAATTTAATTGTTTCTACTTTAGGCACAAGGCCAGCAATTACCCAGTACATTACTGGTACTTTATTTTATCGACCCCGTAAGGATGAAAGGCAAAGTTAACCTTGGCGGGATTTTAACTCAGACTGTAAAGGGACGTAACTATGCTAGAAAGCATGGCGTCCGACCCTCTACCGATACTGCCAATCCACCGCCCTAAGCATAATTAATTTAATGAAAGATATATATATATATATATGTATATATATATATATGAATATGTATATATATATAGCAGTAAGAAACTCTCAGAAGGTCTTCTGAAGAAATGTCCCTCAAGCGACTGTTTTGGTCCTTAACTTCTCATACTCTAAGAGGGCCAGGCCACATCCAGGTCATGACTTCTGGGTGCCCTTATGCTTATATATATATACATATATATATTTATATAGGAAAAGAGTCAGGACGGATGTTTGAGCCCCGACTGCTTCGACAGCTAGATCCGTTTCGGATCTAGCTGTCGAAACGGCCGGAAGTCAGCCGTCAGGGTCCTGACTATTTTCCTATTACCCGCTCTACTACCCTAAGTATTGAGTACTCTGGTGCATAATGGTCCACCTGGTTTCTTATCACACTTTCTTTGTTATATATATATAGTAATAATAATAATTTTGAAGACTATTATACCATAAATGTGGTTTTGTCTTTGCATGTAATTGTTCTCACCGCTCCACATAACGACATATTATGTTCGCTTTCTTCCGTTCATTGCCAGGGAACGCCTTCCCGAACCAAAGTATCATCTACCTGTTTTCCGTCAGTTGCAACGTTTTTCGAAATATTTACTTCTGCGTTCACAGATTGATTTTTTTAGTTTCAGAAGATCCCGTTAAGGGTGAAGGCAGCGATTCTTTGCTTAAACTTTAATCTGTTATTTTAATAAATATATATATATATATATATATATATATTTCAATTGAATATATTTTTTTAAATCAGTTCTATAGTCATTTTCCATGTTGGCATGGTCTGGAAGAAGGTCCAAGTAGATCTCAGCTATTTCTAATATACTCTACTGGAGGAACACTAATTAGAGTATATTAGTCAATGGCCACAACATACAATATGGTCTCAGGAAGGAAGCAATGACCATACAATATGGTCTCAGGAAGGAAGCAATGACCATACAATATGGTCTCAGGAAGGAAGCAATGGCCATACAATATGGTCTCAGGAAGGAACCAATGGCCATACAATATGGTCTCAGGAAGGAAGCAATGGCCATACAATATGGTCTCAGGAAGGAAGCAATGGCCATACAATATGGTCTCAGGAAGGAACCAATGGCCATACAATATGGTCTCAGGAAGGAACCAATGGCCATACAATATGGTCTCAGGAAGGAACCAATGGCCATACAATATGGTCTCAGGAAGGAAGCAATGGCCATACAATATGGTCTCAGGAAGGAACCAATGGCCATACAATATGGTCTCAGGAAGGAACCAATGACCATACAATATGGTCTCAGGGAGGAAGCAATGACCATACAATATGGTCTCAGGAATAAAGCAATGGCCATACAATATGGTCTTAGGAAGGAAGCAATGGCCATACAATATGGTCTCAGGAAGGAAGTAATGGCCATACAATATGGTCTCAGGAAGGAAGCAATGGCCATACAATATGGTCTCAGGAAGGAAGCAATGGCTATACAATATGGTCTCAGGAATAAAGCAATGACCATACAATATGGTCTTAGGAAGGAAGCAATGACCATACAATATGGTCTCAGGAATAAAGCAATGACCATACAATATGGTCTTAGGAAGGAAGCAATGACCATACAATATGGTCTCAGGAATAAAGCAATGACCATACAATATGGTCTTAGGAAGGAAGCAATGACCATACAATATGGTCTCAGGAATAAAGCAATGGCCATACAATATGGTCTTAGGAAGGAAGCAATGGCCATACAATCATGATAAAAAATCTAATGTCTAATAAATATACATTAATAACCCCTGCTATGTTACTTAGTCATTCTTACACCTGTCAATACTTCATGTGTACCTGTGTGTACCTGTGTGTGTACCTGTGTGTGTACCTGTGTACCTGTGTGTGTACCTGTGACCATCAATTACCTTCACTTGTATGTAAATATATCCAGATCAAACCCATACACAAATGTTAGCAAACACTTCATAACCCCCCTACATTCAACCTCAGTCACCAAACACAAGCAACATGACCTCACACATGTCTCTCTAATCATGTCACAACCCTCCTGGTTAAACAACCATCAACTTACACCAATTACTGGTATGGGGATGACATATCATCAGACTGCAACCACCATATTATGTAGTTTCTATATAAATATCTGCAGCAATTATGACCCCTTTTATCATCCTCATCATCATCATCACCGTTTAATGTCAATTTTTCCACACGAGCATGGGTTAAACGGGTTGTCCTGTTGTGGGCAATGCTAGGTTAGGTGACCATGTCTTGCTCATACAGAACTGATTTTGGCTTGGTTACTACAGCTGGATTCCCTTCCTAACACCAACTTCATTTACAGTGAGTACTGGGTGCTTTTTATATACATATATATATGTGTGTGTCTGTGTGGAGAGTAGCATAACACACACATATTTTATTAAATACACCCTACTTCATATTTACTTTTAAAGATGTTATTGTGTACATAGACGGTTAAATAGAAAAATAAACTTTCCTTTTCAGTGAAATAGACTTGTAAGTTTATGTGTGGTCATTAATACAAACCTGTATAAGTTTATAACTATATGTGTGTGTATGTGCAAAATTACAAATATATATATATTTATACTCATATATATATGTAAATATATATATGTGAACATTATCCTCATTTAATGTCTGTATATGTTAGAATATATGTGTATGTATCTCTCTCTCTCTCTCTCTCTCTCTCTCTCTCTCTCTCTCTCTCTCTCTCTCTCTCTCTCTCTATATATATATATATATATATATGAATAGATAGCTTGATATAGATACACACACACATATATATGATATATATATTCATCCAAGCATGTATATATATATCAATATACATATGTATATCTATCTGTATGTGTGAATATAAAAACACACTCACTTATACATACACAGACACACGTGTGGGTATTTTCCGCTAATATGACAGATGTAAGGATAACAAAACAATTGGTCACAAACATCGGAGTTGGAAGATGACTTTAATTTCAAAGTCCAAATATTTACAAAAAACCCAATGTCGCATGGTAACTATTAAAAAATAAATTGGGGTGTGTGAGAACTGTGTAGCGTGGGGTGGGGTGAGGCGGGTGTAAGAGAAATAAGTGGGTGCTGGTGGAATGATTTATAATAGGCACACTAACCCCTAGAAATCAACACTTTCTCCACCATCATAACATTATAAAAGGATATTTGATGGTAAAGGGGGTGGGAAAATGTCAAGTGACTGAGGTGGTACAAGAGGGTAGGGGTCGGGTGGAGAGAGAAAAATAAACATGGAACTGAGATTATAGGATAAACACTTCATTATTAGAAATTCTTGAATACACATATCAAATTTTCTTTAATTTATTGACATTTCAAATAGTAGCATTATCTAAGGGAGCAGTTTGACTATTCTATTCCCAATTGAACTGGTGATATGTAGCTGGATGAAGATAAAATAATAATAAAAATAATAATAATAACAACATGTCTGCTTTACAACTATTTCAATGAAAGTTATAGCACAAATGATTGGCAAGAAGTTTCAGAGAAAACTGAGGCATTTTGAGAAATCCTTGCAAAAAATTTGTTCTATTTTAGTTGATCATTTTCTTGAATAAAAACCCATAACTGAATACTCTCCGTCTATTGTTATAAACAACTAAGCATTTACTACAACTGTTGCTCTAATGGGGGAACAACAAGAGCTTTAATGGCTGGAAAGAAACTATTAGAGCACTTTAACCCTGTAGTATTTACATTATTCAATATATACTATTATATTTTCACAGTAAAGGCTTTATCTTACATAATCATCTCACATAATATTGAATCTATGAGATTTTGATATTACTTATTTTGAGAACAATACCTCAACATCAGTATGAATGGCTGGTTACAGCCAGTTTGAAGAGAAAGGGGTGAGAGAATTCTTACGAGATACAGCTGGTTTAAATGCTAAAGGGATAAGTGTCTTCTTTGTGTGTTAGTAGTTACCATAGTAACTATAATACTACAGCGATAATTTGAAGAACAGGTTAATAATTGAAAATGCAACTTATCCAAAGAATAGGTAGTTCTTACACTTAGTTCATTTGCTGGCCACCAACATTATTTTGTCCTATACCAGTTGTGGGCAAACTGTGGCTTGTGAGCTGCATGACCCTCTAGGCTGAATGACCCTCTAGTCTGAATGACCCTCTAGTCTGCATGACCCTCTAGTCTGCATGACCCTCTAGTGTGCATGACCCTCTAGTGTGCATGACCCTCTAGTGTGCATGACCCTCTAGTCTGAATGACTTTCTAGTCTGAATGACCTTCTAGTCTGCATGACCCTCTAGTCTGAATGACCCTCTAGTGTGCATGACCCTCTAGTCTGCATGACCCTCCTAGTTTTTAGTAGTGCAGCCCACCTTATGTGGCTCATCATAAGGAAAAGGGTGCCCTAGCCTGCCCTATACTTACAAACATGAGGATGAGTAGATGGTTCTATCTCTCTGTTACAATACCTGCAGACAAGATAAATGGGTACACATACACACCACACACACATACATACACACCACACACATACACACACACATACATACACACCACACACATACACACACACATACATACACACCACACATACATACACACCACACACAAACACACACACATACATACATACACACCACGCACAAACACACACACATACATACACAAACACACACACACATACATACACACCACACACAAACCACACACAAACACATACATACCCCCCCCCCCACACACACACATATATATATTTAGGGATTATATGAATCTTTATATATTGTTTCGAAGCCCTAATAGAGGTTCATTCTGTCATTACCATAACAGAAGTCCGACAAGCTTTTGATTCCAAAGTCGGGCCAGATCAATACAGATCAAACCTTGAGCTGATCAATTGCGAAATGCACATCACTACTCAATAAATGTAATGAAGACCTACAAATCGTCCTTTTCAAAGCAGGGAAGAGCGGACGTAAAATGATGATGATGATGATACACACACACATATATATATATATTTGCTCTACAGGTTTATATATACTTATATTTATACAACCTTTATCCAGCCTTCTCTGGATTTTGGTCTTTGTATTTATTATTACTAAATACAGGAATCACCCGTTTATCGCGGGGGATATGTTCCAGAATCAATCGCGATAAATGAAAATCCACAATATAGAGAGACCATAAAGACAACAGTTGTTTTCATAGTTTAAAGCCTTAAAATACCTCTCCTACATGCTTTAAGTACATATAAACTCATTAAAACACACTTTTGTATTTTAACACCAAAAACAGCTAGTAACGATCGTATAGAAACTACCACCAACCATCGTAGCACTAGTTACCAATGAGGACCATTACCAGCCACGTTAGCCCTTGGTAATACACTGCACATCTCCTGTCAATCTATGAAGGGTTTGTAGTAGATTAGAGAAAAGCACATCAGTAAAACAGTAATGGAATGAAAAATAAAAACATTTTTTTCATAGTTAAAGCCTTAAGTTAATAAGTTTAAATTTTAAGCACTTTTTATTCAGACGTGCGTACTGCGATAAGAAAATAGATATGTTCTAACGAAATATCCACGATGTAGCGAGGATTACCTCGATAGGAAATTAGATACATTCCAAAGAAAAATCTGCGATGTAGCGGGACCACGAAAAGTGAACTGCGATATAGCGGGGGGGTTACTGTAGATATATTTACCACAGGCCAGCGAAGAGGGCCCTTTCTTTATTGGAATTTTACTGAATGTGTTAGAAAATAATAATAAAGCTATTTCCTGGGATATATAGATACACAGGGAGTGAGATAAGATTTAACCCCCACTAACATTGTCATCAAAGACTAACAAACACAGATACTTGTATGCTGATTGATGTGGCATGCTCATCAGATAAGACATTAGTTTTGAAGGAGCAGGTGATGGGTGAGGGGGAAAGAGATCAGAAAATCAGGAAAGGGGAGAAAACCAGGATTGTTACTGACATCTCAGAGACACTAGTACGATAAATATGGTGTAAGGAGCACACTTCTGTTTTCTTTGGAGACTGGAATCAAAAGCAAAATTTTACAGTAGTGAGGGAAATGTATATTTTAATGTTACATTCATTTTTAACCACTCTGTAACACATGAAACCACAATGGTTAGACATTCTAGAAAAGTACAAAACAGCATTATGACTGGATCACCTTGAGATTTTAAGTCCATACTCCAATTTTTTACAATAACCAGTCCACCAGTAAAGATACTATAAACATTTGAATTAATAGGCCACATCAAACAACATTAACAAGATATTCTTGAAAAGTATAAAACAGTACTATGACTGCATTACATTAAATACTGGGGTATTTTTTCTAAAATTTTAATAGCCATCAGTCCATTAATAAACTATAAACATTTGAATTAACAGACCAGTTTTTAAACATTTTCTGCTAAATCATTTACAGAATGTTATAAGTTAATGAAAAAACAGAAATTTGGGAGAAACTGTAGAGAGTTAGAATATATATTTTACAATATTCTGTGTTCAAATGTTGTTAGGGGTAATATTATCCTCTGTCCCATGAGTGTTGACATTGTATACCTCGAGGTAAGTGCTGGTTAAGACAAAATGATGAAAGCACAGCTATGAGGAACAGCCAGCAATACCCACTACATCAGCCACTCAACCTCATGGGTTTTTTTCCTGAAGTGGGAAGTACTCTATCTGATCTTGCAGAAAAGTGGAGGTCTGGGGACTGAGGACACTAGAAGTCTTGACCATGACTGGCACAAAAAGGAAGCAGTTGGTAAAATCCCAGTATTTAGCTGTCCTCCTCTCTTCATCATTACAGGTAGCAGTGCTTTGGTGTGAGTTGTAGAACATTTGCCTGTTATGTCTAGCATATAAAACAGCTACATAGAAACCCTGGCATTGGCTCAGCTCCTTCCTATCATAATAGAACTGTTGGATGCTAACTAAAAATGAAACAGCAACAAGCAAACCAGTGATGATGTTTATATGTGCTTGCTCAGTTTGTAAGAAAATCCTCCATAAATCACACCAAACCATTTTTGAAAAAAGGGAAAAAGATATGATAATATAGTCATCAATACACTATATATAAATATATAGATACACTATATATAAATACATAGATAAACTATATATAAATACATAGATAGACTATATCTAAATACATAGATAGACTATATATAAATATATAGATACACTATATATAAATACATAGATACACTATATATAAATACATAGATACACTATATCTAAATACATAGATACACTATATATAAATACATAGATACACTATATATAAATACATAGATACACTATATCTAAATACATAGATACACTATATATAAATACATAGATACACTATATATAAATATATAGATACACTATATATAAATACATAGATACACTATATATAAATACATAGATACACTATATCTAAATACATAGATACACTATATATAAATACATAGATACACTATATATAAATACATAGATACACTATATATAAATACATAGATACACTATATATAAATACATAGATACACTATATCTAAATACATAGATACACTATATATAAATACATAGATAGACTATATATAAATACATAGATACACTATATCTAAATACATAGATAGACTATATATAAATACATAGATACACTATATCTAAATACATAGATACACTATATCTAAATACATAGATAGACTATATATAAATACATAGATACACTATATATAAATACATAGATACACTATATCTAAATACATAGATACACTATATATAAATACATAGATACACTATATTTAAATACATAGATAGACTATATATAAATATATAGATACACTATATATAAATACATAGATAGACTATATATAAATATATAGATACACTATATATAAATACATAGATAGACTATATATAAATATATAGATACACTATATCTAAATACATAGATAGACTATATATAAATAAATGATGTTTTATTGTAACAGCTGTAAAGGCCTTCTCTTTGCTCCAATCATAAAGTCTGCTTAATCATGAACTGACCTTGGACTAAACAACAACAAAAACAGCAGCAACATCAGCTAACACAGGCATGGGCAACCCTTTTTAAGCAGTGGATCGGATAGGATGTGGTTCATCATAAGACGGGCTGCACTTTCAAGCAAGCCATTCAAAAATACAAATGAACATGTGGCTCTCTGGGCATAGTTTGCCCATAACTGAACTAACTAGCTGCTAGAAATAGCAGTAAAATGTCCATTAACGTATACCCTACCATGTTATAAATGAACACATTGGATAATGTGGTTCTGGATTCCCTAAATATAAGAAAAATATGGGATGGACATAGGTGAAAGCCCTTCCATCATAAGTCTGACTGATCAGGACTAACCTTAACTAAACAACAACAACAACACCAGTAACTAAGAGAGAAACCTTAACAACAAACAAACATGAAGAAATCATTAAAATAACATAAATATATATCCCCCACCACCACAACCACCTCCCCCATCACCACCAGCACTACTACTAACACTGTAACTACCACTACAACCACATCCCCCATCACCACCAGCACTACTACTAACACTGTAACCACCACCACAACCACCTCCCCCATCACCACCAGCACTACTACTAACACTGTAACCACCACCACAACCACCTCCCCCATCACCACCAGCACTACTACTACTACTAACACTGTAACCACCACCACAACCACCTCCCCCATCACCACCAGCACTACTACTACTACTAACACTGTAACCACCACCACAACCACCTCCCCCATCACCACCAGCACTACTACTACTACTAACACTGTAACCACCACCACAACCACCTCCCCCATCACCACCAGCACTACTACTACTACTAACACTGTAACCACCACTACAACCACCTCCCCCATCACCACCAGCACTACTACTACTACTAACACTGTAACCACCACCACAACCACCTCCCCCATCACCACCAGCACTACTACTACTACTAACACTGTAACTACCACTACAACCACATCCCCCATCACCACCAGCACTACTACTACTACTAACACTGTAACCACCACCACCATCACCACCAGCACTACTACTACTACTAACACTGTAACCACCACCACAACCATTACAACCACCTCCCCCATCACCGCCAGCACCACTACTAACATTGTACCCATCACCATCATCTTGTCCACTACCACCACAACCACCACCACCACCACCTCCTTGTCCAACTTCAAGACAACTACAGTATCACCACCCCATCACCCTTAATCACCTCCCCATCACCCCAAGAATCATCTCACACCTCCCACTAACACCATCATCACCATCATCACCATCATCATCATCTCCAACTTCCACACATTCATTTGCAAAAAGAATTAAATAAAGCTTATTCAAATATTTACAATCTGAAGTATTATGGAGGGAGGGGTGGTGACTGGGAGGGAGGGGTGAGGACTGGGGGTGAGGGGTGAGGACGGGGGCTGGGAGGGAGAAGGAGTTGGCTGCATATGGTCAATACCACCATTCATTATCCACTACACTATTATTGGTTTCAAGACTAAATAAACACTTATACAATCTTATTAATTATCATTAACCACAAAGAGTGTGGGTTGTAGTGGTAGTGTTGGGGGAGTCGGTTCCTTATACTGTGTCATCATCGTTTTAGGTTCATCTTTCCTCACTGGCATGGGTTAGACAAATTGTCCTGTTGTGGGCAATGTTAGGTCAGGTTGACCATGTCTTGCTCATACAGAACTGATGTGGGTTTCGTTTCTACAGCTGGATTCCCTTCCTAATGCCCACCTCATTTATAGTGAATACTGGGTGCTTTTTGTCAAGACACCTATATGACCACTTTATATATATATATATATAGAGAGAGAGAGAGAGAGAGAGAGAGAGAGAGAGAGAGAGAGAGAGAGAGAGAGAGAGAGAGAGAGAGAGAGAGAGAGAGAGAGAGAGAGAGAGAGAGAGAGAGAGAGAGATGTTAGTAGAGTGTAAATATATTAGTCTGGAATTTGCTGTTAAAACAGCAGGAGCTCAGCCACCAGTTTCCGAAAGCTTTCCTGGTGATTCCCTTCAAATGAAGCAGTTCTAGTCCTGTAGAAGCCATTTTTATATTAAATCTTATATATATATATATATATATATATATATATATATATATACAAGCAAAGAGATATTTAATTTGTTGGTAATTCAACAAATATATTTATAACTGATTTGAAGCACTC
>OZ024752.1:4815197-4830197 GCA_964016885.1 Eledone cirrhosa | reverse complement strand
CCTCTTCAAATGAAGTTGATGTTTATTACGGTATGTTGAATATATTTATCTATAAAACTGTTTATATTGTATTTTGTCTGATGAAGGCATAGCATATTGTTAATATGATATCCCCGAAATATATATAATGAAATAAATATGGTTTTATAAATATAGTTTTCCATTTATTTAATATTGTAAATATACTCCAAATATTTGTCGAGTGCTTTTATATCAGTTATAAATATTTACTAGTTGTAACCCAACAATTTTAAATATAACTTTACATGTATATATATATATATATATATATATATATATATATATTCAATGATATTAAATAAATGGAAACTATATTTATAAAACCATATTTATTCTATTATATAAATTTCAAGGGTACCAAAAATTTGGTGCGCTCTCATCAGATAAAATACAAAGTTTGTTTTATAAATCTTGACATAACCCCCACAAAATATCCTGAAAACTTGAACCGTAAAGGATATACTTTAGGAAGAAGTGTCGCACACTCCACGGAACTACCTTAGGAACTTACCCACAATTTTTTTTTTAACCACGCCCCCCCCCCCCACACACACATCCACACCACATATAAATACCAACACACACGTGCGTACCCCCACATATATACATTCAGCCTCCGGAATCTACCCCCCCCCCCAGATCTCACCTCGAGCTGTTTGCCGGGGAAACAATTGTAATACGCAATAAATTGAGTTCCGATGCATCACTGATTTTTCGTTTTCCATTCTATATATACACACATACATATTGCAGTATTCCGATGATTTGATCAGAGACACACACTGTATATAAGGTCGAGTGACGCAATTTCGAGTGATTAGCGGCCTTTAGACTCACCTGATCAACGAAACAATTGTTAATACTGTAAATAAAACTCTTTTTGTACAGCCGACCAAGTTATTCTTCAATCTTTCACTATTCCAGAAATAACCTGCATGAGAATTCTTGTAAACTCGCCACCTAACCAAGGAAACCTCTTGTTGAGTCAAACAACGCCGTACATTAAAACTATCCACAATACAGAGTATTCACAACCTCTAACTGGATTACCTAGAATGATAACTTGTTATCCCATATATATATATGTTTGTGTGTGTATGCAAGTATGTATAAATACACACAGATAGACGTACACTGAAAACCACATATGCCCATAAACACTTGTAAACATGCATTTATGCACACAAACAGACATATACACATTTATATACACACAGCTATATATAAACGTTTACATACACCAATTTATATACATTAATAAAACAAAGGAGATTCATGGATTTGTGTACACACATAAGGGTATATATATTGAAAGACATACATATACACATATATGTATAGATATACGTATGTGTACACACACAAACGTTTGTATAGATGTATACATGCAAAATGAAAGAAGTTTATTTGGACATTTATACACATATATACAAACATACATATACACACACATATAAACATATACATACATATACATATACACACACATACATACATAAACATACAAATTCACACATACATTTACAAACTCACTCATACACATATACACACATGCATACAAACTCACTCATACATAAACATATATACACATATACAAACATACAGATGCATATACATACAAACTCACACATACACATTTACGAACTCATACATACACATTCACAAACTCATGCATACACATATACACATACATACATACACATATATACATACACATAAACATACATATATACACATATATACATACACATACATTCGAGGGAGTGTAAATTAGTGCCTTGGAGAAAGCTGAGGCTATTGTTATCTAATTATTGCTTTGATTTAATTGTGAATTCTTCGTTAAAGGAACTTTGCTTGATTAGAATTTTAGCTTCAAATTAACTTTGGCTTTCATTCCTCTTTGGATTTACTGATACTGTTGTGATGATGATGATGATGATGAGGAGTAGGGGGAGTGGGGGAGTGGGGGGTGAAGAGAGGGTGGATAATGAGGAGGGGTGGGGAGAATGGTGATGAGGAGGGGGATAAGGGAGATGATGATGACTAGGTGGATGATGAGGGGAGAATGGTGATGGGGAGGTGAGGAGGAGGAGGATGGTGAAAGACTAAAGGAAGGGGGAAAGGAAGAACAAAAAACATAAGAAAAAGTGGAAGAAAAAGAAGAAAAAGAAAAATAGAAAGAAAAAGAATTCAAATCAGAACATTTTATAGATTGACTTAATTACTTGGGAGTTTGCATTTCTAATATTTTCTAGAAAAAAAAGACTTCATATATATATGTGTGTGTGTGTCTGTGTATACACACACACACACATATATATATATGTGTGTGTGTGTATGTATATACACACACAATATATATGTGTGTGTGTGTATACACACACACATATATATATATATTAATGACTCATTACATTCTTGGACTTGTATGATAACCCTAACCCATCCCTTCTCCTCTATAGAAATATTTCTTATGTCTGCAAGACTGGGACAGTGAAAAAAAGCTCAACATTAATGGAGGGAGGGACAGAGGAAAGGGAGAAGAGTGAGGGACAGAGGGAGTGAGAATAGTGAGGGAGGGGCAATTTTAGTTGTTTTCTATAAGTTTTTTAATTTCTTGGATTTGTTTACTTGTTTCTTATTTATTCGTATTTTTCTGGGGGTTTTTTTAAAAATTTAATGTTGAATTTTATTTTGTTCTGAGAACAATTTCAAAAGTATGCAGGATATTGTTCTCAATTTTTATCATCATCATCATCCTTCTTTGTGGATGCCAGTACCATGGACAGTCATCCTCATCTTTGTCACCATTACCATCATCATCATCATCATCCTTCTTTGTGGATGCCAGTACCATGGACAGTCATCCTCATCTTTGTCACCATTACCATCATCATCATCATCATCCTTCTTTGTGGATGCCAGTACCATGGACAGTCATCCTCATCTTTGTCACCATTACCATCATCATCACCATCATCATTCCTCTTTGTGGATGCCAGTACCATTGGTAGCCATGGTCATCATCATCCTCATTGCCAATACCATCACCACCACCATCCTTGGTCTTCTACCTAAAACTGAAACCATTATTGTGAATTGGGAGTGTCGGTAAAGTGTCAGACATGCTTTCCAGCATAGTTACGTGCCTTTACAGTCTGAGTTCAAATCCCGCCGAGGTTGACTTTGCCTTTCATCCTTACAGGGGTCGATAAAATAAAGTACCAGTAATGCACTGAGGTCGATTTAATCGACTTCCCCTCTCTCCAAATAGTAGAAATCATTATTTGGTGGAAGAGTGGTGGATTGGCAGAACATTTGAGTGGATTGGCAGACAAAATTCTATGCTGTATTTAGTTACAGCCCTTTACATTCTGAGTTCAAATCTTGCCAAGGTTAGTTTTGCCTTTCTTCATTATGAGGTCGATAAAATCTAACACCAGGAGGGGGGGGGGTCAATGCAATCAACTTTCCCCTCCCGAAAATTGGTGGCTTTATGCCTAAATCAGAAACTACTATTTAATGGAGATTATTCAATAGTTTTATTTTCATGGTATGTTTACATTGCATAACTTCAGTGCAGCTCTGTGTGATATGGTTATGGATGTGTAGAGTTTTGTTATGGTTTAGCTTTTCTATTGTATCAAATGTACTATGTAATACATATAATATGTGTACACTATCTTGCATTGCTATTTTCTCAAGCTTGTGTATATTTTCTAAGTCTCTGGGGTTTGTCTGCATGTTTTTGATCATTCCCAATGCAGCTATCATTGTTGGCCCTTTTGGCCAATAAATGAAAGCATTATTATTATTATTATTATTTGCAGTGTTTGTTCCTGATCTTTACAATCTGTGATCAAATTCTGTTAAGGTCAAAACAATAAAGTACCAGTAATACACTGGAGTCGATATAAGTGACTCACCCCTTTCTCCCAAATTTCTGGCCTTGTGCCAAAAGTAGAAATATTATTATTTGGACTGCCCTAAATAATAATATCTCTACTTTTGGCACAAGGCCAGAAATTATCCCAGTGCATAACTGGTACTTTATTTTATTGACTCTGTAAGGATGAAATGCAAAGCTAATCCCGCTGAGGTTAACTTTGCCTTTCATCCTTGCAGGGTCGATAAAATAAAGTACCAGTAATGCACTGGTTCGATTCTCCCCTCCCTCCAAAATTTGCTGGTCTTGTGCCTAAAATTATTATTATTATTTGTTGAAATTTGATGCCAAATATACTACAAGCCCATTCAGCACTCCCTTTCATAGAAAATCTTACAGGAACAGTATTGAATGGTGAACTTCAAAGAGAATCAAAACCAAAACATGAGTGTGTGGGGAAAGGAAGTTGATACAAGAAGGTCTTAAAAGATAAAAGTAAAGTAAAGAATTAACTTGAAATTAAGAGAAGTCTTTGAAATAATAATATATTTAACATTGTGGGATTTCATTGCAACCAAGAATGCTTGGTTTTGTTTTGTTGTTTTTTTATTTTAAGTACACTTACAAACACACACGCACACACACAAGAATATCCTTATACAATTACACACACATATACACAACTACACATAACCACATATTCTTAGTCATACATGTAAGACAAACCTCACACACGCAACAAATACATTTATACATACACACATATGCATGCAAATCCAATTGAATGTAGAGCGACCCTCTACATAGTTATTTGATCTGCTAGAAAAAACAGCCAAATTTCCTTTAGATTGTATCCTTTCCAGGTCATCAAATCAATGAATGACTTCAGTTGGTATCTTTGACAAGTACCATGTACCTGTCTTTGAATTTTCCTGAGAAAATATATAGTTGCTTTCTTTGGATAATTTTTACCAGGACACCATCTTGTTGGCTAGATACAAAGAAGTTTGTCACACCTACATGGCCTTTCCAAAATGTAAGAGCAAGAATAAATACTCCAAAGCCTTTTATACAACATCATAATTCACCATCATTCTTCATTGCTAGCAAGGGTTAGGCAGGTTTTCAGAGACCGAATTAGAACTCAAGTAGGGCTACTGACCTCTTAGTTAGGTGGGGAAGCTACAGCTTCATTATATATGATCCTGCAGTCACCTAAGTACATTTTATCATGACACCAACACTAGAAAGGTTCTCATATCTATGACACAACTGAAGACCAGTCAGTGACAATGGTGCCAACATTGTTCTGCTTAAACGGTTGCAAGTCAAAAACTGCAAGATAAATATGTAAACAAGTGAATTCCAGAGGGTCAATGTTGTGGAGAGGAAGGATTAGATGTAATGGTTTGTATAGGATCTGAGAGTGTGATTAGAGGAAGAGAAATCAGTAAAGAGTATATGATGGTAGGTAGTACAAGCATAGTCAACTGTGAGGAGAAAGGGCCATCATAGTAGCAGTAGGAAAAATAAAGACAAGGGACCATCATAGCCACACCTTGCAGATACATCGCAAATTTGTGCGACATTAGTTTTGTGGGTTTACTGAAATTTCACAGGCAGTTTTTATTTTATGTTGGACGATGCCAGAACTTTGCAATAACCGTGGTTGGTGTTAGGAAGGGCATCCAGCCGTAGAAAACCCGCCAGACAGTCCTATACGAGCAAGACAACCAATCTTGCCTCAAGTGGGAAAATTCCCGTCCAAACCCATGCTAGCGTGGAAAATGGACGTTAAACGATGATGATGATGATGATGATGATGATGATGATGATTACCAGAAGTGCGACTCCAGTTGTCAGAACAGGCTCGACAGGAAATTTAATTCAATGCCTTAAAAATTCTACAAATCCTTTACTCTAGACTGATATTTTATTTATCAAACCAAAAAGGATAAAAGGCAAAGTTGACCACAATTTGAGATCAGCGAAGCCAAACAAATACTGCAAGACATTCTATCTGATGCTTAAATAATTCTGACATTACACTCTGTCGTATACTCATAAACACAAATATGATTGTTTAAATAAAGTAAATTTACATTTACACACATATGCATGGAGACAGCTAATTAGATTATCATCATCATCATCATTTTACGTCCGCTTTTCCTTGCTTGCAAGGGTAGGACGGGAACTGATTCTGGCTTGATTTCTACAGCTGGATGCCCTTCCTAACACCAACCTCATTTACAGTGAGTGCTGGGTGCTTTTTTGCCGTGGCCCCTCCACGTCCACTTTACAGTGGAATGATAGGGACCCCAGTCCCTATCATCTCATTTCTACAGCTGAGTAAACTGGAGCAATGTGAAATAAAGTGTCTTGCTCAAGGACACAACACATCACCCAGTCTGAGAATTGAACTCACATTCTTTCGATTGCAAGGCCAATGCTCTAACCACTGAGCCATGTGCCTCCATTATAGTAATAAATATATATTTGTGAACATCCGGTTGACTTAAGAGACATGGTGAAAATTTGAAATGTAGTCCTCCCAATGTAAATGACTATAACAATAGTCATTCACTATGAATAAAGTTGAAAAAATCAGGTAAAGTTCCCAACACCAAGTACTATTATTTATAGTATTTGACTATCATTGTACTACAATAATAGACAAGGCAAATACAAATATGCAAAAACACAAAGTCTTATTAGTTTCTCGCTTAGGAAGAAGTAAATGAGGGTTTCGACGTGTCAGACATAAGTCCTTCTTCAGAAAATAGAGAGTTCAGAAATTTGGAAGGAGAAAAGAAAAACGTTTTAAGAAGGGTGGAGAAGGTAGGTGGGAAGTCTGGCATGTGGGGAGAGTCCAGGTGTATGATGGAGTACATTTTCGTGGGTGTCCATTATTGCTTCTCTGTATGTGAGTGGGGTTTGTGTATCATTGATGAAAGTGCACGTGTGTGTGTGTATATGTGTATATATATGTGTGTCTGCGGCTACATTTAAAATTTGAATATACACAATAATATATCATCATTATTATATATATTAAAGTACCAGTAATGCACTGGGTAATTGCTGGCCTTGTGCCTAAAGTAGAAACAATTATTATATATATATATATATATATATACACACTTCACCAACATATGTAAACACAACTATACATATGCACATACACACATATATATATATATATATGTATATATTCATACTCATATAAACAGACATAGAAAGAGAGAAAGGGGAAGAGAGAGAGAGAGAGAGAGAAAGCCAAGTACACATATACACAAATAAATCTGTTAAAACAATTTCAAGTAAGGCAGGAAATGTTCCTGAGATTTTCTCAAGATTAATAATCAAAGAAATAGATCTTTAAGAGAATATTTTTGAAGTTGAAATTAATAATAGTAAAAACAATATATTTGAAACAAGTTACGTACAAGTGTTCACTCAAAACACACACATACACACACATACATACATACATATATATATATATACTATATTTTTAGATGATCACATTCAAACACATATATCTATATATGCACACACATTTATACACACACATACATACACGCACATACAGGCATATATACACTGATGTATGTGGACACAATCACAGCCAAATAAACTCAGTGATTTAACATGGAAAATAATAAAAATAATAAAAAACGTACAGATATAAAGGTTCAATATATATATATATATGTGTGTGTATATATATGGAGGCACATGGCTTAGTGGTTAGAACATTGGCCTTGCAATCGACAGGTTGTGAGTTCAATTCTCAGACCAGGTGATGTATTGTGTCCTTGAGCAAGACACTTTATTTCACATTGCTCCAGTTTACTCAGTTGTAGAAATGAGATGATAGGGACTGGGGTCCCTATCATTCCACTGCAAAGTGGTCGTAGAGGCGCCACGGCAAAAAAGCACCCAGCACTCACTGTAAATGAGGTTGGTGTTAGGAAGGGCATCCAGCTGTAGAAATCAAGCCAGAATCAGTTCCCGTCCCACCCTTGCAAGCAGGGAAAAGTGGACGTAAAATGAAATGATGATGATGAAATGATATATATATATGTGTGTGTGTGAGTGTGTATATATATATACACACACACACACATATATATATATTGAACTTTTATATCTGTATATATATATTGTGTTTTTCTTATTTCCAGAATATTTCCTAAAAGAGAAAAGTTAAGATGCAAGAATTTGATAACTAAAGGTCAGTGTTTTGAGAGAGATATGGAAATATATAGGGAGGGGCTGAGAGAGAGATGGAGGGAGGGAGAAATAGCAATACATGAATATATACATATATATATAGAGAGAGTGGTTAAGAGAGAAAGAGATATGTAGATATAGAGAGACCGAGAAGGAGAAAGAAAAAGATATGTAAATATATAGAGAAAGCCAGAGAGAGACAGAATCAAAGATATGAAGATGAGGAAGGCAAACGGTCTATTGGGTATAGCTGCCGAGATGCTGAAAGCATCTGGGTTTGTAGGTCACACCATAACCACACATATTGTTAACCAGGTAATACTAGAAGGTGCCATACCAAACGATTGGTGCAGCAGCATCATTGTCAACTGCTACAAAGGTAAAGGAGATGCATTAGATAGAGGAAACTATAGAGGTATAAAGCTGATGGACCAGGTCATGAAAGTAACGGAAAGAGTTATAGCACAGTTGATTAGGGACCGGGTAAAACTAGATGAGAGGCAGTTTGGGTTTGTGCCAGGAAAAGGCACCACTGATGCCCTCTTCCTTGTGAGGCAGTTACAGGAAAAGTACCTAGCTAAAAGTAAGCTGCTCTACCTGGCATTTGTTGAGCTGGAAAAAGCCTTCGACAGTGCCCCGTGCTATAATCTGGTGGGTTCTTAGAAAACTAGGAGTAGATGAATGGCTTGTGAAAGCTGTACAAGCCATGTATAGGGGAGCAGTCAGCAAAGTTAGAGTTAACAATGACTATAGTGAGGAATTTAGCATACAGGTCGGTGTCCACCAGACCTCTCCTGTTTATTATAGTATTGCAGGCTATAACAGAGGAGTTTAAGACCGGATGCCCATGGGAACTCCTAAATGCGGATGATCTTACAATTATAGCTGAATCTATGGCAGAACTAAAGAAGAAATTCCAAACATGGAAGCAGGGAGTAGAAAGGAAGGGTCTCAAAGTCAACCTGACAAAGACTAAGGTCCTCGTAAGTAGATGAGAAAACAGAGCCCAGATCCCCTTAGGGAAATGGCCTTGCTCAGTATGTAAGAAAGGTGTAGGTAGGAACTCCATCTTCTGCTCCAAATGCAAACTATGGGTACACAAGAGATGTAGTGGGATCTCAGGAAGCTTAGTTAAGAATCTAGTCGTTACATGCAGCAGCTGTACTGGGACAGCTACTACCACTGCTAGCTGCAAAAGGCTTTTCCCTCAAAATGAAAGGCAGGCTGTATGATGTGTGCATACGAACAGCAATGTTACATGGTAGTGAGAACTGGGCGCTGTCTGTAGAAGACTTGTGTAGATTAGAGAGAAATGAAGCCTGCATGCTCCGATGGATGTGTAATAGTAATATACGTGAACGACAAAGCATAAACGAGTTGAGAGAGAGAGACTGAGCATAAGAGGAATCAAATGCTGTGTGCAGGAGAGGAGGTTGCGTTGGTATGGACATGTGATGCGTATGAAGGATGACAGCTGCATAAAAAGGTGCAGAGCACTAGAAGTCGATGGAAACCGCGGAGTGGGGAGACCCAGGAAGACCTGGGATGAGGTGATAAAAGCTGACCTTACCTAATTACACCTCTCAAAGGCGATGGCACAGGACCGTGACTTCTGGTGTCACACAGTAATACAGAAGACCTGACTTCCCATGGGTAGAGGCCGACGCTGAAGCATGTAGACAATATGAGCCCATCCCCATAATGACATTGATGGTGGTACTGGTGGTGGTAGAGGCAGTGATGGTGGTAGAGGCAGTGATGGTGGTAGAGGAATTGGTGGTGGTAGAGGCAGTGGTGGTGGTAGAGGTATTGGTGCTGGTAGAGGCAGTGGTGGTGGTAGAGGCAGTGATGGTGGTAGAGGTAGTGATGGTGGTAGAGGTAGTGATGGTGGTAGAGGAATTGGTGGTGGTAGAGACAGTGGTGGTGGTAGAGGCAGTGATGGTGGTAGAGGAATTGGTGGTGGTAGAGGCAGTGGTGGTGGTAGAGGTATTGGTGCTGGTAGAGGCAGTGGTGGTGGTAGAGGCAGTGATGGTGGTAGAGGTAGTGATGGTGGTAGAGGAATTGGTGGTGGTAGAGGCAGTGGTGGTGGTAGAGGCAGTGATGGTGGTAGAGGTATTGGTGGTGGTAGAGGCAGTGGTGGTGGTAGAGGTAGTGATGGTGGTAGAGGTATTGGTGCTGGTAGAGGCAGTGGTGGTGGTAGAGGCAGTGATGGTGGTAGAGGTAGTGATGGTGGTAGAGGTAGTGATGGTGGTAGAGGAATTGGTGGTGGTAGAGGCAGTGGTGGTGGTAGAGGCAGTGATGGTGGTAGAGGTATTGGTGGTGGTAGAGGTATTGGTGCTGGTAGAGGCAGTGGTGGTGGTAGAGGTAGTGATGGTGGTAGAGGCAGTGATGGTGGTAGAGGCAGTGGTGGTGGTAGAGGCAGTGATGGTGGTAGAGGCAGTGATGGTGGTAGAGGCAGTGATGGTGGTAGAGGTAGTGATGGTGGTAGAGGTAGTGATGGTGGTAGAGGAATTGGTGGTGGTAGAGGCAGTGATGGTGGTAGAGGTAGTGATGGTGGTAGAGGTAGTGATGGTGGTAGAGGAATTGGTGGTGGTAGAGGCAGTGATGGTGGTAGAGGCAGTGATGGTGGTAGAGGTAGTGATGGTGGTAGAGGTAGTGATGGTGGTAGAGGCAGTGGTGGTAGATAATAAAGGAGTTGGTGATGAGAATGGTAATGACACTGGTGGTGGTATTGGTGGTAGTAATTGTAGAGTTGGTTGTGGGGGCTGTAGTGTTGGTGGTAGTGATGGTGGTTTGGTGGTAGAGGTGTTGGTTGTGGTGGTAGTGGTGGTGGTGTTGGTGGTAGTGTTGATGGAGTTGGTAGTGGTGGTAGTGTTGGTGGTAGTGATGGTGGTGTTGGTGGTAGAGGTGTTGGTTGTGGTGGTAGTGGTGGTGGTGTTGATGGTAGTGTTGATGGAGTTGGTGGTAGTGATGGTGGTGTTGGTGGTAGTGATGGTGGTGTTGGTGGTAGAGGTGTTGGTTGTGGTGGTAGTGGTGGTGGTGTTGATGGTAGTGTTGATGGAGTTGGTGGTAGTGATGGTGGTGTTGGTGGTAGTGATGGTGGTGTTGGTGGTAGAGGTGTTGGTTGTGGTGGTAGTGGTGGTGGTGTTGATGGTAGTGATGCTGGATAATGATGAAGACAACCATGGAAATGATAATGGTGTTGGTGAGGAAGATGGCAATGATGGCTGTTGTAGACAGTAATGAAGTTGGACATGAAGATGATGATGATCGTAGTGGTGGTGGTGGTGGTGGTGGTTATGTTAATGACTGAAATGATGGTGGTGGTGGTGGTGGTATCAATGATGTTATGATGTTGATGATGATGATTGATGATAATGCTGCCGATATCAATGGAGTTATAATGTTGATGAAGTTAATGGTTTAATACAACAGAAGGTGGGCGGGTCATCTCACCAGAGAGCGAAGATGACAGACATACAATCAGGGTTGAATTTTTTAAAACCTTTGTGACACCCGGGGCATTTCAGGTTTGAGGGAGCCCCTTAAACAGAAAACATTAGAATACCCCTCACCCCAAATTTTACATATCAAAGTTAGCTTGGCACAATTAATTATAACTGAAAAGTTATACATCTATCTAGGGCGGGTAAAATTCCCGAGATCCATGGACGAGTTCTCTCCAGCGGTCTCTGTCCCTCATTATCGCTGCCATGTCCTGCGTCTCCCACAGACCAGTGTCTGTCCTTAGGGCATCAACATACGTTAACCTTGGTCTTCCTCTTCCAGTGTGTCCATGTAGGGGCTCCCACAGGAGCACTGAGTGCAATGTCAACTCTTCATTGTTGTAGTGGAGTCTGTGCTGCTGTACGGGTCTGAGACTTGGACACTGACCAAGAAACTCACTCAGATGGTGGATGGGTACTACACGAGAATGCTGAGGATTGCTCTGAACATTAATCAGTATACACTGAGGAATGAAAAACTCAGAGCTGTACGGGAGCCTCCCAAAAGTCAGCTCAAAAGTGACACAGAAGAGACTGAGGTTAGCTGGACATGCTCACCGACATCCAGAGTTGACAAGTTATACATACAGGTATTAAATTGATAATTTCTCACCATCCTAAAACTAAAAAGTGCAGCTGAGCGTACAAATAAATTGCTACGCCCATTGCTGGTGAGGTCCTCCACTGCAGTGGGCCCGGAGCACTTGCCTCCTTTGCACCCCATTAAATCCAGCCCTTTATACATGGACACACACACAAAACAAATATCAGCAGTAAGAGATAGTAAAACCTATGATGTTAATGAATTACATCTACATAACATAGCTGTCGGGATATTGCATCCTTCAAAACTTCTGTGCTTCCCGAAATTCACCAACACTACACCTGATTTTCCACCTCCATATACACGCATGTATCTGTATGTATATCATGTTCACTTTCGCGGTTGATTGGCAGTATCGGTAGAGGATTGGATACCATGCGTTGTAGCATAGAGTTATGGCCCTTTACGTTCTGAGTTCAAATCCTGCCGAGGTTAACTTTGCCTTTCATCCTTACGGGGTCAATAAAATAAAGTACTGAGATAATTTGCTGGCCTTGTGCCAAAAGTAGAAACAATTATTCTATGTACTATACATGCACATTTGATGAGTTGTAGTGCACCTGAGCACTGTACACAATAATTTCATTATTATTATTATATGATAGACAGCTAGAGAAGTTTTATTTCACTTGAAGTTGATCTAACAGGATTTCAACGTTGTAGATAAAACAATTAATACAGGTAAAATTCCATTATAACGAATTTTTCAGTATAACGAAATTTTTTTAATCCTCGAGGTAATAAATAAACGCTTGATTTGTTTCGGTTGATCTCGTTATAAAGAATTTTTTGTTACAACACATTTTTTTTATACCCCGTGAATTTCGTTATTACGGAATTTCACTGTAAAACTTTTAAGGCTCCACTAAACTTTTTGAATTATTTCCCCTGCAACTGCATTATTTTTGTAGTAGCAAAAAAATATATGTACCCTGTTTTTAAATCTTAACTATAATAAAGAAAGGAGTGTGAGACTGCGTCCAGAATATATATTTTTTACCCCGTTTGTAAAATAAGTTGGATTACTTTGAAGAAATAATTGTTTGTAAATAATGAATGAATATAACATAATTTATGTACTAAATTTCGTAACTCTTGATTAGATATATTCTATTGCTTATTTAAAGATTCACTTCTTTAAAATTTTCAAATCTCAAAACTTCTGGTTATATTATATAAAAACATTGTATATGTTTCTCCTAATGCAGTTTATATATAATATTGTCTCTTTAAAATGTATCATGGATTACTTTACTGACTACAGAAGAGAGTGTAACATAGACTTTGTTCAATTTCTGTGTATATTGTCAATTACAATTTTATTTGATGTATCATATCTACAATTTTATTTGATGTATCATATATACTTGTGAATAATATCAATATGCACACTACACATACTAGCAGAAAACCACCCGAAGGGTGGTTTTCTGCTAGTTATTATAACTTTCTATGTATTTTGTGTACAGACATTTTTTTAATGCTAATAAAGGGATGCATGAGCAATATTTTTACGTAATTAATTATATTCTGCATGTGGCTTTTAACATTGAAAAATAAACAAAAATACACAAAAACAAAAAAAATCGCAAATGTGTGACGTTTATTAGTGTTTGTGGAGTTCCAGGGTGCAGCCTACTTTATAATCCACCAGACTATCCCTTGCCATGATTTTATGGAAGCCTGCCATCTCAATAAGGTGATCTGTAGTCCAGTACAGATTGAATGATGAAAGGCTTACCCCAATCAAAAGAATCTTCTATATATATAAAAGCGAGGATGTGTGTGTGTCTGTTTACAATTACCAACCGAATTTGACCAAATTTTCTGTGCACGTTGCACAGGTCGCTAAGATGGTCACATCACAAAAATCTTTCAAATCGACCCACGTAGAACAATAAAAAATCGATATCAAAATTATCGGTAGCAAAATTGATGTAAGGGAGATAACCAACTTTATTGACAATCCTTATAAAAAAGGGAGATAACCAACTTTATTGACAGAAATATAAACATCAGATTCATTTGAAGATAAATCACTAATATTATCGTTTGTTTCTTGTTTATTCTTTGTTGCATTTCAAACCCCGGGTAACGCCGGGTAAATCTGCTAGTAATTGCTAAAAAGAAAGCCTTCATCTCACCAAAAGTAACTTCACTCCACGTGTTGATATAGGAATGAGAAACAGCATATGGACCTCTCATTTCTTTCACTTGGCTGGCATATTTATTTGTTTCATTAACCAGTAATGGAATTATTTCGTCTGTAAAAAAACAGATGAAGAAGTAGGCCTTCGGTAATGACATCAGGCACTTCTTTGGGGCCAGTACTCCAGAAAAAGCCATCAGCCAAGGATGATCGTTTCCACACTAGGTAAATTGTTTTTCATAGTATCGTTGTCGTTGCTGTCACTGCTATCATAATCCACTGTTTCACCATCAATATCGGCTTGTATACATCCTAAAAAATCATCATCCATAAAGATTTCTTCGTAAAAACTTTCTTTCACAGTAGTTGCCATTTTTAAAAATCAAACTTTTTCATTTACAATTGTTTACACACACGAAGAAAAATTAAAAATGGCATTGAAAAATGAAAGTTTAACCTCGTTCTGAATAGAAAGTATGTTGTTACCAGTTTAAAACACCAGAAATAACCTTTGACATAATATTTATTTGCTAAGGGTATCCAGGGCGACTAAATGCGCCTGGAGCTACAAGGGGAGATTATTCTCAGTGCATGA
>OZ024752.1:4777697-4810197 GCA_964016885.1 Eledone cirrhosa | reverse complement strand
AGGGAGGTAGGTCTTCATTTCAGTTTTTGTGCCAACCCTTACCTATGATCATGAATCTTGAATAATTGTTTCTATTTTAGGCACAAGGCCAGCAATTACCCAGTACATTACTGGTACTTTATTTTATCGACGCTGTAAGGATGAAAGGCAAAGTTAACCTCAACAGGATTTGAACTCAGATCGTAAAGGGACGTAACTATGCTGGAAAGCATGCCCGACCCTCTACCGATACTGCCAATTCACCGCCCTTCATGAATCTTGAATAATGACCGAAAGAATACGATCGTGAATACAAGTAGCCAAAACTGGGATTCTTCTGAAGAGTCTTTGGAGTAACATTACTGGATATAGTGGGGAGATGAGACAGTAACACCAGGTAGAGCCACTTGCTTCTCCAAATTGAGAGACCACAGCACTGTTACTATGGACATGTGATTAGAGTGTCTCAGGAAAGAATCGTTGGACAGCTTGAGGAGTCTGCCCCTACAAGAAGAAGAAGAAGAAGAAGAAGAAGAAGAAGAAGAAGAAGAAGAAGAAGAAGAAGAAGAAGGAGGAGGAGGAGAGGGAGAAGGAGAAGAAGGAGAAGAAGGAGAAGAAGGAGGAGGAGGAGAAGAAGGAGAAGAAGAAAAAGAAAAAGAAAAAGAAAAAGGAAAAGAAAAAGAAAAAGAAAAAGAAAAAGAAAAAGAAAACGAAAAAGAAAAAGAAAAAAGAAGAAGGTATAACAGGTCACTTGATGGGATTCATGGGATTTTTACAGAACATGCCTTTCCTTTCCATCATCTAAAAATTCAGGTTCTATAAATAATGATGAAGATGATGATGAGAATGAAGCTGCTGCTGATGATAATAATGATAAGGTTGATAATGATGGTAATGACAATGATAATGGTTATGATATATCCATATACATATATTTATTGTAATTTTATTGGCAGTGATTTCCAAGTTGAAATTTCATGGGGCTCTATGGCTTATTGGAACTATGAAAATTGGGAAGCATTCAGCAGATTTTATTGTAGTTATTCTATGGAGAGAAGGAATAAATTGATTCAAATGAGAGGGTTGGAATCATACAGTATAATGGCAATTATGATGTATGGTGGTCAGTATTTAATTCCAGATGGAAGTGTATGTTGAACAGGGTGGTGTTGGAGAGGAAGTTTATGGTTTTGTTTGTTTTTTTTTTTTAAGTAGGGAAAGTAGGTGGTTGGTCAAGGGGTCTTAAGAAACTAAAGGGCATAAATCAAGGAATGTCTGTGCCTAGGAGGAGGAGATGAAGAAGAAGAAGAAGAAGAAATGAAAGAGTAAATATGTGAAAGAAGTGATGTTATAGTCTAAAAGTGGTAGAAAATCAATGGTGAAGAAAATCAATGGTGGAAGCAGGAGAAAAGAGGAAGTAGTAAGTTATAGTTGAAGATTGATAACAAACAACAACAGATAGAAATGGTGACAACAACAATATGATGATGATGATGGGGAATATTACAAGAACACATTATGACAGAGGCAGTGAATAAGAGTAAAAGAGAAAATAAAACGCAAAGCCAAAAGGGGAAAACAAAGAAAGTGATATGTATTTACATATATATATGTATATATAAATATGTATGTATACATATATGTGTGTGTATGTATATATATGCATATATTTGTATATATATATATATATGTGTGTGTGTGTGTGTGTGCATGTGTGTGAAATATGTGTTTATCTATATATGTATATATATATATATGCGTGTATGTATTCATATATTAGTGCAAACGTGCTATCTTTAAGATAGTGTTTCACATTGATACCATTGTATTATATATTCCTGTAGATGGAAATAGGAATGGAAACAGCAACAGCTTGTGGTTCCTGATTTGTGAAAGCAATTAAATATAAAGGTAATCAATGAAAGACTTTACCATAGATTGTAGATACACTCCTAAAAGATTTACCAAAATAGTTTTTATGTCCACTTTTCCATACTGGCATGGGTTGGATGGTATGTTTGGAGACAATGTTTTATAGCCATTCAGCCTTCCTGAGACCAACTCTTTTAGTCACCTATTATGACACACAAGGATAGGGTATACTTATTCTGAAAACTGGGATAATCTTCAATTTATGACAGACAAGGATATGGTGTACTATTCTAAAAACTGGGATAAACCTGGCTTTTGTGACACACAAGGATAGGGTGAAGAACAGAACAATTTCTGGGGAAGACAAGGGGAGGGAAGACAATCTGTCTGGGAGAAAAATAACTCCAAATATGTAAAACTGTATGAGGTACACCAGAAAACAAGGAGGTGGCAGCTTATCTAGGTGGGTGGTTAGTATTAATAAATAAGACTACATAAGATAGATATAGGCTCCGTAAGTTGTATCAAAGACAACCCATCAAGGAGAGCAGTGGCTGTGAATGAAAACGAATACAGATAACTTCTTTAGTCCTGATGGCACGGTTCATGCTATAAAGTGGTTGGTGATTGGAAGAGCATCCAACCAGAAAAACCCAGCTAAAACGATGAAAAAAATTATCACAGCCTCAGCAGTGTTTGAACTCTGAATGTTGAGAGACAAAAGAAATGCCACCAAAGTGCAACGCCATCTATCTGATGCTTGAATGACTCTGTTACACTACTTGCCTTGATGTATGAAAAATATAAAGTAAATATATATATATATATATATATATAAATAATGAAAAATATATTAGTTATATTGATGATGATGGTGATGGCGATGATGGTAATGGTAATGATGACGGTGGTGGTGGTGATGATGCTGCTGCTGATGGTGGTGATGATGATAAAGATATCAGAAAGCAGTCTCCGAATATAAGAAATTAAAGTAAGCTGTGAGTATGAGATATTAAAAGAGATGGAACTAGAGGGATTGTCATTGATGATGACGATGATGATGAACACAATGATGATGATGATGATGATGACGATGATGATGAACACAATGATGATGATGATGATGATGATGACGGCGGAGAATGACAAGAGAAAAGAGAGAAAGAATATTATCTTATTGATATAAGTATTGAAATTATTGATAAAAGTAGAGAACTGGTATCAGATAAGACATCAAACCAAATGTCTGAGTGACATTTCATCAAATATCTCATATTGGCAGCTGTGATTGGCGATGGTGCTGCTTGCTGTGATGTAGATAAATTTTACTTTATCCTACCGCCATCATCACCACCACCACCACCACCATCATCATCCTCATCAAATAAACACGTGCGTGTTGTATGCAAGCACACATAGAAATAAAGATGTATGCTAAAAGGATACGTTTACCAAATTCACAGCATGTAACACGTACATATCTATATATATATGAAGGTAAGTAGTTAGGTGTATGTATGTATATCATCATCATCACCGTTTTATGTCTATTCTTCCACGCTAGCATGGGTTAGACGGGTTGTCCTGTTGTGGGCAATGCCTGGTTGGCTGACCTAGTCTTGTTCATATGGGAACTGATTTGGCTAGATTTCTACAGCTGGATGCCCTTCCTAACACCAACCTCATTTACAGTGAGTGCTGGGTGCTTTTTTTGCTGTGGCACCTCCACGACCACTTTTCAGTGGGAGGGGCTGGGTGCATATAGTCTATATGCTTCGGCTTCAGCTTGTACCCTTGGGGAGTTGGGTCTTTTGTATTATTGCGTGACGCCAGAGGTCACGGTCGTGTGTCATTGCCCTTGAGAGGTGCAATTGAGTAAGGTCAGCTTTTATCACCTCATCCCAGGTCTTCTTGGGTCTCCCCAGTCCACGGCTTCCAATGACTTTTAGTGTTCTGCACCTTTTTATGGAGCTGTCATCCTTCATACGCAACACATGTCCATACCAACGTAACCTCCTCTCCTGCACACAGCATTTGATTCCTCTTACGCTCAGTCTCTCTCTCAATTTGTTTATGCTTTGCCATTTGTGTATATTACTATTACACATCCATCGGAGCATTTCTAATCTACGCAAGTCTTCTGCACACAATGCCCAGGTCTCACTACCATGTAACATTGCTGTTCGTATACACACATCATACAGTCTGCCTTTCATTTTGAGGGAAAAACCTTTTGTAGCTAACAGTGGCAGTTGGTCCCAGAACTTCTTCCATCCCGCTCTTACTCTGGTTACTATACGCATGTGTGTGTATGTATATATATGTATGTATATCTGTATGTGTTAATGTATGCAGTGGCGAAGGGTAACCTTGAAAGCAGGGCATGCAGTCCAATCGCCATGGCGGAAAGTGGGGCTGTACAGCCTTAACCCCCCCCCCCCCCCCCCAATTCCCTCTAAATGATCCTCCCGGTCAGAGTCGCATGTAGTGTTAGCTAGTGTGTGCGTGTGTGCGTGTGTGCGTGTGTGTGTGTGTGTGTCTGTGTTATCTTTTTATGTGTCTACGATTTAGTAAGCAGCCAGAATTCTGCTGGCTTCAACCAACGCAATTGAGCAACTCAAGATTCTATAACACATGCACCATTCGCCCCTGAATGTAGGTATATATATGCATGTGTGTATGTATGTATATACGCATGTGTGTATGTATGTATAAATGCATGTGTGTATGTATGTATAAATGCATGTGTGTATGTAGGTATATATGCATGTGTGTATGTATGTATATATGCATGTGTGTATGTATGTATATACGCATGTGTGTATGTATGTATAAATGCATGTGTGTATGTATGTATATACGCATGTGTGTATGTATGTATATGCATGTGTGTATGTATGTATAAATGCATGTGTGTATGTATGTATATATGCATGTGTGTATGTATGTATATACGCATGTGTGTATGTAGGTATATATATGTATGTGTGTATGTATGTATATATGTATGTGTGTATGTATGTATATATGCATGTGTGTATGTATGTATATACGCATGTGTGTATGTAGGTATATATGCATGTGTGTATGTATGTATAAATGCATGTGTGTATGTATGTATATATGCATGTGTGTATGTAGGTATATATGCATGTGTGTATGTATGTATATGCATATGTGTATGTATGTATATATGCATGTGTATGTATGTATAAATGCATGTGTGTATGTATGTATATGCATGTGTGTATGTATGTATAAATGCATGTGTGTATGTATGTATAAATGCATGTGTGTATGTATGTATATGCATATGTGTATGTATGTATATATGCATGTGTATGTATGTATATATGCATGTGTATGTATGTATAAATGCATGTGTGTATGTATGTATATACGCATGTGTGTATGTATGTATATACGCATGTGTGTATGTATGTATAAATGCATGTGTGTATGTATGTATAAATGCATGTGTGTATGTAGGTATATATGCATGTGTGTATGTATGTATATATGCATGTGTGTATGTAGGTATATATGCATGTGTGTATGTATGTATATATGCATGTGTGTATGTATGTATAAATGCATGTGTGTATGTATGTATAAATGCATGTGTGTATGTATGTATATATGCATGTGTGTATGTAGGTATATATGCATGTATGTATGTAGGTATATACGCATGTGTGTATGTATGTATATACGCATGTGTGTATGTAGGTATATATGCATGTGTGTATGTATGTATATACGCATGTGTGTATGTAGGTATATATGCATGTGTGTATGTATGTATATACGCATGTGTGTATGTATGTATATATGCATGTGTGTATGTATGTATATATGCATGTGTGTATGTATGTATATACGCATGTGTGTATGTATGTATATACGCATGTGTGTATGTATGTATATACGCATGTGTGTATGTATGTATATACGCATGTGTGTATGTATGTATATGCATGTGTGTATGTATGTATAAATGCATGTGTGTATGTATGTATAAACGCATGTGTGTATGTATGTATATACGCATGTGTGTATGTATGTATATGCATGTGTGTATGTATGTATAAATGCATGTGTAAATGCATGTGTGTATGTATGTATATACGCATGTGTGTATGTATGTATATACGCATGTGTGTATGTATGTATATATGCATGTGTGTATGTATGTATAAATGCATGTGTGTATGTAGGTATATATGCATGTGTGTATGTATGTATATATGGATGTGTGTATGTAGGTATATATGCATGTGTGTATGTATGTATAAATGCATGTGTGTATGTATGTATAAATGCATGTGTGTATGTATGTATAAATGCATGTGTGTATGTATGTATAAATGCATGTGTGTATGTAGGTATATATGCATGTGTGTATGTATGTATATATGCATGTGTGTATGTAGGTATATATGCATGTGTGTATGTATGTATAAATGCATGTGTGTATGTATGTATAAATGCATGTGTGTATGTATGTATATACGCATGTGTGTATGTATGTATATGCATATGTGTATGTATGTATATATGCATGTGTATGTATGTATATATGCATGTGTATGTATGTATAAACGCATGTGTGTATGTATGTATATATGCATGTGTATGTATGTATATATGCATGTGTATGTATGTATAAACGCATGTGTGTATGTAGGTATATATGCAAGTGTGTATGTATGTATATACGCATGTGTGTATGTATATACATACATACACACATGCGTATGTAGGTATATATGCGTGTGTGTATGTAGGTATATACGCATGTGTGTATGTAGGTATATATGCATGTGTGTATGTAGGTATATATGCATGTGTGTATGTATGTATAAATGCATGTGTGTATGTATGTATAAACGCATGTGTGTATGTAGGTATATACGCATGTGTGTATGTATATATACGCATGTGTGTATGTAGGTATATATGCATGTGTGTATGTAGGTATATACGCATGTGTGTATGTAGGTATATACGCATGTGTGTATGTATGTATAAACGCATGTTTGTATGTATGTATATACGCATGTGTGTATGTAGGTATAAATGCATGTGTGTATGTATGTATACATGCATGTGTGTATGTAGGTATATACGCATGTGTGTATGTAGGTATATACGCATGTGTGTATGTATGTATAAATGCATGTGTGTATGTATATATATGCATGTGTGTATGTATGTATATACGCATGTGTGTATGTATGTATAAATGCATGTGTGTATGTATGTATATACGCATGTGTGTATGTAGGTATATACGCATGTGTATGTATGTATAAATGCATGTGTGTATGTATATATATGCATGTGTGTATGTGTGTATACATGCATGTGTGTATGTATGTATATACGCATGTGTGTATGTAGGTATATATGCATGTGTGTATGTATGTATATATATGCATGTGTGTATGTAGGTATATACGCATGTGTGTATGTATGTATATACGCATGTGTGTATGTAGGTATATATCCATGTGTGTATGTATGTATATACGCATGTGTGTATGTAGGTATATATGCATGTGTGTATGTATATACGCATGTGTGTATATATATACGCATGTGTGTATGTATGTATATACGCATGTGTGTATGTAGGTATATACGCATGTGTGTATGTATGTATATACGCATGTGTGTATATATATACGCATGTGTGTATGTATGTATATACGCATGTGTGTATGTAGGTATAAATGCATGTGTGTATGTATGTATATACGCATGTGTGTATGTATGTATAAATGCATGTGTGTATGTATGTATAAATGCATGTGTGTATGTATGTATAAATGCATGTGTGTATGTATGTATAAATGCATGTGTGTATGTAGGTATATACGCATATGTGTATGTATGTATATACGCATGTGTGTATGTATGTATATATGCATGTGTGTATATAGGTATATATGCATGTGTGTATGTAGGTATATACGCATGTGTGTATGTATGTATATATGCATGTGTGTATGTATGTATATACGCATGTGTGTATGTATGTATATACGCATGTGTGTATGTAGGTATATACGCATGTGTGTATGTAGGTATATATGCATGTGTGTATGTAGGTATATACGCATGTGTGTATGTATGTATATACGCATGTGTGTATGTATGTATATATGCATGTGTGTATGTATGTATATACGCATGTGTGTATGTATGTATATACGCATGTGTGTATGTAGGTATATATGCATGTGTGTATGTATGTATATACGCATGTGTGTATGTATGTATATATGCATGTGTGTATGTATGTATATACGCATGTGTGTATGTATGTATATATGCATGTGTGTATGTATGTATATATGCATGTGTGTATGTATGTATATACGCATGTGTGTATGTATGTATATACGCATGTGTGTATGTATGTATAAATGCATGTGTGTATGTAGGTATATATGCATGTGTGTATGTATGTATATATATGCATGTGTGTATGTAGGTATATATGCATGTGTGTATGTATGTATATACGCATGTGTGTATGTATGTATATATGCATGTGTATGTATGTATAAATGCATGTGTGTATGTATGTATAAATGCATGTGTGTATGTAGGTATATATGCATGTGTGTATGTATGTATATACGCATGTGTGTATGTATGTATATACGCATGTGTGTATGTATGTATATATGCATGTGTGTATGTAGGTATATATGCATATGTGTATGTATGTATAAATGCATGTGTGTATGTAGGTATATACGCATGTGTGTATGTATGTATATACGCATGTGTGTATGTATGTATAAATGCATGTGTGTATGTATGTATAAATGCATGTGTGTATGTATGTATAAATGCATGTGTGTATGTATGTATAAATGCATGTGTGTATGTAGGTATATACGCATATGTGTATGTATGTATATACGCATGTGTGTATGTATGTATATATGCATGTGTGTATGTAGGTATATATGCATGTGTGTATGTAGGTATATACGCATGTGTGTATGTATGTATATATGCATGTGTGTATGTATGTATATACGCATGTGTGTATGTATCTATATACGCATATGTGTATGTATGTATATACGCATGTGTGTATGTAGGTATATATGCATGTGTGTATGTATGTATATACGCATGTGTGTATGTAGGTATATATGCATGTGTGTATGTAGGTATATATGCATGTGTGTATGTAGGTATATATGCATGTGTGTATGTATGTATAAATGCATGTGTGTATGTATGTATATACGCATGTGTGTATGTATGTATATATGCATGTGTGTATGTATGTATATACGCATGTGTGTATGTATGTATATATATGCATGTGTGTATGTATGTATATACGCATGTGTGTATGTATGTATAAATGCATGTGTGTATGTATGTATATACGCATGTGTGTATGTATGTATAAATGCATGTGTGTATGTATGTATATACGCATGTGTGTATGTATGTATATATGCATGTTTGTATGTAGGTATATACGCATGTGTGTATGTATGTATAAATGCATGTGTGTATGTATGTATATATGCATGTGTGTATGTATGTATAAACGCATGTGTGTATGTATGTATATATGCATGTGTATGTATGTATAAATGCATGTGTGTATGTATATAAATGCATGTGTGTATGTAGGTATATATGCATGTGTGTATGTAGGTATATACGCATGTGTGTATGTAGGTATATATGCATGTGTATGTATGTATAAATGCATGTGTGTATGTAGGTATATACGCATATGTGTATGTATGTATAAATGCATGTGTATATGTATGTATAAACGCATGTGTGTATGTATGTATAAATGCATGTGTGTATGTATGTATATACGCATATGTATGTATGTATGTATAAATGCATGTGTGTATGTATGTATATACGCATGTGTATGTATGTATAAATGCATGTGTGTATGTATAAATGCATGTGTGTATGTATAAATGCATGTGTGTATGTATATATGCATATGTGTATGCATGAATATATGAATATGTATAATGTATGCATGTATGCATGTATGTATATGTGTTTATATATATATATATGCATGTATACATGAATGTGTATTATGTATGTATGTATATATGTGTAAATGTATGTACATATCACAGCAATACATATATGTCTGCTCCGTTTCCCATAGGCAGTCCTCTCCATTTTTTTCACCATCTTACTTCACGTTTGTAAATGTATTAAACTTTATCATACATAAATCGTGAAAAGTAATCCTAACCATTTATATATTACATTTAAAGTGGTTGTTTTGGTGTCACGACAAAAAGCATCCAGCCCACACCCTAAAGTGCTTGTATCGGTATCACAACAAAAAGCACTCAGTTTTCACTGTAAAGTGGTTTTGTAGGTGCCACGACAAAAAGCACCCAGCACACGCTATAAAGTGGTTGTGTTGGTGTTATAACAAAAAGTGTCCAGTCCACACTGTAAAGTGGTCATGTTGGAATCAACAGAAAGCACCCACCACACACTGTGATGTGTTTGCTGTTAGGAAGGGCTCCAAGCCAGAAACAGTTCTGTATGAGCAAGACATGGTCACCTGACCTGACTTGCTTCAAATAAGACAACTTGTCTAACCCATGTTGGCGAGGAAAATGGATGTTAAATGATAATGATGATGATACATGTGGCATGAGCAGCAAACACAGAAGATGTGCAAAGGCTGCAAGGAAATATAGGAAGCATGCTTTAATGAATCTGTGTGAACAATGAAGCATGGAGGAAAAAACTGCGGGTAAAACTAGGAATAAAAGGAATCAGATGTAACGTGCAAGAGATTCAATGGTATGTGTATGGATGATGATTGTTGGGTGAAGAAATGGTAAAAAAATCCTAGTACTAGAACTTACAGATGATCATCATCATTGTTCTGGTTTTTAAGTCAACTTTTCCATGTTTGCATGGGTTGGAGGACAGAGATAGTTTGGGACAATGTTTCCATCATCATCATCATCATTTAACATCCATTTTTCCATGCTAGCATGGGTTAGTTAGATAGGTTGTCCCATTTGAAGCAAGTTGGGTCAGGCGACCATGCCTTGCTCATACAGAACCGTTTCTTGCTTGGTTTCAACAGCTGGATGCCCTTCCTAATGCCAACCACATTTACAGTGTGGGCTGGATGCTTTTTGTTGTGACTCCTACACAACCACTTTTCAGTGTGAGTTGGGTGCTTTTTGTTGTGATAGCAACATAACCCCTTTAGTGTGGGCTGGGTGCTTTTTGTGACACCTACATAACCACTTTACACCTTTCAGTGGTCCCTTACAACACACAGGGAAATGGTGTATATCTATCTATATATATATATAAATGCTAGTTTACGATTCTGTGTGTCCACCTAAAACTAGCAAACTACCGGACCAAACTCCTCAAAATTACCTGTACATATTCACTATACACTCGGACAGGTAACGGTCGAAAAAGTTTTACTTTGCAAAGCAAGGAATTCATTTAAACTCAATTTATTTTATTTTCTAATGAATATCAAAAAAGATCATCCATTTTATTTTTTTATGTTCTCCAGTCTGTAGATAAGCAGGAGGGATGGGAGAGAGAAAGAGAGAGAGTAGGAGATGGGAGAGAGAGTAAGGTGATGAGAGAGAGTGAGTGGGAGAGAGAATAAGGGGATGTGAGAGAGAAAGAGAGTAAGGGGATGGGAGAGAAAGACGATGAAAGAGAGAGAGAGGGAAAGTAACCAGCATTCTTAACTTTTATTTATTTATTATTTTTACACACTTTTTAACCCTCCCAATGTTATTTATCTTTTATTTATTTTTTGTTCTCTATTCCGTAGAGAGAAGGGGGGGGTGAGAGAGAAATAAAAAGAGAGAGAGTAATGGGATGGGAGAGAGAGAGAGAGAGAGGAAAAGTAGCCAGCGTTCATTAACTTTTATTTATTTAATATTTTTACACACTTCTTAACTCTCCCAATGTTATTTATCTTTCATTTATTTTTTGTTTGCTATTGTGTAAGGATGAGAGAGAGAGAAAGAAAGAGAGGAGATGAGAAAGAGAAAGGGAGTGAGGCGGATGGGGAGAAAAAGACAATAAGAAAAGAGAAAAGAGGCAGCAGAGAGGGAGGGTGATTGGAGGGATTCTTTAACTAACTTGTGTCTGCGTTTACACACACGTGTGTTATGGGGGAGGGGTTCTTTAGCAGCTGATATATGTTACAAAAACTTATTTTCTACATATGTCTAAAGAAATCACAGATGCTATTATAGAAGTTGTATATATGTGTGTATTTATCAGACAAAAAAAAAAAACGGTATTTTTAAAAGATATTATTTGAATATATTATTTTCCGCTGTTATTTGAATTAACACAGAAAATATTTTTTTTTGTAGTGTTTGTGTTTTTTTTGGATACAATCTGAAATCCCAATATTTCTACATATGTCTAAAATTAATTACACCTAATATACATTCATATAAAGAGATCATTTAAAACTACTTTACTGAGTTGTTTCTATTTCGGAAAGAGTGTGGTGTGTAATAATTGTTTCTACTTTTGGCATAAGGCCAGTAATTATTCCAGGGTATTACTGGTACTTTATTTTATCGTGTGGTGTGTAATAATTATTTTTACTTTTGGCACAAGGCCAGCAATTACCCAGTGTATTACTGGTACTTTATTTTATCGACCCTGTAAGGATGAAAGGCAAAGTTAACCTCGGCGGGATTTGAACTCAGTCCGTAAAGGGACATAACTGTGCTGCAAAGCATGGCGCCCGACCCTCTACCGATACTGCCAATCCACCGTGTGGTGTGTAATAATATCACTTCAAATGCCTAGAAAACGTTCAAGATCATTATATGGAAGGTCATCTTCAGAGGCTAAGAGAAAAAAAAAAACAGCGATCTGAATAAAGTGAAGAAGTTCAGCATGCTCGTCTAGCTGCTAACAGAGTCCAAACAGCTTTAGCATGAGCACACCGTTTGGATGAAAGGGAACAAAGGACTGCTGCTACACGAGAACAACAAATTAAGGAACAGCAGCAAATCAGACGAAATGCTAATCAAACACATCATTCTACTGCCCGAGCAGGAGAACAAGCCACAAGTAAAATGAACTGGCTGATGGGTGCTTTTTCTTATGACCCCCCAAAAGGACTACAGCAGTAATCCACAAATCAACATTGGGAAAATGAACAAATGCTGCCAGTATTGTGGTGCCAAGAAGTGGGCAGCAGAAACACCAAGTCTATGCTGCTCAAAAGGCAAAGCGAGCCTTAAAACAATAAAAGAACCTCCTGAATTTCTGAAGAATCTGCTCCTTCAACATACACCACAAGCACGACACTTCAATAAATACAACATAAAATATAATTCTGCCTTTCAAATGACATCTTTTGGGGCTGACAGGAATGTGACTGACTTTAGATTCTGTACAACTTATAAAATTCAGGGATAGAGTTACCACTTAATGGGTGGCCTTCTGCCACTTTCATGGGAACCTCACACATTTGTGCAAGTTTACTTCATGGGTGGAAATGAAACACAGGCACAACAAAGATGTACCAATGTACATGGTGGATTGCAGTTCTACATAGTCATAAAGTTACAATAAATGCTTCACCAACATCACATGTACATCAGTGTATTTAAATATGCACTGGAGAATATGAACACCAGAGATCGTAAAATCATCATTAGGGCAGACAAACGCCCAGCTTCAGAACATGAACGCAGATTCAATGCACCTGTCACTGATGAAGTTGCAATCATAATGGTTGACGAACAGCATGAACGACGTGACATTGTTTTGCAAAAACGAAGTTGACATTTGCAGCGAATTTGTGAAACTCATAGAGCCTATGATTCACTCCAATATCCGCTCTTCTTTTGGAATTGTCAAGATGGATATCATTTTCAGCTACGGCAGATCAGCCCAGGAACAGAACAAGAGACTGGCTGATCAATCAGCTGCAAAGAATTCTATGTTTATCATTTCATGGTACGTGATCACTTCAACCAAGTTCTGCGATTCAAAGAAGAGGCTTTGGAATGAGCAATGTCGTAATTCCTCATTCAATGACAATACACACAGATCCTAATTCCTTAGTCATGTAGTTTGCAAGGAATTCTGAAACCGCAAATTTACTTCATGGTGTTACTTTGGAAGAATATGCAGGCATTCCCAGGTACCTCTGCTATACAAAGTAATATAAGTGAGGACTTTGTTAGGTAGAAATACAGGGTACAAATTTAAATATACTTTCCCCGAATTACAGAAATGAGTAAGTAAATGCTTCATTCAATCATAAACCAATGGTAAATATATTTTCTTATTTTATTTATGGTTTTTAAAATAGTCTTTACATGTTGTTTGAATTTCAGAGGTTCAGAGTGAGCAAAAAAAAAAAAAATAAATAAAAAAAAAGAAAGAAAAGGATAAATAAAAAAAATCTAAATGTATTTTTTGGGTCATGCCCTTTTCACTGACAACATACCTAATGATTCATCTATGAGTAAAGTATTATATATGCTGACTGTAATAGGGAGCAGTATTCAAAAAATCACCACTGGAAAAAACTAATATTTTTCTCTAGATGATTTACTTTGACCAAACGGCAATAAATATTCTGCTATAATTCCTACTTTGGTTAAAATTCAGCAATCATATTTGAATGGTCAAATATTTTGTAATGTGCGCCAAATATATTGTAACTTTCATAAAATACCCGGGTATCACCGGGTAGCTCAGCTAGTATTCTAAATAAACCAAAGCATTCTACTTTTGCAAGGTTATGTAGAATTGTTCGTTCTGGCTTGTAATGGCAATGAATTATAAGAGGGAGAAACATATTACATTATATTTCGTTTTGGTGGTTACTATTTCAATATAATATTGCTGCTATATAAAGTCTACATTACTACATTACTTTCTCTTACTAAACAATTAGTGTGATGTCTAGCAATTCCAGCATTTCAACTATGAAAGAAACATGTCACAAGAATAGAACATCAATTATTCTCATCTCAATTCTAAGACTTCAGTAAACACATATATGTGTGTGTATAATGTATATATATATATTATAATATATGTGTGTGTGTCTGTATATATATGTATATGTATATATATCACACACACATATGTATATTGTATTATATATAAATGCACACACATATATATATACTCATATAAATATATACATCATTTTAGGCACCTCTTAATCCAATATACAGCCTACACAAGTTATGTTAATACCACAAAACATCCAGCCCACACTGTAAAGTAGTTGTGTAGTGTCACGGCAAAAAACACCCAGTACTCACTGTCAATGTGGTTTGGCATTAGGAAGGGCATCCAGCCATAGAAAACCAGCCAGAAACAGTCCTATACAAGTGAGATACGGTCACCCAACCCAACTTGCCTCAAATGGGACAAACCCATGCTAAAGTGGAAGATAGAAGTTAAATGATGATGATGATGATTATCATTACTATCCATTTTTCCTGCTAGCAAAGGTTGGACAATTCACACATAGCACATATATATATATAGTAATAATAATAAATTTGAAGCCTAAAATCCAAAGAGGGCTCGATAAGGATAAATATATATCAAATATATACGAACCGCAGAGCAAATATTTATTAAAATAACAGATTAAAGTTTAAGCAAAGAATCAATCTGTGAACGCAGAAGTAAATATTTTGAAAAACGTTGCGACCGAAGGAAAACAGGAAGATGATATACAGCATTAAAGTTGGCGAGGATTTTTACTTTGCCTACATTTTTGGCCAATCTCATACTGTAGTCAGTCTAATACTATGGTCAGTCTCATACTATGGCCAGTCTAATACTATGGTCAATCTCATACTGTAGTCAGTCTAATACTATGGTCAGTCCCATACTATGGCCAGTCTAATACTATGGTCAATCTCATACTGTAGTCAGTCTAATACTATGGTCAGTCTCATACTATGGCCAGTCTAATACTATGGTCAATCTCATACTGTAGTCAGTCTAATACTATGGTCAGTCTCATACTATGGCCAGTCTAATACTATGGTCAATCTCATACTGTAGTCAGTCTAATACTATGGTCAGTCTCATACTATGGCCAGTCTAATACTATGGTCAATCTCATACTGTAGTCAGTCTAATACTATGGTCAGTCTCATACTATGGCCAGTCTAATACTATGGTCAATCTCATACTGTAGTCAGTCTAATACTATGGTCAGTCTCATACTATGGCCAGTCTAATACTATGGTCAATCTCATACTGTAGGCAGTCTAATACTATGGCCAGTCTCATACTGTGGTCAGTCTCATACCTTGGTCAGTCTAATACTATGGCCAGTCTAATACTATGGCCAGTCTCATACCTTGGCCAGTCTAATACTATGGTCAGTCTAATACTATGGCCAGTCTCATACCTTGGCCAGTCTAATACTATGGTCAGTCTAATACTATGGCCAGTCTCATACCTTGGCCAGTCTAATACTATGGTCAGTCTAATACTATGGCCAGTCTCATACCTTGGCCAGTCTAATACTATGGTCAGTCTAATACTATGGCCAGTCTCATACCTTGGCCAGTCTAATACTATGGTCAGTCTAATACTATGGCCAGTCTCATACCTTGGCCAGTCTAATACTATGGCCAGTCTAATACTATGGTCAGTCTAATACTATGGCCAGTCTCATACCTTGGCCAGTCTAATACTATGGCCAGTCTCATACCTTGGCCAGTCTAATACTATGGCCAGTCTAATACTATGGCCAGTCTCATACCTTGGCCAGTCTAATACTATGGTCAGTCTCGTACTTTGTTTCTGAAAACTTCTTCCCAAATTTTTCTAACTGGTTGAATTCTCTATAAAGGGAGATGGGGAGACGGTGGGGAAAGAGTGAGAGCGTGTTGGTAATAGAGACAGAGAGGGGGGGAGAGTAGGAGAGAGAGACCATGAAGTGAGATAATTGTTTCTACTTTTGGCACAAGGCCAGCAATTACCCAGTGTATTACTGGTACTTTATTTTATCGACCCCGTAAGAATGAAAGGCAAAGTTAACCTTGGCGGGATTTGAACTCAGAATGGCAAGGGCCGTAACTCTATGCGTCAAAGCATGGCTTCCGACCCTCTACTGATACTGCCAATCCACCCACCATGAAGTGAGATAATGAAAAGAGAAAACTTCCTTGCCACCACTACTTGTAGTAGTAATAGTGATGGTGGTAGTAATAGTAGTAGCAGTGGTGGTGGTAGTAATAGTAGTAATAGTGATGGTGGTAGTAATAGTAGTAGCAGTGGTGGTCATCATTGTAGTTGTAGAGTTGGTGGCAGTGCTGATGGGAGTGATGGTAGTGGTAGTAGTAGTAACAGCAGCAGCAGCAGCAGCAGCAGCAGTAGTAGTAGTAGTAGTAGTAGTAGTAGTAGTAGTAGTAGCAATCATAAACACTATCTCTCATGTCCAATGACAAATATCTGTAGTTTATTTTCCAGCTAGATTACCCTGGGAGATTGCTAGGCAGGACTATACAGTTACACAAGTAAATTGGAAGTCAAAATACAAACATACAATCACACACACACAAATATATATATATATATATACACACACATACACACACATGTATATATTTACATTTACACTCACAAGCAAACACACACACACATATATCATCATCATCATCATCATCATATATATATATGAATACATATATATCTACACTCACAAACACACACATGTATACATACGCACGCATACATACATAGACAGATACATACACACACACATATAAGTACATATGTATTTACATTCACAAACACACACCAGCAGGAGTTAAACATTCTCATGTTGTTGGTTTTGTTAACTGAAAGGGGATATGCTATCCCTCTTGTCATTCATAGCATATTTTTCAACGATATCATCATCATCATCATTTCATTTTACTTCCGCTTTTTCGCTGCTTGCAAGGGTGGGACGGGAACTGATTCTGGCTTGATTTCTACAGCTGGATGCCCTTCCTAACACCAACCTTATTTACAGTGAGTGCTGGGTGCTTTTTTTGCCGTGGCACCTCCACGTCCACTTTGCAGTGGAATGATAGGAACCCCAGTCCCTATCATCTCATTTCTACAGCTGAGTAAACTGGAGCGATGTGAAATAAAGTGTCTTGCTCAAGGAAACAACACATCACCCGGTCTGAGAATTGAACTCACAACCTTTCGATTGCAAGGCCAACGCTCTAACCACTAAGCCATGTGACTCCATATATATATAATAAGGAGTTGACGGACCCAGCATATTTATCAATGCCAGTACTGGTTGTGTCTCAGCGCACTCAATGGGCAATGTAACATACGTTCCCAGAGTATACACATAGTTATTTGCCTCAACACAACACACGTAAAACGGGTGCCTATGAGGTTCCCGGACTCGAGTTTCTGCTGCACTAATGCAGCAGTAAGGTGCACTGTACCATCTGTCTGCATATATTATGCAACAATGCACAATCGGCTTATGCGGCTTCATCAGCGAGTATCGCCTAATCAATAACCAATCGATAGACAGAATCCAAACATTATATATATTATTGGGTCGGACGCCATGCTTTGACGCATAGAGTTACGGCCCTTGCCATTCTCAGTTCAAATCCCGCCGAGGTTAACTTTGCCTTTCATCCTTACGGGGGCGATAAAACAAAGTACCAGTAATGCACTGAGTAATTGCTGGCCTTGTGCCAGCAATTACCCAGTGCATTACTGGCCAGCAATTACCCAGTTAAAGAAGAAATACCTTATAGAAGAACATTAAAGAATGTTTGTTTTATATATTTATTTGAATTTTACAACTCCATACTTATTGCTTACACACGTCAAAACTATAAATATTAACATTTTCTACATAAACTTTTTATAATACTTTTTGCATAAAGATCTTTGCCTGTAACTAATTCATCATATAATATACTAGCAGTAAAGCCCGGCGTTGCTCGGGGTCGCTCAGTAGCTGTGTTAAAGTTACAATGTTAAGTTTCTTTCTTGGCTTAAAAACTGTAGTGTCTACTGTGCAGACTTGCATGTGGTGTTTTTGATTAATATTCCCTCAACCAACAATATGCCTTATGAAGTTAAGAAAACATAACGATAATCCGAATGTTATAACAAAAGAGGATGCTGGGGATAGAAACTGCACTGGTTATTTATTAACAAAGATCGAAAATGTAAACACTGCAACGCAGAGAAAAACATTAGCGTAACCAAATTATCAGTTATGTCTGTCTGCACGCCTATATCACCTCTCTGCACGACTGTCTGTCTGCACGCCTATATCACCTCTCTGCACGACTGTCTGTCTGCACGCCTATATCACCTCTCTGCACGACTGTCTGTCTGCACGCGTATATCACCTCTCTGCACGACTGTCTGTCTGCACGCCTAACGACGAAATATTTGCTTGTTTTACGTAGTCTTTAAATAGACTTGTTTTCAAGTAAAAATATTGTTTTAAAATGCTTTTAAATGGAAATGAAGCAAAACGGAAGCTTCGTGTATTGTGTTAATGTCATTTTAAACGCTGAGAAAGCCAGCGTAATTTTTTACGTAAGACGCTCAATGTAAACAGAACAAAGGGAAATAACTGATAACTTACGCTCAAAAATCGATACATTATATTCGATTTCGTCACATAGGGTGGGTCAATTTGAAATTTTTTTTTTCCGATGTCTTCAATAGGGCTCAATGTACAAGTTTAGCAATTTCGGTGCAATTCCGTGAGAGATTCTAAGAGGAGATGTGTGCCAAAAATCGATAGACAGACAGACAACCACAGTTTTATATATATAGATAACACATATATGCATGCTACCACTACACATCTGTCTTACCTTAATGCATGCTTTTATTTACATCCTCTGTTTGATATACTTGATATATTTACTTTAAGTTATACTCTCTTTATAATTCTTTTCAATATCTTACTATACATTCATTGTAATATTATTGTGTTCTTGCTCTTCAATATGATGTCTCTGACACTATTAATTATAATGTATTTTAATGAATGTTCTAAAGATTAGGAATGTAATTACATGTTTTAACATTGTGTCTGCTCTGATGATTCCAGACATTTGTCTGGGAGAAACACTCGCCAGCAATTAAATGCATTAAACAAAAATTGGATTGTTTTCTATGTTGTATATATGTAATATTTATATATATATATATATATATATATATATATATATATAAATACATAAACAGAGAAATCTAATAGCGATACTCCGGCCAAATTCCAACTCACTCAACAAACATTAGGAAATATCTGAGTATATTCCTAATTAAACGTTCGGGGTGCTAACTATATTGTATTGTGTGGAGAATTGGCTGTATCAGTTCCTATGAGATATATCAAATATATCACTTTATATATATATATGATATATATATATATAATATATATATATATATACCAAATATATAAACCGAAGATCGTGTCTTCCTCTACCATTGTTCCTGAACAACAGCAAAAACCAACAACCGTAGCTTCTGCTACTACCCCCATTGAAGGATTTCATCAACAACAGCAACCCATGTCTTCCTCCCCCCATTACTTTTCAACAACATCAACCGACGACTGTGTCTTCTCCTACCATGCCGGCTGAAGAAGAAGAATAACAACTAAAATTTACCGTCAATACGGAGTTTGAGGAAATACGGCAAATAATTTCCGCCGAGAAATAGCGGGAATAAAATCAAGTGTTCGTGTAGAACCTCACAATGAGGGATCTTACCGGAGTGCCTTGTTAAAAAATCTCCGAGCACCTCATGTTGAACCTAGACGCATTGAGAATGCCACTGAATCTGCAAACCATGAAGTGATTGCCATTGGTGTACCACAAGACATAGTTGATCTTCAGGCATTTGCTGCCAGTTCATCCAAAGACTTGGACTGTGCTCGCGCGAAGGGCGCTCTACGCCTTGGCCGACTAGGCCCGAAACCCTGGCTTATTAGACTGTCTTTTTCGAACTCAACCGAGGCACATTCATACCTTGTAGCCTCTGATAAAGCTAGGCGTGAAAATCAGATTGCTTTCCGAACACGCCCTGGTCTTCCACCTGATGTCCGCCTAAAGTTGCGTGCAGCAGCTTCCTTAAACCGCAGCTCGGCAGAACCGTCCCCCAAATTACCATCAGGACACTCAACTTTGTGATATCCTCAGAGCTGCTGCCAGGAAGACAGCCACTTATGTTTTTATTGAAGGAGACTTCAATCACCCTGAGATTGACTGGGAAACCTTTTGTTGGCTGCCAAGTGCAAATGACTTTCTTGAGCTAGTGCTGGACTCAAATTGGTCCCAAGTAGTCACCTCTCCAACAAGAGGTGACAACACATTGGACCTACTCTTCACCACTACTCCTGAAACGGTCATTAGTGTTACTGCTGAGGAACCTTTAGGTGACTCTGATCATGCTATGATCATTGCCAATCTATCCCTCATGGGCAGTAACAAGAACCACAACCATCTCCAAACTGCTCACTTTGACTGGAATAAAGCAGACTGAAACTGTTACTGCACCGAACTGCAACGTCCAAACTGGCTTGAGTTCTACAACTCTGGAGATGTCAACACTGTACTCCAGAACATCCTGAGCTCAATATGGACAGCATGTGCAGCATCGGTGCCAGAAAAGAATATCGCAATGCTGAACGTGAGTACAAACTGCACAAATCAGACATCAATAGGAAGAGGCGAAATAAATCGTCCAACCACCTCAAAAAGGTGACAAAAAAGGCAGTGCTTCAATTTGAGCAGCGCATAGCAACCAGCTCTGACAGTAAGGTGTTCTGGAAGTATGTTCACTCAAAGCAGAGGCCTCACTCTCCAGTTGGTCCTCTTCACAATCCCCACACAAGCCAGGTTACTGACGACCCCAAGGAATGTGCAGAGCTCATTGCTGAATGCTATGCAGGCATTTTCACTATTGAAGACCAGAGTGTACCGTCTCCACCATCTATGACACCGGACGCTATTACAACCATGGAATTTACACCTGCAATGCTGCGACGTCACCTAAAAAATAAACGCAACCATGCCTCTCCTGGTCTTGATGGTGTTACGTACCTGCTTCTTAAACGTGGTGGGTACTTGCTTCTGCACCAGCTATCACGTTTCTTCCAATTGTGTCTGAACAACAGTGGAAAACTGCCAGTGTCATTCCTCTGTTCAAAAAGGGTGACCCCACATCACCTGTGAACTATCGTCCAGTCAGTCTTACTAGCTGCATTGCCAAATTGATGGAATCCTGTGTCAGAGAAACAATTTGGAACTTCTAGAACTCTCACAGTCTTATCCGGCCCTCGCAATTTGGATTTATCCCCAACTCCAGCTGCTGTGATCAACTTATCGAGTTTCTTGAAGACATCACCCGGATCACTGATGGCGGCTCATGGGTGGATGTTGTTTACCTTGACTTTGCGAAAGCTTTCAATTCTGTGTCACACAAAAGGCTTATGGCAAAACTCTCTGCAATGGGTGTGAAGGATGATCTTTTTAACTGGTTGAAGTCCTTCATTCTCAGTCGAAGAGAGGTAGTCACGGTTCTGGGACAGCATTCTTCACCATATGAGATGTCATCTGGTGTACCACAGGGATCTGTTCTTGGCCCCCTTTTGTTTGTGGCATATATATTATATATATATATAATATATATGTATATTATATATATAAGTATATAATATATATATATTATATATATAATATATATAATATATATATATCATTTTACGTCCGCTTTTCCCTGCTTGCAAGGGTTGGACAAGTGGGCAGTGTCAGTCAGCTGACCTTGTCTTGCTCATACAGGAACTGATTCTGGCTTGATTTCTACAGCTGGATGCCCTTCCTAACACCAACCTCATTTACAGTGAGTGCTGGGTGCTTTTTTTTACCGTGGCACCTCCACGACCACTTTGCAGTGGAATGATAGGGACCCCAGTCCCTATCATCTCATTTCTACAGCTGAGTAAACTGGAGCAATGTGAAATAAAGTGCCTTGCTCAATGAAACAACACATCACCCGGTCTGAGAATTGAACTCACAACCTTTCGATTGCAAGCCCAATGCTCTAACCACTAAGCCATCTGCCTCCAGTATATATATATATATCATCATCATCATTGTTTTTTATAATGATATATATATGTGTGTGTATATATATATATATATGCGATGTGTATATATATATATATGTATGTGATGTGTTGTTTCCTTGAGCAAGACACTTTATTTCACATTGCTCCAGTTTACTCAGCTGTAGAAATGAGATGATAGGGACCTCAGTCCCTATCATTCCACTGCAAAGTCGTCGTGGAGGTGCCACGGCAAAAAAAGCACCCAGGACTCGCTGCAAACGAGGTTGGTGTTAGGAAGGGCATCCAGCCACCACATCCACCACCACCACCGCCACCACTTACCCCCCTCCCCCCAAAAAAAATCCACCACCACACAACCCCCGTGCATCACCACCAGCACCACCACCACCCCTCCACCACCACCACCACCACCCCATCCACCACCACCACCACCACAAACACATATATATATATAGAGAGAGAGGGACAGACAGATACATATATATATAGAGAGAGAGACAGACAGATACATATATATAGAGAGAGAGTGACAGACAGACAAACACAGATATATATATAGAGAGACAGAGAGACAGACAGACAGATACATATATATATAGAGAGAGTGACAGACAGACAGACAGATAGATATATATAGAGAGAGAGGGACAGACAGACAGATATATATATATAGAGAGAGAGGGACAGACAGACAGCTATATATATATAGAGAGAGAGGGACAGACAGACAGATAGATATATATATATATAGAGAGAGAGACAGACAGATAGATATATATAGAGAGAGAGGGACAGACAGACAGATATATATATATATAGAGAGAGACAGACAGATAGATATATATAGAGAGAGAGGGACAGACAGACAGATATATATATATAGAGAGAGAGAGACAGACAGACAGACAGATTTACTGAAATGTTTGACTAAAACCTGGGAATTGTGTGAATTTATTCTCGAACAATTCTGTTTGTCAAAAAGAAATATAGTTTTATATCATAGATTACTGAGAGATAGATTTCACACTGTCCACTGGTGGTGGTGGTGGTGGTGGTGGTGGTGGTGGTGGTGGTGGTGGTGGTGATGGTGGTGGTGGTGGTGGTGGTGATATTGGTGGTGGTGGTGGTGGTGATGGTGGTGGTGATGGTGGTGTTGGTGGTGATGGTGGTGGTGGTGGTGTTGGTGGTGGTGGTGGTGATGGTGGTGGTGGTCGTGGTGATGGTGGTGGTGGTGGTGGTGGTGGTGATATTGGTGGTGGTGATGGTGGTGGTGGTGGTGGTGATGGTGGTGGTGATGGTGGTGGTGGTGGTGGTGGTGGTGATGGTGGTGGTGATGGTGGTGGTGGTGGTGGTGGTGATGGTGGTGGTGGTGGTGGTGGTGGTGGTGGTGGTGATGGTGGTGGTGGTGGTGGTGATGGTGGTGGTGGTGGTGATGGTGGTGGTGGTGGTGATGGTGATGGTGGTGGTGTTGGTGGTGATGGTGGTGGTGGTGGTGGTGGTGGTGGTGATGGTGGTGGTGATGGTGGTGGTGGTGGTGGTGGTGGTGATGGTGGTGGTGGTGGTGGTGATGGTGGTGGTGGTGGTGGTGGTGGTGGTGATGGTGGTGGTGATGGTGGTGGTGGTGGTGGTGGTGGTGATGGTGGTGGTGGTGGTGATGGTGGTGGTGATGGTGGTGGTGTTGGTGGTGATGGTGGTGGTGGTGTTGGTGGTGATGGTGGTGGTGGTGGTGGTGGTGGTGGTGATGATGGTGGTGGTGGTGGTGGTGGTGGTGATATTTGTGGTGGTGGTGGTGATGGTGGTGTTGGTGGTGATGGTGGTGGTGGTGGTGATATTGGTGGTGGTGGTGGTGATGGTGGTGGTGATGGTGGTGTTGGTGGTGATGGTGGTGGTGGTGGTGTTGGTGGTGATGGTGGTGGTGGTGGTGGTGATGGTGGTGGTGGTGGTGGTAGTGGTGGTGATATTGGTGTTGGTGGTGATGGTGGTGGTGGTGGTGGTGGTGGTGGTGATGGTGGTGGTGGTGGTGGTGGTGGGGTTGGTGGTGATGGTGGTGGTGGTGATGGTGGTGGTGGTGGTGGTGGTGATGGTGGTGGTGATGGTGATATTGGTGGTGGTGGTGGTGGTGGTGGTGATATTGGTGGTGGTGGTGGTGATATTGGTGGTGGTGGGGGTGGTGATATTGGTGGTGGTGGTGGTGGTGATGGTGGTGGTGGTGGTGGGGGTGGTGATATTGGTGGTGGTGGTGGTGGTGGTGGTGGTGGTGGTGGTGGTGGTGGTGATATTGGTGGTGGTGGGGGTGGTGATATTGGTGGGGGGGGGGGGGGGGGTGATGGTGATATTGGTGGTGGTGGTGGTGGTGATGGTGATATTGGTGGTGGTGGGGGTGGTGATGGTGATATTGGTGGTGGTGGTGGTGATGGGGATATTGGTGGTGGTGGTGGTGGTGATGGTGATATTGGTGGTGGTGGTGATGGTGATGGTGATATTGGTGGTGGTGGTGGGGGTGGTGATATTGGTGGTGGTGGTGGTGGTGGTGGTGGTGGTGGGGGTGGTGATGGTGATATTGGTGGTGGTGGGGGTGGGGATGGTGATATTGGTGGTGGTGGTGGTGGTGATGTTGATGTTGGTGATGATGGTGGATAGGGAGCACTCAACGAAGATATAAGTTCCGGAGTTATAATAGTTATAATAGATATGTCCCAAGGCTCTGATACAATCAAAACCATAAACACAGAGCCGGCATATCTAAGAACTGACTAACTGCCTGATGAGGTCATAGCCACTCAATGGCTATTATCGAAATATATATAGCAGTAAATAAAGGATTATGAGTTCATGCAATTGACTTATGTTTCGTCACTATATATATATATATATATATATATATATATATATATATATAGGTTAGTCGTTAGTGATATATCAGTAAGCAAGAGATGGAATGAGACATACAGGAAGGTGTGGAGAAGAAAGGTCTGGAAGCTAAAAGACCTTTCACTAAAATACAAATTTAGGAAAGCCCTTCAAGATATGTATGACAAAAAAGAAGACGATTTAGAGACGTATGACATAGATAATAACTGGAATTTCTTATGTGACAACTTGCTGCAGGCTACTGATGAAACTTGTGGCTGGAGCAGAGCTCCAACCAGACAGAGAGTGACCTGGTGGTGGAACAGCACAGTAGATAGGGCCATTAGAGACAAAAGACTAGCATGGAAGGCTTGGAAAAAGGGTGGGAGTAGAGAAGGATATACAGCCACTAAGAGAGAAGCTAGACGTCAGGTGTACTTAGCATGCAGGGAGGCGGCGAGTAGGAGGTTTGCCAATGTTCTGCAACGGGAAGATCAGAGGCGTGCGGTGTTCCACATTGCAAGGCAGTGTGTCAATGCAAATCAGGATGTTGTTGGAGATAAATGTGTCCAGAATGATGCCGGTGTACTTAGTGTCACGAATGATCAGGAAAAGGAGGCCTGGAAATGTCATTATAAGAGACTGATATAAATATACACTTATACATATATATGTATATATATATATATACATATATACATATATATATATACATATGTATAAAAAGCGGACGTAAAATGAAATGATGATATATACATATATATATATCTATATAGATACTTTTCATCATCATCATCATATCATCATCATCATCGTCTAACGTCCATCTTCCATGCTAGCATGGGTTAGACGGGAGTTGTCCCACTTGAGGCAAGGCTGGTCGGGTGACTATGTCTCGCTCACATAGGACTGTCTGGCAGGCTTTCTACGGCTGGATGCCCTTCCTAACCCCAACCACATTTACAGTGTGGAACTGGGAACTTTTTACCGTGTTACCTACACGGCCACATTACAGCGTGGACTGTGTGTTTTTTTGTTGTGACACCTACATATATATATATATGTATATATATATATATATATATATATATATATATATATATATATATATATATATATATATATATATATATATATATATACATATACATTGCAAGGGTTGGATGGGGCCTATTCAGCATCTCTCCACTTGTCACGGTCCTTAGTCATCTCCTCCGTGAGTTTCAGTGATCTGAGGTCTGCTCTCACCACCTCCGCCCATGTTTTTCGTGATCTTCCACATATACACACACACACATCAACTTTTCAAATACAAGTCGATGTTGAACGGTATGTCAAATCTATTTATCTATAAAACTGTCTATATTGTATTTTGTCTGAGGAAGGCATAGCATATTGTTAATATGATATCCCTGAAATATATATAATGAAATAAATATGGTTTTATAAATATAGTTTCCATTTATTTAATATCGTATATATATATATATATATACACTAATCTACACCCATGCTAGCGTGGAAGATAGACGTTAAACGATGATGATGACACACACACTTCCTGATGATTTCTCATGAATGAAACACTTCTAGTCCTGTAGAAGCTTTTCTATATTAAACATTTATACTCTGCTTTGTATTGAGTACCTTACTTACTGTGGTTACCCCCGATTGAACCCGGTATAACTTATATATATATACACAGATATACATATAGATATAGATATATATCTATATATACATATACACACACTCAATGTAACATGCAAGCACACGTTCTCTAATGATGCTTACAAATGGTCTTTTTATGCAGCCCACACCCACACCTATTCTATACATTATGGAATTGAACTTCTTACAAGTGCAACAAACAGCTTTATGACTAGAATAATCATTGACTTGCAAAGGTAATGGATATTACGTCTGACATGAAAATAGTTACTGTACACATTGAATTACATAAATTTGTGAAAAAATAAGAAATCTTTTATTTTATGTTTAACCCTTTCTTACCATATTTCTAACGAAATACACTCTATTTCAATTAATTAATGAATAATTTTGATGGATTTATTAAAATTATTGATTATATGATTAGTAAGATGGTAAATTAACACATGGTTCTTATACAAATTTATGTTGGTAACAAAAGAGTTAACTCTTTTGATACCAACCTGGCCAAAACTGGCTCCGGTTCTATGAAATAAAACCACCCATTTTAAAGGTTTCCAATTTCCAACATAATTTTCTGCAAGAACCTTACATTAAGTTACTATCTTAGTAATTAAATAATAAATATTAGTAAATCCTTCAAAATTCTTCATTAACGAATTAAAATAGAGAGTATTTCATTAGAAATATTGTGAAGAAAGTGTTAAATAATAATTCTTTAAAATAGAGAGTTTTGATTACTGAGCTAGAACAAGTTTTGGCCATGTTGATATCAAAAGCTTTAATACTTAATAAGGATATTTATAGTCAAGTTAAACACTGTCTGAAATAACATTAGTGGCAAGCTATATTAAAACTTGGCTTTCTCTTAACCCATTAGCATTTAAACCGACCGTATCTCAGCAGAATTCTCTCACCTCTTTCTGTTCAGACCGGCTGTAACTGGCCAGTCATACTGATGTTAAGGTTTTGTTCTCAAAATAAATAATATCAAAATCTGATAGGCTCAATATTATGTGAGATAATTATGTGAGGTAAAGACTTTACCATGACAATATAATAGTAAATATAGAGCCAGAAACATTTGCATGTATGGAAAACTGCTAGTCTTCTATAAAAATCCTTGCCTAACCTTGTGGAGAGGAATTTCCAGCTACTGATTCATGATCTCATGAGATTTACAGAGGGCCCATATATATATATATATATGGGCCCTTTTTAACATTTGCTCCTCCTGCTAGCAAGAATTGCTTGGGTCTATATAGACCAAGTCCATACTGAAACAGAGCCACTGCTTTCCCAAGCAAGCCAGGGATCTGTGTCTTGCTTATGTCTTACATTCCTTCAAGCGTTCAAGAGAGGTTGTCATGTCCATGACACTATATATATTTAATCAATTTATTTATTTATTCACTCCAAAAGCAAGGCAATAAAGCTACTGAAATGCAAGGGTTTAATGTGAAGAGAAAAGGACAAGACAGAGTGAATATACTTCAAGAAGAGAGAAGATTACAACTGATGTTGCTTTTGAATTTTTTTCAAATTGTGGTGGTTAGAAAAGCAAGAAACTGGAAAAGAATTCCATAGGCAAGATGTGCCAGAGAAGAAACTATCAAAAGTATAACAATAACTTTCAATTGAGCAAAATTTGGTTGTATGTACTATGGATCAAGGGTTTTAGATGCTTATGCATTAATGAAAAGACATCATCTCAACCATCCCTTTCTTGATCCAGTGGAACATCTAAGATATGAAATGTGGAAAGAGAGAATGTTATACTAGCATTGCACTGGTACTTATTTATCAACCTTGAAAGGATGAAAGGCAAAGTGGCACTTGGCATAGCTAAAACTCAGAGAATGAAGAGCTGGAACAAATAACGATTGTGCCAAATTGACACTGTATGTGTGTCTATATGTGTGTGAATGCTTGTGCTCATGTACGCATGTGTGTTAGAAAACATTTTTCAATTTTGCATTGGTAGAAAGAATCAAAAGTAGAGGCGCATGGCCTAGTGGTAAGGGTGTTGGGCTTATGATCATAATGTTGTAGGTTCAATTCTTGGGCGGGGTTGAGTGTTGTGTTCTTCAGCAAAACACTTCATTTCACGTTGCTCCAGTATACTCAACTGAAAATGAGTACCAGCAATAGCTGGGGGTTTAACCCTGCAATGGACTGGCATCCTGTCTAGAGGGAAGTCTTGTACTCTCAGTCGCTTCACGCCATGAAACAGGGCCTAACGAGCCCTCTGGCTTAAGACAGACTTTAGACTTAGAGAGAATCAAAGGTTTCTGTTAAATATCTACAAACATTAAGACTGCATGTAAATATTTCAACCTGACTCAATGATTCTCCTAACTGTTATGAATTGTCCAACAGTATACCAATGTTTCCTGAATTACTTTTGGTTTTTCAACACAAGAACTTCACAATTTCTGGCAGCTGCAGTTCATTGCAAATTGTTATTGTTGTCACTGGAAATTTTAACTTAACGTAAATTACCTTTCTTAGGAAATGGAAGAATACATTCTTTAGCCACTTTTCAATTGGGCTCTGATTGAATTACAAAAATAGAGGAGAACACCTTTGAATACCTCGTCTATCTTTCAAAATTCTGGCGGTGTATCACAGAGACCAACTGTATTTCTGTTTCGGGTCCTGCTTAGCATGTCAGTCAGTTCATCTAATGTGAAATCCCCAAGTGTGCTGTAAAGATCATGTTTAATAATAGTGTCTAGAGGTCTGCATGAAACTGTTGGGGGTTTACTGAAAAAATTCCAAAAATATTCCTTCCATTTGTTTAGTCACTTCTGCAGACTTTTGGTGAAGTTATTCATGTTTTTCCTGCTATTAATTTCATTAACGGTTTACCATGCTATGAAGGATAGTTTCCTGCTGTTGCATGTGCAATCAAATGTGTTTTTCCTTCAAGATATTTCTGGTGTATGAGTTCATAGCTGTAGGTAAAATTTTGTTGTTGTGCTTCTTTTCAATTGAGGGATATTCACTCCGAAGGGTCTTAGGAGTAACATTACTTGATAGAGTACATAGCTCGGACATCAGAGAGCCACTACTTCTCCAAATTGAGAGATCACAACTCCGATACTATGGGCATGTCGGTAGAATGTCTCAGGAAAGAATCGCTGAAGAGATTTTACGAGCAAAACAAACCGGCAGGAGACCCCGAGAAAGATGGTTGGATAACATCCACGAGCTTGGCTGGCTTTGCTTGGCTTGGCTGGCTTTGCTTGGAGATCCTTTCGGATCAGATGGAGATGGTTGTTTCTGACAGGACCTGATGGAAGAGTGTTTGAGGACTCTGCCCCTACGACCCTCTCAGGAATAAATGGGTGAAGAAGAAGAAGAAAAAAAAGAGGGATATTTGTTTTGGAAAAGTTCAGAGAGCTTATACCACTATTAGCCGCTAAAGGGTTCTCTCTAAAAACGAAAGGCAGGTTGTATGATGCCTGCATACAAACAGCAATGTTGCATGGCAGTGAGACCTGGGCATTGTGTGCAGAGGATATACGCAGACTAGAGAGGAACGAAGCTTGCATGCTCCGCTGGATGTGCAATAGTAATATACGTGAACGGCAAAGCATAAACGAACTAAGGAAAAAATTAGAAATAAGAGGGATCAGATGTTGTTTACTCAAGAGAAGGCTACGTTGGTATGGACACGTGATGCGCATGAAAGTCGATAGCTGTATAACAAAGTGCAGGGCAATAAAGATAGACGGTAGCCACGGAATAGGCAGACCTAGAAAAACCTGGGACGAGCTGATAAACTCCGACCTCACACACTTACACCTCTCCAAGACAATGTCACTGGACCGAGACCTTTGGCGGTACTCAGTAATAGAGAAGACCCGCCTTACCTAAATACATAGTAAAACCTACTACAGTCAGTAGGCATCTCTAACAAAATACACCCCCACCCCCACCCCCACACCCCATCCACACTGCCCCCTTCTATGTAAAGTTATGTTGGTGCCACACCATCCAGGCCAAAACAAATGAGATCGTGTAGGTGTCACGACAAAAAAGAACACAGTCCACGCTGTAATGTGGCCGTGTAGGCAACACGGTAAAAACCTCCCAGCCCCACACTGTAAATGTGGTTGGTGTTAGGAAGGGCATCCAACTGTAGAAAACCTGCCAGACAGTCCTATGCGAGCAAGACAATCACTCTTGCCTCAAGTGGGAAAACCCCCGTCCAAACCCATGCAAGCGTGGAACACGGATGTTAAACGTTGATGATGATGATGAATGTTTGATTGACTAGAAATGGGCAAGACACTATAGTTGATTGCACATTTCAGTAACTGCTTCAAACTCATATGTGACATGACATAATTTAAGTCCTTAAGAGAATACATTATTCTACAGCATGTTGATGAGAGATGATAAAAGTCTAATATGTTCACAATGCTTGAGTCAACGTAAATCCCTGGTAAATGACACTTGTCCAAGGCAACATACAGTAGGATTAAACCCATACCTTTATGATTGCAAAACAAAGTTCTTAGCCATACATACATATATATATATATATATATATATATATATATATATATAAAAATATTTAGCCCACACAATAAAGTGATCGTATAGGTGTCACGACAAAAAGCACCCAGCACCAGACATGTAAAAGACACAGCAAAAAGCACCCAGCGCACACTGTCAATGCGGTTGGCGTATCCTATATGAGTGAGACAGTCACCCAACCCAACTTACCTCTAAAGGGCACAAACCCGTCTAACCCATGCTAGCGTGGAAGGCGATCCAACAAAATTATATAGTGTTTATTGTGTATGTATATATAGGTACATATATATACATACATACATATATATATATATATATTGTAATGAGGTTGTGCTGATGACAACAACAAAAATACACATGCATATCTATAATAGTGATTTCTGATTTAGGCACAAGGCCATCAATTTTGGAGAG
>OZ024752.1:4730197-4772697 GCA_964016885.1 Eledone cirrhosa | reverse complement strand
CCTTAGTTAAACCTTTCTCATTTACATTACTCTATACATAATATTGTATTTTCATGGTAAAGGCTTTATCTAACATAATATCAAATCTATGAGATTTTGATATTTATTTTGCGAATAATACCTTTGCATCAGTATGAGTGACCGGTTGCAGCTGGTTTTAACAGAAAGAGGTGAGAAAATTCTGGCCAGACATGACTGGTTTAAATGCTAGAGTTAAGACGAATCCTTACATTCCTTGAAGATGTATAGGGCTCTTATGAACTCACACCACATTAGTTTTGCGAGTTCATTGAAGTTTCATAAACAGCTGTTTCTTCAAAATTCTCATCAATAATAAATTTATTGCAAACACTAGTCCTTCTAAACTTCGCATCTATGAAATAGAAAATGTATTTTGGACATTATATATTACTCTGACTATAACTGTCAAGTTACAGAAATCTCTGAAAATGATATAATATTAAAACTTAAAGATATTATTTAATTAAATCTTAATCAAAGGAGGAAGGGCCTCCAAAACTAATGGCAGAATCAACAAGAATTAATGATGGTTGCAATAGGAAGTATCACATCAAAATATAAGGTTTTCTTCAGAATGTAGACAAACTTGGTCTTAATGTTTGAAACAGAGTTGACAATGCTAATGATACTCAAAGACCAGATAGTGGTGTTAAATTAAGAGATTAAATCAAAGTCAATTAACCAATGACTGAAAGTAATTTTTCAGTATAATACAGATTTGTTTTCCAGCCTTAACCCTTTCATTACCATATTCCTAATCAAATAATTTTGAAAACAATGAAGAATTGGTAGGGGTTTACTAAAATAAATAAATTTTACATTATTGTTCAGAATTTTCTTTCATAAAATTATGACAAAAGTTTTAAATTTCTTCCATAAAATTATAAAAGGTTTAAATTTCTTTTATTCATAAAATTATGATAGAGGCTTAAATTTTTTTCATGAAATTATGATAGGTTTAAATTTCTTTAATAAAATAGGTTTTAATTTTTCCATAAATTATGATTGAAGACTTAAATTTCTTTCGTAGAATTATGATAGGTTTAAATTTCAATATTAACATATTAAAACAAATAGCATTCAGGCAGAGATCGCACTTTTATGTGTGAACTTTTTACAAGCTCATTCTCATACAACTAGGAATATATATTACATATTTTTATATATAAACCCCAGGCCAATCATAATAAAAAAAAAAAAAGAGAGAAAGAAGTTCACTCTGATATTTTGTACTCATGTGGTGAAACAAAAAATGTTATTACTGTCATCTCCAGTCAGATAAGGAGTAATTTGAAATAAGTGTTTATATCGCTAAAATAATTGTTTCTACTTTTGGCACAAGGCCAACAATTACACATTACATTACTGATACTTTATTTTATCGACCCTGTAAGGATGAAAGGCAAAGTTAACCAAGGCGGGATTTGAACTCAGACCGTAAAGGACTGTAACTCTATGCTGCAAAGCATGGTGTCCGACCCTCTACCGATACTGCCAATCCACCGCCTTATCGCTAAAATAATGGTTTCTACTTTTTTTTTTTTAATGCTTTCATTTTGATGTAGTCATCATATAAAAGGCATGTGTGTGTGTGTATATATATATATATATATATATATATATATATATATATATATATATATTTATATATTTATATGATAGTAATAAATAATAATGGCTTCTGGTTTAGGCACAAGGTCAACACATTTAGGAGAGGAAAGTCGATTAAATCAACACCAGTGCATTACTGGTGCTTTATTTTAGCACACCAACATACCAACGAAAAATAAAAACAACATAATGCATCTCATCTGCATCTGTATACCAGCATCAATGATAGACCTGGATGCTGAGCCACCACCTTTGCAAGGTGGACTACTCATACTCCCAATTAAATGCCAACCTCACCTATCCTGATAAACATATTTTCCCACCTTCAGTCTCCCAGTCTCCTCTTTCCTCATATATGTATATGTGTGTGTGTGTGTGTGCATATATATATATATGTGTTGGATATAGAAATGGTGGTATTTATAAATACCACCATATTACTTCGACAATCGGCTTCCTGAATGAAACAGTTCTAGTCTTGTTGAAGCCATTTCTATATTAAATATTTATACTCTGCTATGTATTGAGTACCTTACTTACTGTGGTTACCCCCGATTGAACTCAGGATAAACTTATATACACACACACACACACGTGGCTTAGTGGTTAGAGGATTGGCCTTGCAATTGAAAGGTTGTGAGTTCAATTCTCAGACCGGGTGATGTGTTGTTTCCTTGAGCAAGACACTTTATTTCACATTGCTCCAGTTTACTTAGCTGTAGAAATGAGATGATAGGGACTGCGGTCCCTATCATTCCACTGCAAAGTGGTCGTGGAGGTGCCACGGCAAAAAGCACCCAGCACTCACTGTAAATGAGGTTGGTGTTAGGAAGGGTATCCAGCTGTAGAAATCAAGCCAGAATCAGTTCCCGTCCCACCCTTGCAAGCAGGGAAAAGCGGACGTAAAATGATGATATATATATGTGTGTGTATCATCATCATCATTCATCATTTCATTTTACGTCCGCTTTGCATATATATAAATATATATTGTCTTTGCGTGTTCTCATCGCTCCACATTACATAAATACCACCATTTCTATATCAAACATATATATATGCACACACACATATATATATATAATAGACCACCCGTCATCCATTGGGTCATGTTCACTTAAAAATAATATTTAAATATTTAAAATATACACAGACATATAATGTAAAATGAAATTGGAAGGTCACATTTTTTTAAATATGCCAAAACATTTTTTTAATTGTATTCACTTGAAAATAATAAAAAAAAATTAAAATGTTATCTGTAAAGAAAGCTAAAATATAAATATTTACTGTACGAACAACATGCATTTTCGAAATCACATTCACTTAAAAATATTTCTAAATAATTAAAATATTCTTTTTAACAAAAGCAAAAATATAAACATCGACTGCAAAAACAACTCGTATTTTTCAGTCATAGTAAATTAAAAATATTTTTTTTTTTGTTTTTTATTGATAATTAAAATATCGTCTGTTTAAAGAAAGCTGAAATATAGATACTTAAAGTACAAACAACTTGTATTTTTGAAATCATATTCACTGACAAATCACTGAAAAAAATTCTTTTAATGTATTTTTTAAATCCTATTCACTCAATAATATTTTTTGAATAATGAAAATATTGTCTATGTCCGATTTACACCAAACTTATTTTATTCTGTTTGTATTCCCATTTCAGGGTTGTTTTACTTTCGGAGTATTTTCCCATTATGCACTGTGTTGGCTATTGAAGAAGGTTTAAGGTACTGGGAAAAAACCCGATGCCAGTACTACAAAAGCCCAGTTAATCGACAGAATTAAAGTAGTTTTTGAGGGCCTTCCCAGGGAAAGTGTAAAATCAGCTTGCTCCAGGTTCCGGGCCCGGATTGAAGCTGTAATAGATGCTAATGGCGGTTATTTTGAGTAAAACTCTTTGACAATAGTGTAATTTCCTTGTCCATTGAATTTCTTTTAAATCAAATAAATTTTGTAGATACCAAGCACTTTTTCTTTTTCCTGATGAAACTGTCAAATTTATCCCGAACACCCTGTATATATACATATACATACAAACCTATAAATATAAAAATACATATATATATACATACATATATATATATATACATATATATATATACATACATATATATATGATATATATATATAACTTTGATACGTTTCGGCCAGTATTAGCCCAGGCCATGTCTAACTTAATAGCACCACCTGGCAAAGTCTTACAAATCAGTGTTTGGGCACCATGGCCCACTCGAGCAAAGAGTTATTGTTTACGGAGGCATATCCGGGGGTAGAAGGCTTATCCTTGATTTCTTGAAGGAATTTATCCAAAGACTTCTTGAACTTGATGGGGTCTGTCTCTGCTTTGATGTGTCTTGGTGTAATGTTAAAGAGTGCAGGGCCAATTGAGGTGAAATAATTGTGCCATATTGTTGTTATGAGATGCGAGTGAGATTTTTGTCGTGGGTGGATAGCACGGGCCCCAAGCCTTGGGTGTAAATTAAAGGTGATGCCAACATCATTTGGACAAAGCTGATGGAATATTTTGCACATCATGCAGATAATGTAGCACTCAGGGTGACGTTGGAGAGAATAAAAGTTGAGCTTTTCTAATCGACTCCAATAGTCAAGGCCTGTCATGCCATCTATCTTTTTTGTAATTGATCTTTGGGGTGCTTCAACTTTCATGATACCTTGTTTTGTGTCGGGTGAGCACAATGGACAACAGTATTCAAGATGGGGTCGGGCAAAAGTGGAGAAGAGAAGTGTGGATATCTCTCGACTGGAAAGTTCTGAGAATCCAGGAACACATTCTGCGGGCCATATCAACTTTGTTGTTTATATGAGTGGCCCAGCTTATGTTGTTGTCCTCAATTACTCCCAGGTCTCTGATGTTATTGGATGCCACTAGAGTTTCACCCAAAGGAAGAGAGTATGGTGGTTTCAGGGCATCCTTTTTTCCAAAGTGGAATAATTCAAACTTATCCTCATTCAACAGCATATTTTTCATCTCTGCCCATTGGATAACAGCCAGTAGGTCTGACTGAAGGCAAGTTCGGTCACCCACCTCATTGATGACCCTTTGGAGCTTGGAATCATCTGTGAAGATTGTAATGTTGCTGTGCTTGATGATGTCAGTAATGTCATTAATGTAGATGATGATAAGAAGTGGGCCCAACACAGTGCCTTGTGGGTCGCCACTGCTGACTTGATTTTACTCCTTCGACTACAACATGCTGGGTTCTGCCTGTCAGGAAACATTTGATCCACTGAAGTAACCTTCCAGAGACACCAACATTGGATAGTTTTTTCAGTAGAATTTTATGATCAACCCTGTCAAAGGCCTTTCCGAAAGATGGAACAGGTGGACCAGAGCCATACGGACCCCCAAAAACCATGATGAACTAAAAAAAATGATTGCACATGCAGTGTGGGCCAGTATAAAACTAACCCTTAAGGAACATATGTTCAAATTTAATGCAAAAACATATGCCCAAGAGGAGGGAGCAGCCATTGGTGTTAGTATTGCAGGAGGTGACAGCTAACCTATTCATGGTATGGTGGGACAATAAACTTAAAGAACAATTAGAAGACAACAACCTCTTAACCCTGATTATGTACTCCCGCTACGTTGATGATATAAATATCGTAGTAAGAACACCTCCACTAGAGAACAGTCAGGAATTAGAGAAAAACACCATGGAGCAAATAGCTAACTCCATCCACCAGAGTATTAAAGTTACTATAGACTACCCAAGCAAACACTTCAACCATCGATTACCTGTACTAGACACAGAGCTCTGGTTAGAAACCATTAACAACAAAAACAAATTCTCCATTCCCATTATGCCAAACCCATGACTTCCAAATATCTGATCCACCGAAACTCCACTGTTTCGGACCACACCAAAATCAACATACCGATTGCAGATTTAGTACGGGCGATGAGGAATGTGTCCCGCATGTGCAACCCCAAAGAACTAGAGAGACACATACAACACTTCATCTACTGTATGCAGTTCTCTGGTTACAATCAGAGAGACAAAATCAGAGTTTATAGAGGAGCCAGAACCAAATGGGAAAAAATGGTATAGGAGCAAATTTTGGAATAGAATAGAAAGAACTAGGAATAAGCTTAATAGAATAAACTCAACTGTCGGTTGAAAATTGCAAACTTGACTGTCACCACAGAATATGAACCTGAAGATATATATATCATCATCATCATCGTTTAACGTCCATCTTCCACACTTGCATGGGTTTGGACGGGAGTTTTCCCAATTGAGGCAAGAGTGGTTGTCTTGCTCGCATAGGACTGTCTGGCGGGTTTTCTACGGCTGGATGCTCTTCCTAACACCAACCACGTTTACAGTGTGGACTGGGAGGTTTACAGTGTGGAATATATATATATATATATACATATATATATACATATATACATATATATATACATATTGTTATGCTTTGGGAGTGTCATGTTGCCAATTCAGAAATGAAATAAATATATATATGGTCTAACCCATGCTAGCATGGAAGATAGCCGGTAAACGATGATGATGATATACACACATATACATATATATTTATAAACACACACAAACACATACATATATATAAATATACAATATGTGTATTGCTATGTATATGTATGTCTGTATAATATATCTTTAGTTAGCAAGATGTTTATTCTCCCAACTGACTAATTATGAACTGTAAAAGCTGTATCCATTGAAATAGTTTTTATATATTTTTCTTTAATTCATATTTTCTTCTAATACATTATTTTTCTGCACACATCTGTAACAGCTTTTAATTTCTTTAGAAATCTGGAAAAAAATTATAATATTATTATTTCAATAGTCTTATTTATGTTGCATGCTTTCACTGCACAACTGAGTGCCTAGGGTACTGGCAGTGTTTTTATGTTTTTCAATTGTGTTGTTGTTATTGTTGTTTAATGAAGTTATTACATTATTTCCTTCAGACGAAACTCAACCATGCACGTCTAATCGACAGTGGCACATCGTGGACATTAGAACAGCAGGTACTGAACATGAATTCATAAAAATACATGCCATGTACTGAAATAACCATATACTATATTTATAAATAGTGCCAAAAATATACTAGAGAGTGAGAGAGAGAGATAGAGGAGGGACTGACACCACCACCACCACCACCACCTCCATCATCATCATCATTATCATCATATCATGTCTGTTTTCTAACACCAACTATGTCTTCCACATTGGTTTTGTCCATCATTCAGGGTAGGATAAAATAAAGTTCCAGTCCAAGATGGAGAGTTTGTTGAAATGTTAGACACGTGGACATGATCGTAATTGTATTGCTCCTATTATATTTGGGGGTGCAGACCTTTATAGTTTTACAACAAAACTGACTAAATTTACCAATAAATATATTTTTTTTTGGGGGGGGGGGGTCAGGTGTACCCCTCATACGCCCCAGCAATATGTCACTGGACATTATGTCTTGTACTGTTTATTCCATTCTTGGGTGGTGGACTTAATTTATTGTCCAGCTTAGGCCCCTTTTTAGTAGAGTTTATTCTGTTGCAAGCCTTGAGACCCTGTCTATAGTTTTAAGATAACCCCTTCTTCCCAGCCATTATTCTCAAAGACCCTGAAAAGTATCATTGTCCCTCCCCTATCTCTTACCTCAAGTAAAAAGTAAAACAAAAAAATGTAAGCAATATATATATTGGCACTCTGCAGTTATACAGAAGACCTGCCTTCCCTTGCATACAAACTTAAAGCTACAGTCAGTAGGCCCCTCTTAACCCAATATACACTCCACCCCACACCCTCTACTCCATCCTCCCACTTCCATCCACTGTAATGTGGTCGTGTAGGTGACACAACAAAAAGCTCCTAGTCCACACTGTAAAGTAGTCGTGTAGGTGACACGACAAACAGCACCCAGTCCACACTGTAAAGTGGTCTTGTAGGTGACACGACAAACAGCACCCAGTCCACACTGTAAAGTTGTGTAGGTGACACGACAAAAAGCACCCAGTCCACACTGTAAAGTGGTCGTGTAGGTGACATGACAAACAGCACCCAGTCCACACTGTAAAGTGGTCGTGTAGGTGACACGGCAAAAAGCACCCAGTCCACACTGTAAAGTGGTCGTGTAGGTGACACAACAAACAGCACCCAGTCCACACTGTAAAGTGGTCGTGTAGGTGACACGACAAAAAGCACCCAGTCGACACTGTAAAGTGGTAGTGTAGGAGATATGGTAAAAAGGCTCTCAGTCCACTCTGTAAATGTGGTTGGTGTTAGGAAGGGCATCCAGCCGTAAAAAACCTGCCAGAAACAGTTCTGTACAAGCGAGACACGGTCTTCTGACCAAACCGTCCAACCCATGCTAGCGTGGAAGATGGACATTAAACGATGATGATGATGATGATATATATATATATATTGCTTATATATACATATGTAATACATACATATATATATACATATAAATACATATATATATATACATACATATTATATACATATTATATACATACATGCATGCATATACATACATACATACATATGCATATATATATATATACAAATATATACATACATATATACATACATACATATACATACATACACATACATACATACATAGTAAAAAAGATAGCCCCGATAATAAACACATTAAAAGCTATAGCAATGTGGAAGACATCCATGTACATAATATGAAAGAGTACTGGTGGAATGTTCCAGTAAAAACCCCAATAAAATGCAGACATAACAGACCAGATATTATGATATGGAACAGGGAGAAGAAAACATGCACAGTAGTGGAAATTAGCTGCCCAGTAGATGCCAATATAATATCAAAGATTAGCGAAAAGGAGAATATTTATGCAGAACTGATGAGAAATCTGCAAATACTCCACCCTGATTAGACCTTCAGATTTATGCCTGTGGTTATTGGGGCACTGGGGTATGTTAGTAACTGCCTCAATACAAATCTTGAGAAGCTAGGCTTCACAGAAACAGAAAGAACACAACTAGTTAGGAAATTACAAGTACAATCCATTAATGGAACAGTAAAAATATGTAAAACATTCCAAAACTTTTGCATCTAATAACTGCATATACACATGTACAGATGCAAAGCATATACACATGCACACATACAACTCAAAACATACACATCCACACATACAAATCTACCTAGTTGATGTTGTGTAAATTCCAATGAGAGTCTTGTGTCTATGTTAGAAACCGACTCTCTCTCTATTGGTAAAACTTTGTGAAATTATAAGACCAGAAGAACATACATACATACATATATATATATATATATGCCACAGTTAGCTGATTATGTAATTAAATATTAAATTTCAAGCAGACTTTCCTTTCATATATAATTGTTTTATTAATGTTTGTTTGTTTGTTTTGATGTTTTTTTTGTTGTATTTGTTTTTAGCCTAACTTCAATGTGATGTGCAAATTTATATATTTGCATATTGTTAGAACTAATGTCTTTTTATAGCTGAACGCCCTTCATACTGTAAACTAATGGAGTATGAAGTTACAGTGAAGTGTGTTGAAAGTCAAGCAGTCACAGACAAGCAAGTGTAAATTGATTGCGAAATAGGCAAAAAAAAATATATTGCTTGTATCTAATAAGAGTAACATTACCTGATAACGTGCATAGCTCGGAGATGAGAGAGTTACTCCAGGTAGAGCCGTTACTTCTTCGAATTGAGAGATCACAGCTACGATACTAGGGGTATGTGGTTAGAATGTCTCAGGAATCAATCGCTGGACAGATTTTATGGGCAAAACCAACTGGCAGGAGACCCAGGGGTAGACCCTGAACAAGATGGTTGGATAACATCTATGAGCTTGGCGGGTCCACTTGGGGATCCAGCTGGAGATGGTTGTCTCTGACAGGACCCGATGGAGGAGTGTTTGAGGAGGAAGAGGAGGAGCTGGTGGTGGTGGTGGTAGTAGTAGTAGTAGTAACAGTAGGAGTCAGATTCAAGAGACAGCAGGTGCATGACACAGGGGCTACAAGTGTTATCATGAAATTCTAGTGATTGTATTTGACATCAATTTAGAACAAGCAAGATACACAAATATAGGATAGAAAAGAGTCAAAGTCAGCTATTAACAATGGCTATTATCTTGGAATTCTATCTGGCATCAAAGAACTGCTATTTGAATAAATTATTTATGGAGCAAAAGGTGTAGGCATACTGGTGGAGTTAACAGATTTAATTTGCAACAACTTGAATCTGGCAAGTGTCCGCTATTATAACCTCCTGTAGACCAAAAGGTTATAAATGAAATTTGAGAAAAATACAGAAGCCTGGCATGCACTTTTGTATGTATGTATATAAGTGAGTGTATATGTTGTGTTGTGTGTGTGTATGTTGTGTTGTATGTGTGTGTATATGCTGTGTTGTATGTTAATCTTAATCTTTTAATGAAGGGAATTTATCCCAAAATAGAAGGACCAATAAAGAAATTTGAAATGTCAACAAATAGTAGCTTAAAAGTGGAAAAAATCTATACAGCTCCAAACTAAAATGTCTTCTATTAATCTTTTGGTGAAGGGATGTTATCCCAAAATATATTAACCTATGAAAAACCTACAGGATAACATCCCAACATCACTGTTATCATATGTTTAACACTTACTATCTAATTCACATTATGGAAGTCTTCAAGCAAAACACTATTTTCTAAACTATGAACAAGTTTCAGGTTATTGCTTTATCCACTGATCTACAGGGTTGGTTTGACTTCACTATGTTAACAAGATCTAATAGACTGGAACATGTCTATAGTTATCTTTTTAACAAGGAGCATGTTTCAGTCTATTAGAATGTAAATTAGTTTAGAAATGAACTTGGAAAATTAATTCCTAATTTCTTGAAATGTTTTCACCTTTTCTTTGAGACTTGTCAACAATTGCTGCTAGGATTTTGTTTGTGTTATCCAAGCAAAAAAGAAATATAAATTAATTAAGAATGTTTTTGCGTACAGCAGTCAATACATTACTTTTTAACTTAATTATCCAAATTATTACATATATTTGTTAAAATATTCTAAAGATATTAGAAGCTATATTTTAAATTTTTTTGCGATGTGCACTAAGTAAGCAGTAAAAATGAATGAACATGCAATTAGGGGCATTAATACTGATTACTTATTAGCTGTAAAGAAAACTGCAAAATGAAGTAATGATTATGAAATTAATAATGGTAGTAGCTATTGTTGTTTAGCTTTCGTTCGACATTGTTAAAGCAGACCCATGACCAAAAACATTCTAGCTATAATCATCCTGTCATTTTAAGCAAAATTTTTCACAGAAAACTTATTATTAAAGGGCGGAGGATTGGCAGAATCAGTAAAGCAACGGGCCAAATGCTTCATGGCATAGAATTATGGCCCTTTACATTCTGATTTCAAATCTCGCCAAGGTTAGCTTTACCTTTCATCCTTACGGGGTCGATAAAATAAAGTACTAGTAAGCACTGGGGTCAATTTAATCGATTTAATCGGTTTCCCTGCCCCCCAAATTGCTATCCTTGTGCTTAACGTAGAAACTATTATTAAATGCAGTAGAGTGTGATTTGAGATTTGGTAGCTATTTTATTGCTAATTATGATAATTGTTAGATCAATATAAAGTAGGATGATGGTTGAGTCAAATGAGGTACATGTTGGCTACCTGTGACATGATGCCTCCTTAACCATTAACACGCTTTAAGCAACATAAGGCACCGATAGAGTAATCTGCCCTTAATACATAATGCAGTGTCAAAGGAAGCCATTCACAAAAATATCTAGCATGCTAAAGATTAACAAGAATTATATGATTTGCATTGACTTGCCATGCTAGATTACAAATGTGATATATTATTACTTTCTTTCAGCTGTTTTTTCCAAGATAATATTTTGTCAAGAATAGCAAATTGTGAAAGTGTCATAGAGAGACAAAGAAGAAGAATCATCTTAGTAATTAACAAGTGCTTTATTTATCAAAGCTGAGCTTGACAAATTTAAACACTGTAATTGTGATTGGTGATAGGAAGGACATCCAGCTGGAAAAACCCTGGCCAAATTTACAGTCTTGTTAGAGCAAGGTAGAGACTTGTCTCTCGATGTAGATGACCCTTCAGCGTGGACAAATGGACGTTAAACGATGATGATGATGATGATGAAAGTTGAAACAAATACTGTATACAATCTTATACTCTAACAACTCTATTAATTTGCTGCTTTCAGATTATGTTGTATTGTCCAACATTTCAAACAGGAATAGACGTTTGCTGGGATAATATCGTTCATCAGAATAGAGCAGGGTCTCCAAACCTTTTTCAAATGCAGAACCCTTTTTAGGTTCAGAAACTTTTTGGGGGGAAACCAAAGTCTAATACTGTTATATGGGCATAATATAAATATACTCCTCTACCTTTTTTCACAGAACCCACTTTGGGAACCACTAGTATAGAGCTATGAAATGCTAGTGTTTCATCTCATGCCAGACTAATATATACATACCACTTATTACTGTATTTATTTGGTAACAATTGTTGATTTTGAGTGACCCACAGAGGAATTTTAGAGGAAGTAATAAATTTAATAAAGAAAGGAAAAACTTAAGTGTCATTGGAATAATTAACACAAACCTATAAGTATTGTTATAAAAATATTCACTTTTTTTTTCCTTACAAATTCTAAAGCAAATCATTAAAGAATTTGATGAACAACCACAATAGAGAAATTTATTGTCGAACAGTTATTAATTATATAGAAAGCCAGCATCCATTAAATGGGTTTAAAACACATTTATTGAAATAACAGAGTTTCAGAATTGCTCTTTGAAGTTCAACAACAGTAATTGTCTGAAAGCCACATCATACATTTCTACAATATACTTAACCATTTTTAATGAAGAGCAAAGCCACATACGAACACATGAACATGATGAGGATGATAACGATGATGATATGTAAATGTATAGGTGTGTGTGACTATATATACATGTATATGTGTTTATGTATATATACACACACACATCTATATATATATATGTATGTATGCATATATACACATATATGTGTGCTTGTGTGTGTGTACGAAGTGCATGAATATAAACACACAAAGCCATATGTATATATAAGGACACACTAATTATGTAAATGTACACTTAGACACACACACCCACATGTGCATGTGGGTGTGGGTGTACCATCATTTTATGCCTGCTTTTCATTTATTTGTCGCATGGTTTCTATGGCAACCACTAATCAGTGAAATTTTGCATTTAATGATAGCACCAGTACTACGGTGCAAAGAGAGGCGGGGGGGGGGGGGGGGGGGGGTCTTGTCCATGACATAGCCAAACACACTCTCCACCCTATACTATCCCTTTTTCATGGAGGCACATGGCTTAGTGGTTAGAGCATTGGCCTTGCAATCGAAAGGTTGTGAGTTCAATTCTCAGATCGGGTGATGTGTTGTTTCCTTGAGCAAGACACTTTATTTCACATTGCTCCAGTTTACTCAGCTGTAGAAATGAGATGATAGGGACTGGGGTCCCTATCATTCCACTGCAAAGTGGTCGTGGAGGTGCCACAGCAAAAAAGCACCCAGCACTCACTGTAAATGAGGTTGGTGTTAGGAAGGGCATCCAGCTGTAGAAATCAAGCCAGAATCAGTTCCCGTCCCACCCTGGCAAGCAGGGAAAAGCGGACATAAAATTAAATGATGATGATGATGATGTAGCATGATAAGGAGGTTGGATTATATATATAAATAGAGAGAGAGAGAGAGAGAGAGAGCAGAGGGGAAAACGTAGCTATCATTATCCTTGATGTTATCATTTCAACACTCGCAAGTGCATCATAGGCTCGCGGGCTGATAAGCATTCCAACTGCACCATTTGCTGCATTCGTGTTGTTTCCCAAGCTGAGCAGGTTATCGGCCTCCGATTGCCAAATATTTGCTCCTTTGTTACAAGCTCTTCATGTATGAACCGGTGCTCCTGAAGACAGATAACATCATGGTTGGTCGCCCCTGCTGAAGCAATCAGTTCAGGGATTTTATGGTCTTTCTGGAGTATTTGAACATTGAGTGTACCAGCAAAGATGTCTTTCTTACCGTGTACAAGTCGGGTTGGTTGTTTTCTCCGTGTATGATATATATATATCATCATCATCATCACCGTTTTACGTCCGTTCTTCCATGCTAGCATGGGTTAGACGAAAAATTTACGTCCGCTTTTCCCTGCTTGCAAGGGTGGGACAGGAACTGATTCTGGCTTGATTTCTACAGCTGGATGCCCTTCCTAACACCAACCTCATTTACAGTGAGTGCTGGGTGCTTTTTTGCTGTGGCACCTCCACGACCACTTTGCAGTGGAATGATAGGGACCCCAGTCCCTATCATCTCATTTCTACAGCTGAGTAAACTGGAGCAATGTGAAATAAAGTGTCTTGCTCAAGGAAACAACACATCACCCGGTCTGAGAATTGAACTCACAACCTTTTGATTGCAAGGCCATTGCTCTAACCACTAAGCCATGTGCCGCCATATATATATATATATATATACTAGACCACCCGTGACCCGTTAGATCACATTTACATATAAATATTTTTTTAAAAATCATGTTTAGTTAAAAATAATTTTTAAATTATGAAACTATACACAGACATGTATATAATGTAAAATAAAATTGGAAGACCCATATATGTATATATGTGTGTATGTGTATATAATTTCATTCAACAACAACAATAGCTCTCTCTTCCATTTTCATTTTCTGTCTCCCTCTCTCTGTCTTTTCAATCTACTCTCTCAATTTATGAAGGTACCCGGAAAAACCCCGTATCACAGGAACCTGTACTCTAATTTACCGAAACTTGTTTTATTTGATTTGTATTCCCGTTTCAGGGGCAACTTCCTTTCAAAGTATTTTACCATTATGTGCCATTTTGGCTGTATTAAATAACAGACAAGCACACAATCACAGTAGCATATATATATATAGGTATATGTATGTGTGTGTGTATATATATATATATATATATATATATCAAGAGTCTATCGATAAAATCCCAGAGCTCATCAAATCAGACTGAGGAAACAATGTTTCCATTGCTCTTTTCAATTGCTAATACTATCGGTTGCAAATCCAGGCAGAAGGAGCAACGTGAAATAAAGTGTCTTGCTCAAGGACATAGTGCATTGCACAGTCCGGGAATCAAACTCACAACCTCATGAGTGTGAATCAAATTCTCTAACCACTAAGCCACACACCTTCAGAAATGTGTGTATGTATGTATGTATGTATGTATGTATATATATATATATATATATATATATATATATATTCATTCATACATGCATGTATGTAATTGCATGTGTGCATATATGTGTGTGTGTGGTTGCAGTAGAAAACCTAATTGTAAGAGCTTTGAATCGTGGTTAATTTAAAATGATGATTATCAAAAGAATTTCACAGATTGTGACACACTGAGATAGAATTTCAAAAACGAAATACATTAACAAATGCTTCCCATTAACGAATCTGTTTCGATTGAGGTCAGCAACTCATTTAAAACATTGTTCGCTACTGTACTGCTGACTCCACAGTCTTAACTCACCTTTCTTAGCCGTGTCTACAACAAGTATGTAATCAACTCACTTTATCATGATTTATTATTATTTATACTAATATTAAACCTCCGTCATCATCATCAATATTATTACTGACTTCTTGATTATTATTTTGCATATTATCATTTCTTATTTATTCATTTATCTATTTATATAATTTTGTAAATTATTTTTATTTCATTTTTTTATATTTTCATTTTTATATTTTTTTATATTTTATTTTATTTTCTTATATTTTATTTTATTTTAGTTTCTTATATTTTATTTTAGTTTATTATGTTTTATTTTATTTTATATATCTATTTCTTTATTGTTTGTAATGGAAGAAACATTAATGCCATCAATGATGACATAAGATTCCATTCACAGATAATTTTAAATATCTTTTATATTCATCTCAATTTTCTTTTCCTCACTTTTACACCCTTCTCAAATCTCATTTTTCCCCTTTTTTCTCTTCTAAGTTGTGTGTGGGTATTCTTGAATTATTGGTTCTGTTGCTAAGAAACAAATCTATCTAATCCCTAATTATTATTTTTTTTCTGTGTAAAAGTCCTAACAAAAATGTCCTGTTCCAGCTAATGTGTTGTCACCATGCAAGGGACACTGCCACTGTCGCTATATTTTCTATAGCCATCCTTCCTTGGTTGGTCATTGATACCTGAAGAGGATTGATACTGCTGTCCTCATTTGAGCTTCCTGGCCAGTGGCAAGCTCATCAGGTATCTTAGATAACAGAATGTTGAGATCTTTCTTGGCCTACTGAGAGCTCATCAGGTATCTTAGATAACAGAATGTCGAGATCTTTCTTGGCCTACTGACAGCTCATCAGGTATCTTAGATAACAGAATGTCGAGATCTTTCTTGGCCTACTGAGAGCTCATCAGGTATCTTAGTAGAATGTTGAGATCTTTCTTGGCCTACTGAGAGCTCATCAGGTATCTTAGATAACAGAATGTCGAGATCTTTCTTGGCCTACTGACAGCTCATCAGGTATCTTAGTAGAATGTTGAGATCTTTCTTGGCCTACTGAGAGCTCATCAGGTATCTTAGATAACAGAATGTCGAGATCTTTCTTGGCCTACTGACAGCTCATCAGGTATCTTAGTAGAATGTTGAGATCTTTCTTGGCCTACTGAGAGCTCATCAGGTATCTTAGGTAGCAGAATGTCGAGATCTTTCTTGGCCTACTGACAGCTCATCAGGTATCTTAGTAGAATGTTGAGATCTTTCTTGGCCTACTGAGAGCTCATCAGGTATCTTAGATAACAGAATGTCGAGATCTTTCTTGGCCTACTGACAGCTCATCAGGTATCTTAGTAGAATGTCGAGATCTTTCTTGGCCTACTGACAGCTCATCAGGTATCTTAGTAGAATGTCGAGATCTTTCTTGGCCTACTGACAGCTCATCAGGTATCTTAGATAACAGAATGTCGAGATCTTTCTTGGCCTACTGACAGCTCATCAGGTATCTTAGTAGAATGTTGAGATCTTTCTTGGCCTACTGAGAGCTCATCAGGTATCTTAGATAACAGAATGTCGAGATCTTTCTTGGCCTACTGAGAGCTCATCAGGTATCTTAGTAGAATGTTGAGATCTTTCTTGGCCTACTGAGAGCTCATCAAGTATCTTAGATAACAGAATGTCGAGATCTTTCTTGACCTACTGACAGCTCATCAGGTATCTTAGTAGAATGTCGAGATCTTTCTTGGCCTACTGACAGCTCATCAGGTATCTTAGTAGAATGTTGAGATCTTTCTTGGCCTACTGAGAGCTCATCAGGTATCTTAGATAACAGAATGTCGAGATCTTTCTTGGCCTACTGACAGCTCATCAGGTATCTTAGTAGAATGTCGAGATCTTTCTTGGCCTACTGACAGCTCATCAGGTATCTTAGGTAGCAGAATGTCAAGATACATTTTGAAAACATCAATAACCATCCCATATAGATCTCTTACAGTTTTTTTTTTTTTTTGCATCATATTAAAGAGTTGGGGGTTCAAAATGTGTATGTAATAAACTATTACTCTGATTCTTTATACTTTGAGTTCAAACCCTGCCTATTAAATTTACAATTCCTCTTTTTAGAGCCAATATCATGAAGCACCGGCTTGGTGTTGGACAAAACACTTTGTGGAATTCATTCACATCATGCTGTAGCATAATTGAATGATATACTTAACACTATCACCTGGTTTTTGACAAGATCAGTACGAGGCCTGTTATGGCCATAAAATGCTTTTTGTGTACATATATATATCGATATTCATAGTCGCCAATTTCTATCCTTTGAGGTAAATTTTACCCGACAATGTCTTTGATGGCATTTTGCTGTTTTAACAACTTCCTTGCATTGAATTCTTCCCAATACTCTATGAATTCTAATACATTCGAATATTGAATTTGAAGTGTGACTTCAAATTCGATATTCAAGATTACTTTCATCATCATCATCATCATCATTTTATGTCCGCTTTTCCCTGCTTGCAAGGGTGGGACGGGAACTGATTCTGGCTTGATTTCTACTGCTGGATGCCTTTCCTAACACCAATCTCATTTACAGTGAGTGCTGGGTGCTTTTTTGCCGTGGAACCTCCACGACCACTTTGCAGTAGAATGATAGGGACCTCAGTCCTATAATCTCATTTCTACAGCTGAGTAAACTGGAGCAATGTGAAATAAAGTGTCTTGCTCAAGGAAATAACACATCACCCGGTCTGAGAATTGAACTCACAACCTTTCGATTGCAAGCCCAATGCTCTAACCACTAAGCCATGTGCCTCCATATGTCTCCATATGCCTCCATGTGCCACTTTGTTTATATATTTATATATATATATATGAGATATATATATGAGAGAGAGAGTGAGAGAGTAAAATTTAGATGAGGTGAAATTTCTCAGCTCAATACCACTTTTTTATACTACTGAAATAAAATAATATACATCATATAAAAGAAATGAAAGAATTGAGAAAGTATCTTTACTTACTTGCTAACATTAAAGTAGCATTTTGACTAAGAGCTGTTCCGTGTATATTTGTGGCATTACAGTAGTAGATTCCAAGGTCAGTTTTGTGAGATTTGGAGTGCATGACCTGTAAAAAGAACAAAGCTCCGCCATCAACTAACATTTTGTTAGAGTCAGAGTCATCATCTGTTGTGATTACTTTGACACCATTCCGGTACCAGGTAATCAATGGCTTTGGATCGCCTTCAGCTCGACAGTTTAATTTGACTGGTGTCATTCTGGCAGCGTAGCTATCCTTTGGATGTTCTAGGATACGAGGATTCGGTAATTTTCCTGCAAGTAAATAAAAGCATAGAAAAAAATTAGTTGAAAAATTAGGAAAATAAAATATGGAAAAGCAGACATAAAAACGATGATGATGATGATGATGATGATGATGGTGATGGTAGGTGGTGATGATGGTGATGATGATGATTATGGTGATGATGATGATGATGATTATGGTGATGGACACTGGATAATTTCCAGTCAAAAATTGCTCAGAAAATTTTTTTTTTTTATAATATTTAGCCAGAAATACGGTAACATGTACCGAGAAATTTATTCCACAGGGTCAATATATCATGCCCTATATAACATTTCTAGTGTTTGAATCTGAGATCTTGGACAAAAATAACAAATAGAAGAAAATATGTATATGTGTGTGTGTGTGTGTGTGTGTGTGTGTGTGTGTGTGTGTGTGTGTGTGTGTGTGTGTGTGTGTGTGTGTGTGTATATATATATATATATATATATATATATATATATATATATATATATATGAGTATGTGGAGGCACATGGCTTAGTGGTTAGAGCATTGGCCTTGCAATCGATAGGTTGTGAGTTCAATTCTCAGACCGGGTGATGTGTTGTTTCCTTGAGCAAGACACTTTATTTCACATTGCTCCAGTTTACTCAGCTGTAGAAATGAGATGATAGGGACTGGGGTCCCTATCATTCCACTGCAAAGTGGTCGTGTAGGTGCCACGGCAAAAAAGCATCCAGCACTCACTGTAAATGAGGTTGGTGTTAGGAAGGGCATCCAGCTGTAGAAATCAAGCAAGAATCAGTTTCCGTCCCACCCTTGCAAGCAGGGAAAAGCGGACGTAAAAATGATGATGATGATGATAAAGAAAGTGCTCAAGCACAGTAATACTATAAAGATAGCTTATAAAATAGCGTGAAGACCCTTAAAATATGGGAAAAGAGTTGCTATCAACCACCTGGAAGATATGGGGTTCATTTCTTGAAAGCTGCCGATGGCAACTTCTTTTTCTGTCTTTTAAGGGTCTTCATCCTATTTTATAAGCTATCATCATCATCATCATTTTTACGTCCGCTTTTTCCTGTTTGTAAGGGTGGGACAGGAACTGATTCTGGCTTGATTTCTACAGCTGGATGCCCTTCCTAACAGCAACCTCATTTACAGTGAGTGCTGCTTGCTTTTTTGCCATGGCACCTCCACGACCACTTTGCAGTGGAATGATAGGGACCCCAGTCCTTATCTCATTTCTACAGCTGAGTAAACTGGAGCAATGTGAAATAAAGTGTCTTGCTCAAGGAAACAACACATCACTCGGTCTGAGAATTGAACTCACATTTCGATTGCAAGGCCAATGCTCTAACCACTAAGCCATGTGCCTCCATTATATATATATATACATATATATATATACATATATACATATATATATATATATATATATATACATATATAATTATACATATATATATATACATATATATATATATACATATATATATATATACATATATATATATACATGTATATATATATATACATATATATATATATATATATATATTAGAGCAAACATCACGGGCGCTCTATCTCAAAATTATTTTTGAAAAGCATTAGAAATGCGCAACTGGTAAAAACTTAAAACTAAAACTGAATGCTAACCAATACTTATTACTAATTTTTACTTATTCCTAATTAAACTATTTTTCACTGGGAACAATTTGTCAGAATTTTCTTTTCCTTTTACTAATATATATATATATATATATATATATAGACGAAACAAGAGAAGAAAAGAAATCCTTGATCAGCTGTAAAACCGAGATCAAGATCTTTTGGCACTTAATACAGGACATCTAGCTCCTACCGTAGATTTCTTGGACATTAATTTAGACCTTCACACGCATACCTTCAGACTCTTCCATAAACTAAATGAAAAACTTAATTACATACACAATGACTCATGCCACCCTCCTACTGTTTTTAGAAACTTCCTAAATAATATCAGTACTAGAATCTCTAACCTCTCCTCTAATAAGGCAATCTTTAACAAAGCGGCTCCCTACTATAACACGGCATTAGCTAACAGCGGCTTCTTGCAACCAATTACTTACTCCCCCACTAACAACAACAGCAATAAGAATCGTAACAATAGACAAACTATCTGGTTCTCTCCTCCCTTCTCACTCAACGTTAAAACTAATGTAGGTAAAAATTGTTTAGCCCTCTCAGATAGACACTTTCCCATAGGTCACAAATACTGCTCGATCTTTAACAGACACAGAGTAAAACTAGGGTACTCCTGCGCTAAGAATATGAAGGCCCACATCACCAACAGTCCTAAGAGCGGAACCCCACCAGGATGCTCTTGCCGAAAGCCTGAAGCTTGTCCCCTTCAACAGCAATGCAACACACCCGCTGTAGTTTATTAAGCTGTGGTCACTTCCAACCGACCAAATCAACCACAAGAGGTCAAATCCTATGTGGGTATGGCAGAGGGCCGATTTAAGGAATGCTTCCTGAACCACCAGTCAACCTTTAGATACCCAGACAAACGGTTGTCCACGAAACTCGCAAACCACGTATGGTCCCTCAAAGAGTCAGGTATAGACTACTCCATTCAATGGAAAGCTATCACTAAGTCGAAGACATATGCAAGGGGAAATCTGTCTTGTGGACTGTATTGAAGAAAGGATAAATATTCTAAGAAGATTAAGCAATAGCGATTGCCTAAATTCAAGAAATGAAATCTTCTCACATTGTCCACATGTCTGCAGACACCTCTTGTATAACTACAAATCTCCGGAGTGAATAACAACAACATTCTAATTTTCTAATCAACTGGAACATTTTATCCCGGACATTCGCAGTTATCTCCCTTACACCTTTTGCCAGTGGTTTTGTATCGCTCGGGTGAAGTGAATGTTTCTGCACATACGCGTTCATACGGTTGTTCTTCCTCTTCCGTATAACCATTACCAGTCCGAGCTGAAGATCCGCATAAGGTGAAACAATTGTTCTCGGTATGGTGAACTAACTGTTGTGTTACTACTTCTACCAAACTCGTCCCATGGACTGAGTGCTCTACCACTACGGATATTACCTTCCAGTGTTCTACCTATATATATATATATATATATATATATATATATATATATATATATATATATATATATATATCTTAAAATAACAAAATAACAGCTTAAAGTTTAAGCAAAGAATCGCTGCTTTCACCCACAACGGAATCTTCTGAAACTAAAAAAATCAATCTGTGAACGCAGAAGTAAATATTTGGAAAAACGTTGCAACCGACGGAAGACAGGAAGACGATACTTTCGTTCGTGGAAACGTTCCCTGGCATAGAACGGAAAAAAACCGAAGATAATACGTCATTATTTGGATTTTAGTCTTCAAATTTATTATTATTACTATATATATATATATATATATATATATATATATATATATATATATGAAAAAAGGTTGCACTTGGATAACATGTTATAAAATGAGTCCCTCATCAGTGATTTGCCGACGATCATAGATATTTCATTGCATTAAAAATCATATACCTCACGTCGGTGCAATAATAACTAAATTAAGTTATTAGGACAATTAAAACGCGTAAAGTGAGTGAGACAAGTAAACAACAAAGAGGAAAGCTAACCGTAGAGAGGAAGGGAACAAGCTTCATAGTTATTCTGTTAGCATAAGTTAGGTGAATATATGAGCGCTTATATATATATATATATATATATATATATATATACATGTATTCTCAGCACTTCAGGAGCCGAAAATTTGACTTTGTACATCTTACAGACAGAATAAAATATGTTTAAATTATTGAATTCATTGAAGAAATTAATTCAAATTATAATAAACATTATAAACAACATTGCAAGTCAAAAAAAAGAGCACCAAGTGCAGGCTTCAAACTATGAATATGTCATTTTACAATAGACTATATCGCCAATTACACTAATTACACTACAGAGATCCTGTCATTAAATCTTCTCAAATTAAACTAATTTGTTTCTCCTATATATTGTCTGTAATATTTTATGTCCACAAAATATTTTCATCAATTATTTAGCACTAACAAGACAGGTTATTTAACCCTTTAACATTTAAACCAGCCAGAATTCTCTCACTTCTTTCTGTTCAAACCATCTGTAACTGGCCACTCATACTGATGTTAAGGTATTGTTCTTTTTGAAGATCACAGTGTAACTTGGAGAACTGATTGCTATTTCTAGTTAGTGGCCGGTTATGGCCAGTTTGGACAGCAAGCAGTAAGAGACATCTGGCTGGATACAGCCAGTTTAAATGCTAAAAGGTTAAGGTGATTTTGAAATAGAAATTTTGAACTAATTCACCTATCTCACTATTATATGTGTATTTATTTTGATTTAAAAAAAATAAATAGCAACCTATCAGCTCTTGCAGATTAGCATTGTAACTGGTGGAAATCACACCCTTGCCCCTCATCTCCCTTTTGGTCAGCTGTGCCTCTCCCCAAGGACATAATGGCTCTTTTGAGTCCTCTGAATTCTAGTATCTAATAACATTAACAATAAAATCTTATAAGCTAATATGTAATTCATATATTCTATAATGTGCTATTGTTAGATAGCAGTTATAGTCGGTTGCAAGGGATCTCTGGCTCACTGGGTATGGAGGAGGTTCACTGTCATTGGAATAACAGGAAAAGAAACGACAGCTGCAGTTTGTAGGTTAGGGAAGGTAGGAGAAAGGGCTTCTTGTTAACTTTGGAGCAGGAAAGAGGAGATAAGCTGGAAGCCAGGTGGCAAAGATGGTCAAGTAATTTGGCCAACACTGCTGACCCACTAGCGAGGTGTTATGGTCAAGGGTCAAAACACCCAATGAACGTTGGACACCATCTGATGACATCGATGCCTCCTGGCCAAGGCTATATTCACCAGAGGAGAATAAATGTGAGGCATCTTCTTGAAGACATAATCATATCTACTGGTTCAGTTTGAAACCTCACCAATGGTAAACAATTCTCAACTATGTTGAAATCTTGTTCTTTCTGTTGAGCTAAATATTCTTAATGAGCTAAATATTCAGTAGCTTGAAGTTAAAAGCTTTATAAAGGTAAATACTTTAGCAAAATCCTTTTATCTTAAATCAATTTATCTTAATGAAAACCTATTAAAAGCTTTCCCTGGAATATTCCATAGAGTTTTACATTATTTCATGCAGATATTCTACATGGTCATAGATGCCGAAAGAGTTAATATTGATAGCATTTGGGGTAAAGGGAGGGAATAGAGGGAAGATGAGGGTAGATTCAGTTCAATGTAGTTCTCCTACAATTAAGCTATATGTAGAAAGCAGAGATCTAAAAGTCAACTGAAACTGAATGGAAACTAGTTTTGTGTGAGCAGAATTCAAAAGTAGAGAAGAAACAGTTGTTAGCTGTCAAGAATGAATTGTTAACAAAAGATCAATGAAACACTGTGAGACTGAAAATCATTTATGAAGAAGTGAAGTTCAGTGTGAAAGGTGATTCTTGAGAGAATCCAGAATTTATAGAATTAAGATCTGTTGGTGAACATCAGTTAAAAGACAATAGAATTGGTTGCAAAAGGAAATTTGGTTGCTTAATAGAAATACTTGTGTTCTATTCATTCAGTAAGAAGAACTGGCCACAACAATCCTCCCAGTTAACCCAGAAATTTTCCTGATGTCAACAACAGCTGTCTATACCAAGAATCTTTGAAATACCTGTATGCTAACATAACAACATTACAGTGAAGGCTGCTAAATAGTGTCGTCATGTGGAAGCTATATTGATGATCAATAATAATAGGAAGGTAAAGGATGGCAAAACTGATAGAGTGATGAAATATTTCATTAAGTTCCATTTAAAATTCTGAGTTCAAATACTCACGAGGACAACTTTGCTTTTGATCTTTCTCAAGATCACAAAAATATGAAGCAGCAATGTATTTGGAGGCGATATATATATATATATATATATATATATATATATATATATATATATATATATATATATAGGGCGGGTAAAATTCCCAAGATCCATGGACGAGTTCTCTCCAGCGGTCTCTGTCCCTCATTATCGCTGCCATGTCCTGCGTCTCCAACAGACCAGTGTCTGTCCTTAGGGCATCAACATACGTTAACCTTGGTCTTCCTCTTCCAGTGTGTCCATGTAAGGGCTCCCACAGGAGCACTGAGTGCAATGTCAACTCTGGATGTCGGTGAGCATGTCCAGCTAACCTCAGTCTCTTCTGTGTCACTTTTGAGCTGACTTTTGGGAGGCTCCCGTACAGCTCTGAGTTTTCCACCCTCAGTGTGTACTGATTAATGTTCAGAGCCATCCTCAGCATTCTCGTATATGTATTTATATATAAGCAAAGGGATATATATAATCCCCAAATAGCTTCTACAGGACTAGAACTGTTTCATTCAAAGGAAATAATTCGAATGAAATAGTTCTAGTCCCGTAGAGGCCAAGTCCATATTAAATTTGTTGTTTACACTCTACTAAGGTATTGAGTACTTTACTTACTGTGGTTACACCCGATCGAACCTGTTAAGGAATTTGAAAACTGCGTGGAAACCCATCATATATGTATGTGTGTATGAGTTTGTGTGTGTGTGTGTGTGTGTGTGTATGAGTGTGTGCGTGTGTGTATGTATGTGTGTGTGTGTATGAGGTTGTGAGTGTGTGTATGAGTGTGAGTGTGTGTGAGTTTGTGTGTGTGTGTATGAGTTTGTGAGTGTGTGTGTGTATGAGTTTGTGTATGTGAGTTTGTGAGTGTGTGTGTGCATTTGTTTATGTGTATGTATGAGTTTGTGTGTGCGTGTGTGAGTTTGTGAGTGTGTATATGTGTGTATGTTTGTGTGTGTATGTATGTGTGTTTATTTAAGTTCTGTAATGAAGCGGTTTGACAAACAGGGATTGATAAAATAAGTCACGGACTGAAATAGTGGGTTTGATAGGATTGTCTATATTCCTTGAGGGTGATGCTCCAGCATAGATAACTACAGTCTAATGACTGACAACAGTAAAAAAAAAAGAATAAAAGAAGATGCAATAACAATAAGCAGTTGTTGTTAAAGGAGGTATGCATAACCAGAAGTAAAACAGAAATGGCTGACGTTCAAGGTGAGACATAAAACAAACAAAAATACACTCTACTGGCAATGATCTATATAATTGGAAAAAGGTAATAACTGAAGAAAGAAAAATGAAAGAAAATATCCATTAGATGGAAAGCAGGTGGTGCCATCTACAATAACAGCCAGCTGTAATGAACCACCAAGAGAACATTTTCATGGATATTCAACCTTTTTAGAAATAGTAGCCAAATCTCCATCAAATTATACATTATCCCTTTAGCATTTACATTACTCTATATTTACTATTATTGTTTCCTTGAGGCTCGGCCTCCGGATTTGCGAGCCACAGCAATGTCGCTGTGGATCCACCGTGGACTCGACCCACTTTCCTGTCACCACAGTGCCGGCCACCTTTCATGCCATGCTGCCCTCAACGATGTCATAAAGCATGGCTTGGACGCTGCAGGCTTCCCTTCCCAGCTCGAGCTGGTGGGGCTGGACCGAGGGGACGGCAAAAGGCCAGATGGCATGACCATCTTCCCGTTCCGCGGTGGCAAACCCCTCGTCTGGGATGCCACTTGCACCGACACTTTCTGCTGCCGCAACCTGGTGCAGTCTGTAACTAACCCAGGTTCTGCTGCATGTCGGGCTGAGGAGGCTAAACTCCTCAAATACCGGTCACTCTCCGACAGGTTTGTGGTTGTGCCCTTGGAAGTGGAGACTTCTGGTGTCCTCGGGCCTAGGGCTAGCTCCTTACTCACCACCATAGGTGCTGAGCTGGCCAGCCGCAGGTGTGAGCTCCATGAGTTGGAGTGGCTTTTCCAGCGCGTCTCCCTTGCCGTCCTCCGGGGAAACGCCTTCTCCATTCTATCCACCGGGGCTGTGGGGGCCCCCATCACGTATCATTCCACCAAATCAAGTTTTTAAAGTTACTATTGCTCTCCATGTAAGGAGTTTTACTATTATATTTTCACAGTAAAGGCTATATTTCACATGATATTGATTCTATGAGATTTTGATATTATTTATTTTTAGAATAATACCTTAACATCAGTATGAGCAGCTGATTACAGCCTGTTTGATCAGAGAGAGGTGAGAGAATTCTGGCTGGATAGAGGGAAAGCAGTTGATGTCATATACAACATCAGCCAGCTGTAATGAACCACCAAGAGAACATTTCTGTGGATATTTAACCTGTTAGAAATAGTAGCCAATCTCCCTCAAATTATACATTATACATCAAATTATACATTCTTGCTGTCTAAATATTATCTGAGATAAAACACATCAGTGGGTATCGTATGAGGATTGAGGCTAACATACACAAGAAAGTATGCCAAGTGTATGACTACCAAGAGCAAAGAGGTGGTATGTATGTCCTGTAACCCTTGTGATAGTTGTAGGAGCGCTGTATTGACATACAGCATTTCTTGAGCATATTTTTTAAGAATGGCAGATCCCATCTCTCTCCAAGCCTGAGTACAACAGATTTCTTCCAGAGAAAGATAGAAAGTGAGAGAGAGGAAGAATCGACCCCAGTACTAGACTGGTACGTTTTTTTTATCGACCTCGAAATGATGAAAGGCAAAGTTGACCTCGGCAGGATTTGAACTCAGAGAGCCGGAACGAATACCATATAGCATTCTATCTGACGCTCTACCAATTAACCACCTAAAGAGGTGCTACAGAGGCATCTATATAATACTAACAGTCTGTGATTGTTTGATTGTCTGTAATGTAATACAGCCAAAAGGGGTGCATAATGGGAAATACTTTGAAAGGAAGTTGCCCCTGAAATGGGAATACAAATGGAATAAAACAAGTTTCACGTAAATCGAAGCATGGGGTCCCGAGATATGGGGTTTTCTGGGTACTTTCATAAAGAGAGAGAGAGAGAGAGAGAGAGAGAGAGAGAAGGAGATAGTGGTTGGGAGAGAATAGATTGGAAGAGAGACATAGAGAGAGGGAGAGGAGAGAGAGGAAAATGGAAGAGAGAGAGAGAGCTGATGGTGTTGTTGTGTATATATATATGTGTGAGTGTGTGTGTGTCTATGACCAGTGTATATAGATCAGATACCCACATATATATATATATATATACACACACATGCATATATATATATCTATATATGTATACACAGACACATCTATATATATACATACATACACGTATATATATATATCGGCCTTCCAGTTTCATTTTACATTATATACTTGTCTGTGTATATTTTAATTATTTGAAAATTATTTTTAAGTGAACATGATTTAAAAAAAAAAATGTTGAAGTTTACATGACTGACAATGGGTCATGGGTCATGAGGGGTGTAATATAACAAAAGTTCTTGGAATAACCCCCCCCCCCCCCCCCACACACACACACAGATCAAGGATATACTACTTGATATTGTTCTGTACACACACATATATATAAATACGAACACACACACATATATATAAATACGAACACACACACACATACTCAGAGATCAAGGATATTTGACTAGATATTGTTCTCAAGGACAAACAGAATAAAAGGTGCCACTTAATCAACATATCAGTCTCAACAGATGATAAAGTATCTCTGACAGAAGAAATTGGGAAATTATCAAAACAAAGATCTGGGGATAGAGATAAAAGAGAATATGGGGGTTGAAAAGAAAAAAAAAAGACAACAAATCTTTAATAATAGGTGCCTTGGGAATGGTTGAAACACATGCTGATAAATACATAGATAAGACTTATACATGACATACAGAAACATAGAACTCTTTAGTAGACATTCTACATATATATATATTTTCCTGAGTTCAGTTTTTTTCGTTGCCTTGGTCACTGTGGCTGTCTATTGGTCGCTGTCTTCAATTTGCAAAGCTGTCTAAACATAATGTTATAACTCTAGGGTAATATACCCTATTGAGTGCTTAGCTGCACACTGAGATTGCATTCGTTAGCTTGGCTGCAACCAGAGCTTCGATGATGGTGTACTAAATTTTGTATTATTATCTCCTAGAATTAACGATTAATTGATTAATTTAATTAGACAATTCTATTGATTGGTTAATTGTTTATGTTTATTTAATAACTTCTAGTTGAGTGCTTTATTCGGTTTGAGCTTCGATGATGCTGTACTAAATTATATATATATATATATATATATATATATATATTATATAGAGCAGTTTTAGTACAACTGAAACAACAACAACAACAACAACAACAACAATAATAATAATAATAATAATAATAATAATAATAATAATAATAATAATGGTTTCTTATATAGGCACAAGGCCAGCAATTTTTTGGGGAGGGAAAAGTCGATGAAATTGACCCCATTGCGTGACTGGTACTTTATTTTATCGACCCCATAAGGATGAAAGGCAAAGTTAACCTCAACGGGATTTGAACTCAGATCATAAAGGGCCGTAACTCTATGCTGCAAAGCATGGCATCCGACCCTCTACTGATACTGCCGATCAACCGTCCTTAAGATATTAATAATAATAATTGTTTCTACTTTTGGCACAAGGCCAGCAATTATCCCAGTGCATTACTGGTACTTTATTTTATCGACCCCGTAAGGATCAAAGGCAAAGTCAACCTCGGCGGGATTTGAACTCAGACTGTAAAGGGACGTAACTCTGCTGGTAAGCATGGCGTCCAACTCTCTACCGATACTGACATTCACCAATGACTGATGATAATAGACGATAATACTGATGGTGATGATGATGATAATAGTAATAATAATCATTATAATGATAACAATAGTAATAATAACAATGATGATGATAAAAACAATGGTTTTATTACCAATAATAATTAATATGAATGGAAAATAAAAATCTTATTGGAATGCAAAAGCTGTTGTCTAACTGATGCAAACATTTCAAATGATATGTTTACACTTTTACAGTCTGGGTCTCATGAATTTCATCAGATTCCCCCCATAAATTCTCCATTTAACCTGTCAACATGTTTCTTTCCTCACACACATATATATATATATAGAAATAAATGAAACAAACAAATCACAGGAAGCAAATTTACAGTTATATTAGAGGAACTGGAGGAGGTTTCAACTTTTCGGACAGAAGTCTTTCTTCAGGAAAGTTTGGATAAGGAAAGAATAGATAGACAAACTTGGAGTCATTGGCAGATCTGGAGAATGATATGGGAACTGAAAAACTTCCTACTGGTGACAAATTCAGAGAAATCCTATTTGAAGCATATGGCAGTGAGGAAGAAAAAAATGGAAGTCTATACCATAAAGAAAAATTGAGAATTCCTATGAGAGAATCTGTTAAAAGACTGATCTAACTTGGTCTGTGGCTCTGGACCAGGGTTTCCCAAACTTTTTCAAACACAGAACCCTTTTTCTTTAGAAACTTTTGGGGGAACCCCAAAGTGTAATACTGTTATATGGTCATAATATAAATATATTCCTCTACCTTTTTTCATGGAACCCCAAACACTCATTTACGGAACCCTTGGGTTCCATGGAACTCACTTTTGGGAACCACCGCTCTGGAGTAAGATCCATGAAAATTGAAAATGATGTGGGAGTGGAATGACAGAGTAAATTGAACCATAAATGTAAAAATATAAACCTAGGAAGGCTGGAGGAGAAGGGAAATAGCTAGAAGAATGGTTGTGTGCTAGGTATATTTAGCAAGGGAAGAAGCAGAAAAGAAAATGTTTGCACATGCGCAGTGCTGGATTTACCATTGTGCCTACCCTGTGTTTAAGCACAGGGTAGGCCAGAAGGACCTATCTTGCTTCCAAAACAATTGTTTACCTCCTTCAGAGCCCAAGAAGGAGTCTTATAATTTAACTATCATATACTGTACATGTGCTACATTGTGAACATCAGAAGTGTGAAGTGTTTCTGATTCTGAGACAATGTGTTAGGGAAGGTCGAGATCTGGTTGAGGAGAAAGTGTGTCTGTGATGAGAACTTGATTTGACAGAAAAATACAGACGATAAAGAGGCATGGAAAGACTCCTGAATAAAAAGAATAAATGGGACAGCATGAGGGTCTACTCCATGTAGATACAATTGAGAGACCTTCCATAAAAGTTGACAGCAAAATGTATAAAGGGATGCAGAGAAAACTCAGTGTATGGGATTTATGAAAAGAGGTAGACCTTTCAAGATCCACAAAAGGTGACCAGTTTAGGAAGATGGAATGACTGAATTGTTATTGTGAAATATAGTGTTTGTTCTGCTGTTCTTTGGGTAGCAGATTTAAGCCATTGTTTGATTTAACACCACTAAATGGTTCTTTGGTGCCTTTATCAGGATTTACTTTGTTACACACATTTGAACTAAGCTTTTGGTTAAATCATAACTTCCTTCTTTCCACCAGCTTGGAGGCCCTGAAAAATTTAAGGGCTATAGCTATTGCCCTTTTCCCTCTGAATAAACATTAAAAAGAATAAAAAAAAAAAAGAAATTTCATGTCTTCTTTCCCATTTCCTTTTGTTAGAAAGATTGGGAGTGGGGATTGAAGAATATCTCGCTATTATTTCTAGACGGTTTGACAACCATATTGAGGAACCTCCCTCCCTAGTACACTCACCTCCCATCATTAAAAGTCTCTATGGAGAGTCCCAACAATTTAGCTAAGAGCTACTCTAATAGTCTTAGATGTTGATTCAGCTGGAGGCTGTTGATAGGCAATTTTAGATTCATCTAGCTTAAAAAGAACAGACTGAAGAGTGAAAAAAAGAAGCAAGAGAAGTCTCTTGGGAGTTTATCTCATAATATCTGCTTTCTTAGATCTCAAGTTGATACTTTATACAGAAATGTGTGATATCTAGATATCTCTAATATAGAAAGGGGAGAGAACTCACTCAATGTTAAGGTTTTGTTAACCCTTTGTATTTACTTTACTCTATATATATTATTATATTTTCACAGTAGAGTCTTTACCTCACATAATATTGAAGCTACAAGATTTTGATGATGTTATTTATTTTGAAAAAATACCTTAACATCAGTATGAGTGGCAGGTTACAGCCAGTTTGAACAGAAAAAGGTGAGAGATTCTGGCCAGATATAGCCGATTTAAATGCTAAAGGGTTAAGCAACACACTGATGTCTTTGGATGTGGAACTTTAAACCTTTAGTATTTACATTATTCTATACATAATATTGTATTTTTGTGGTAAAGGCTTTATCTTTCATAATTATATCACATAATATCGAATCTACGAGATTTTGATATTATTCATTGTGAGAACGATACCTTAATATTGGCTGATTACGATCAGTTTGAATAGAAAAAGTTGAGAGAATTTTGGCCAGATATGGCTGGTTTAAATGCTAAAGGGTTAAAGGTACTACATGTGGTAGAAAAGCTATTAAGGTAGAGAGGGAATTTTTTCCTACATAAACAGGAAATGTATGTTTATCATATTATATTAAAGTGCCCACTACTTTTCAAAAGTAATCAAGTGAAAATCTTTTTTTTTGGTGGAGGTGGTGGGGTGGGAGTTTGATATAATTAATGTTTAGTGTTGTGTAAATAGTACTTAAGACTTATTAGACTGTGTCTGTCTTTTGTTTTTCTTATAAATTGTACCATTATATAAAGTAAGATATACTGAAATATATTACAAAGTAAACCATTAATAGATAGTGTGTCAGTATGTGTGTGTGTGTGTACATTTGTGTGTCTGTAAGTGTATGTCATACTCTGACAATGTGTGTGTTTATGTACATTTGTGTGTGTGTGTGTGTGTACGTGTATGTCATTTTGACAATATGTGCATGTGTGTGTCTGTAAGTGTATATCACTCTGACAATGTGTGTGTTTGTATATGTTAATGATTTTGTCTATATGAATATGTGTATTTGAGTATCTGTATGATAATTGTTTCTACGTTAGGCACAAGGCCAGCAATTACCCAGTGTATCACTGGTACTTTATTTTATTGACCCCGTAAGGATGAAAGACAAAGTTAACCTCGGCGGGATTTGAACTCAGAATGGCAAGGGCCGTAACTTTATACATCAAAGCATGGCGTCTGACCCTCTCCCAATACTGCCAATCCACCACCCTAGCATGGCGTCCGACCCTCTCCCAATACTGCCAATCCACCACCCTAGCATGGCGTCCGACCCTCTCCCAATACTGCCAATCCACCACCCTAGCATGGCGTCCGACCCTCTCCCAATACTGCCAATCCACCACCCTAACATGCCGTCCGACCCTCTCCCAATACTGCCAATCCACCACCCTAGCATGGCGTCCGACCCTCTCCCAATACTGCCAATCCACCGCCCTAGCATGGCGTTCGACCCTCTCCCAATACTGCCAATCCACCACCCTAGCATGGCGTTCGACCCTCTCCCAATACTGCCAATCCACCGCCCTAGCATGGCGTTCGACCCTCTCCCAATACTGCCAATCCACCACCCTAGCATGCCGTCCGACCCTCTCCCAATACTGCCAATCCACCACCCTAGCATGGCGTCCGACCCTCTCCCAATACTGCCAATCCACCACCCTAGCATGGCGTCCGACCCTCTCCCAATACTGCCAATCCACCGCCCTAGCATGGCGTCCGACCCTCTCCCAATACTGCCAATCCACCACCCTAGCATGGCGTCCGACCCTCTCCCAATACTGCCAATCCACCACCCTAGCATGGCGTCCGACCCTCTCCCAATACTGCCAATCCACCGCCCTAACATGCCGTCCGACCCTCTCCCAATACTGCCAATCCACCACCCTAGCATGCCGTCCGACCCTCTCCCAATACTGCCAATCCACCGCCCTAGCATGGCGTCCGACCCTCTCCCAATACTGCCAATCCACCGCCCTAGCATGGCGTCCGACCCTCTCCCAATACTGCCAATCCACCACCCTTACTACCAATCCAAATAACCCAGAGTGATGAGAGAGCCTTGTAGCTCAGAGATCTGCCGGGCTCAGTCAAAGAAACGAACCATCGTGTTTGAATAGACAGCAAACAAGCTGGGTTAACAGATTAGAACATATTAGAAGAGAAATGTCACTTGCATTACTGATATCATAGACATAAGCATATTGCTGGACATACAAGAGTGTATGTGTATGTGTGTGAGTATGTGAGTGTCTGTGGGGTGTTTACATGTGTGTGCCTCTCTACTTAAGTGCTTGTGTTTTTGTGCATGTATATGTGTGTATCTCTGTATGTAAATGTGTGTGTGTTGAAGTGTCTGTAAATGTGTTTCTGTGTTGTGTATTTCAATATCTATAGACGTGTGCAGCTATCTATGCATGTATATGAGTATGCGTGTTTCTGTGCAAGTGTGTGTATCTGTATGTGTATCTATGTGTGTGTATGTGTGTGTCTGTGTGTGTGTCTTCATGGGTGGTGGTATGCATGTGTTTGAGTGTATGCATATGTGTATCTTTGAACATGTGAATGAATGTTAGTGTGTTTGTTAAGTGTGTGACAGTGTGTGTGTGTGAGTGTGTGCTTGTACATTTGACTATCAGAATGTATGTGTGTATATATTGGTGTCTGTATGTGTGTATATATTGGTGTATGTGTGTGTGTGTGTGTGTATGTGTGTGTGTGTGTGTGTGTGTGTGTGTGTGTGTGTATGTCTATATTAGGGCATGTGAGAGTGTGTAGGTATGTATGTGTTAGTCTGTTTATAGAGGAAGCTTCTCTAGTGATTTGTACATCTATAGTAGGCTGGAAAAGTAATGGATGTCTTACTGACTGCCAAAATGTAGAATTATATTAAATGAGAGATGAAAGAAATGGAAGTAGAATAGAATTTTAAGATCAAATGAAAAAGAAAAAGAAAATGAAAAATGAAAAAAAAAAAAACCAAACAAACAAACAAAAACAAAAGAGAATGAAAGCAATAACATAATAATAGTGTAATGTAGTGAAGAAATATGAAGAATCCATAGCTTTCATTTGAAGTTTGAAGTGAGAGGGTAGGTGTCCATATCCACAAGGTAGCAAAAGATGGACTATTAAAGTAAATTCTACACTAATATTAAAGGAGAGAAATCTAGGTCATTTTTGATACATTTAACGCCTCCATTACAATCACTGGACATCCTGATTGTTTGAATTATTAAAGTGATTTCTTGCAGCCCAAAAGATATTCTTTTATTCTTTAATTGTTTTTGTTTTGTTTTTTCTCTTGTTCTCTTTTTTTACTGTTGCTGTCTGTCATTGGACTATGACCATGCTGGAGCAACACTGTCAGGAGGTTTTACTTGACTATATCACAATTTTCAGAATAGCTACATGGTATAATTGGGTATCCTTGCTTGTTGCAAGAAGTGACTAAATGAGGTTGTCATTAGGATGGGTATCCAACATGAAAAGATTGCCTTAAAACACCTGATCCTCCTCCTCATCATCATTTAGCTTGTGTAGAATGTGTTGTCCCATTGTGAGAAATGCAGATCAAAGGACTGTTTTGCTTACACAGAACTGTTTTGGGCTTGATTTGTATGGCTGGATGCCTTTCCTAATGATTATATATATATTGAAAACAAAGCAAGGTTTCAATTGATTATACACAGTTACGATCATTTCACAGATGGTTGGCTTAGGTCCTATATTAAGGCTAAACACCTGACTACAGCACTATCTCATCATCATACTTGTTAATCAAGCAAAGCCAAAATCTCATCTGTATAAAAAGAAATATATATATATATATATATATATAAAGGTTTACATATATATATATATATGTGTTTTGCAACGGGTCACTGGAAATGATATATACTTTATCTGGAAATGGTATATATTTTATCTGGTGATTCTATAGACATGTTTTATGATATATATATATATATATATATACAGATGTGATATATATATATATATAAATATATACATACATACATATATATATATACATACAAATATATATATGATTTATTTCATACAAAAATAACTTCTACAGGACTAGAACAGTTCATTTATTTGAAATCATCAGGTCATTATTTATTTATCTGTTTTTATGTTAGATTTTTCAAAATCTTTTTTTTCCTGGATATATAATGGCCCAGTTGTTATAATTTAGTGCTGCACTGATTCTAAAAATCAGTTCCATTTATGTCTGTCCAGTAACAGGACAAAATCCTATGAGTCCAACTTATAATTTCTTATGTAATTCTTAGTGCATAAAAAATTATATAACACCACATCTGTGGGTAGAGATTCACTGTCAGAATAGAATAGAATATAGGATGGTCATGGCTGGACTGCCTTTAATCTGATTTGATCAATCAGAGCAAGCTGACCAAAGGCTGAACAGTAATAACAACAACAAAACAGATAGCACAATCTGCTGACATAAAATATATCAAGTGAAGCTGAAGAAGATTTGGTATTTCATTTTAATTAAATAACGAAAGCAACTTGTTTTGATCTTTAAAAGCAGATAAGAAATGAAATAAAGATCCATGAAACCAGACAACAAACTGAATAAAGAAGCAGTTGTTTTGATTTGAGGAAGCTGGTAACAAAGGCAGGCCATGACAAACTTAAAAACACAACACAGCTGACACAACAACACAGCGCACACAACACAGCTGACACAATAACACAGCTGACACAACACAGCTGACACAACAACACAGCGCACACAACACAGCTGACACAACACAGCTGACACAACAACACAGCTGACACAATAACACAGCTGACACAACAACACAGCTGACACAACAACACAGCTGACACTCAACACAGCTGACACGACAACACAGCAGACACAACAGAGCTGACACACAACACAGCTGACACACAACACAGCACACAATAACACAGCTCACACAACAACACAGCTCACACAACAACACAGCTCACACAACAACACAGCTCACACAACACAGCTCAGACAACAACACAGCTCACACAACACAGCTCAGACAATAACACAGCTCACACAATAACACAGCTAACACAATAACACAGCTCACACAACAACACAGCTCACACAACACAGCTCACACAACAACACAGCTCACACAACACAGCTCAGACAATAACACAGCTAACACAATAACACAGCTCAGACAATAACACAGCTCAGACAATAACACAGCTCACACAACAACACAGCTCACACAACACAGCTCAGACAATAACACAGCTCACACAACACAGCTCAGACAATAACACAGCTCACACAACAACACAGCTCACACAACAACACAGCTCACACAACACAGCTCAGACAATAACACAGCTCACACAACAACACAGCTCACACAACCACATTCAACCTCCTGGCAATTAAAAATGTCTAATGAATGAAATAAGGACAAAGCCCCACTGAGATAGTGGTGGTGGTGGTATATTAGAGTGTCATGTGATCAAATTGTTGAGTCAGTTCACTGAACTGCTGTTGTAATAAATGATGGAATGAGATCTTTCGACCTACAGTAATTGAAGGTGATGATGAGAGAGGTACATACATATACTCACGCTCAAAGACACACATTCACTTTCACACATGCATACATGCACACACACATTCTTAAGAGACGTATACAATCACTGAAACACACATTTTCAGTGACACATACATACATATGTATAGCACACACAAACAGATCAGACATGTGACATGTGCTCACAGCTTACTGAACTGACAAATACCAACTTTGACAGAAATTCAAAAACAATAGTTAGAAAACTACCTGATGAATTGAACCAAGTGTGTGTGAGAGAGGGAGTGAGTGTTTCTGTGTGTGAGAGAGAGAGAGTGTGAAAGAGAGAGAGAGTGTGTGTGTGTGAAAGAGAGAGAGAGAGAGAGAATGTGTGAAAGAGAGAGAGAGTGTGTGTGTGTGAAAGAGAGAGAGAGAGAGAGAGTGTGTGAAAGAGAGAGAGAGCGTGTGTGTGTTAAAGAGAGAGAGAGAGAGAGCGTATGTGAAAGAGAGAGAGAGTGTGTGTGTGTGAAAGAGAGAGAGTGTGTGTGTGTGAAAGAGAGAGAGTGTGTGTGAAAGAGAGAGAGTGTGTGTGTGTGAAAGAGAGAGTGTGTGTGTGTGTGAAAGAGAGAGAGTGTGTGTGTGTGTGAAAGAGAGAGAGTGTGTGTGTGTGAAAGAGAGAGTGTGTGTGTGTGAAAGAGAGAGAGTGTGTGTGTGTGAAAGAGAGAGAGTGTGTGTGTGTGAGAAAGAGAGAGTGTGTGTGTGTGTGAAAGAGAGTGTGTGTGTGTGTGAAAGAGAGAGTGTGTGTGTGTGAAAGAGAGAGTGTGTGTGTGTGAAAGAGAGAGAGTGTGTGTGTGTGAGAAAGAGAGAGAGCATGTGTGTGTGAAAGAGAGAGATCATGTGTGTGTGCATGTGTGAAAGAGAGAGAGCGTGTGTGTGTGTGAGAAAGAGAGAGTGTGTGTGTGTGTGTGTGTGAAAGAGAGAGAGAGAGAGAGAGAGTGTGTGTGAAAGAGAGAGTGTGTGTGTGTGAAAGAGAGAGTGTGTGTGTGAAAGAGAGAGTGTGTGTGTGAAAGAGAGAGAGTGTGTGTGTGTGAAAGAGAGAGTGTGTGTGTGTGAAAGAGAGAGAGTGTGTGTGTGTGTGAAAGAGAGAGAGTGTGTGTGTGTGTGAAAGAGAGAGAGTGTGTGTGTGTGAAAGAGAGAGAGTGTGTGTGTGTGTGTGAAAGAGAGAGAGTGTGTGTGTGTGAAAGAGAGAGTGTGTGTGTGTGAAAGAGAGAGTGTGTGTGTGTGAAAGAGAGAGAGAGTGTGTGTGTGTGAAAGAGAGAGAGTGTGTGTGTGTGTGAAAGAGAGAGAGTGTGTGTGTGTGAAAGAGAGAGAGTGTGTGTGTGTGTGTGAAAGAGAGAGAGTGTGTGTGTGTGAAAGAGAGAGTGTGTGTGTGTGAAAGAGAGAGTGTGTGTGTGTGAAAGAGAGAGAGAGTGTGTGTGTGTGAAAGAGAGAGAGTGTGTGTGTGTGTGAAAGAGAGAGAGTGTGTGTGTGTGAAAGAGAGAGAGTGTGTGTGTGTGTGTGAAAGAGAGAGAGTGTGTGTGTGTGAAAGAGAGAGTGTGTGTGTGTGAAAGAGAGAGTGTGTGTGTGTGAAAGAGAGAGAGAGTGTGTGTGTGTGAAAGAGAGAGAGTGTGTGTGTGTGTGAAAGAGAGAGAGTGTGTGTGTGTGAAAGAGAGAGAGTGTGTGTGTGTGTGTGAAAGAGAGAGAGTGTGTGTGTGTGAAAGAGAGAGTGTGTGTGTGTGAAAGAGAGAGAGAGTGTGTGTGTGTGAAAGAGAGAGAGTGTGTGTGTGTGAAAGAGAGAGTGTGTGTGTGTGAAAGAGAGAGAGAGTGTGTGTGTGTGAAAGAGAGAGAGTGTGTGTGTGTGTGAAAGAGAGAGAGTGTGTGTGTGTGAAAGAGAGAGAGTGTGTGTGTGTGTGTGAAAGAGAGAGAGTGTGTGTGTGTGAAAGAGAGAGTGTGTGTGTGTGAAAGAGAGAGAGAGTGTGTGTGTGTGAAAGAGAGAGAGTGTGTGTGTGTGAAAGAGAGAGAGTGTGTGTGTGTGAAAGAGAGAGAGTGTGTGTGAAAGAGAGAGAGTGTGTGTGTGTAAAAGAGAGAGTGTGTGTGTGTGTGAAAGAGAGAGAGTGTGTGTGTGTGTGAAAGAGAGAGAGTGTGTGTGTGTGAAAGAGAGAGTGTGTGTGTGTGAAAGAGAGAGAGTGTGTGTGTGTGAAAGAGAGAGAGTGTGTGTGTGTGAGAAAGAGAGAGTGTGTGTGTGTGTGAAAGAGAGTGTGTGTGTGTGTGAAAGAGAGAGTGTGTGTGTGTGAAAGAGAGAGTGTGTGTGTGTGAAAGAGAGAGAGTGTGTGTGTGTGAGAAAGAGAGAGAGCATGTGTGTGTGAAAGAGAGAGATCATGTGTGTGTGCATGTGTGAAAGAGAGAGAGCGTGTGTGTGTGTGAGAAAGAGAGAGTGTGTGTGTGTGTGTGTGTGAAAGAGAGAGAGAGAGAGAGAGAGTGTGTGTGAAAGAGAGAGTGTGTGTGTGAAAGAGAGAGAGTGTGTGTGCGTGAAAGAGAGAGAGTGTGTGTGTGAAAGAGAGAGTGTGTGTGTGTGAAAGAGAGAGTGTGTGTGTGTGAAAGAGAGAGAGAGTGTGTGTGTGAAAGAGAGAGTGTGTGTGTGTGAAAGAGAGAGTGTGTGTGTGTGAAAGAGAGAGTGTGTGTGTGTGAAAGAGAGAGAGTGTGTGTGTGAAAGAGAGAGTGTGTGTGAGTGAAAGAGAGAGAGTGTGTGTGTGTGAAAGAGAGAGTGTGTGTGTGTGAAAGAGAGAGTGTGTGTGTGTGAAAGAGAGAGAGTGTGTGTGTGTGAAAGAGAGAGTGTGTGTGTGTGAAAGAGAGAGAGTGTGTGTGTGTGTGAAAGAGAGAGAGTGTGTGTGTGTGAGAAAGAGAGAGTGTGTGTGTGTGTGAAAGAGAGAGTGTGTGTGAGAAAGAGAGAGTGTGTGTGTGTGAAAGAGAGAGTGTGTGTGTGTAAGAAAGAGAGAGAGTGTGTGTGTGTGAGAAAGAGAGAGAGTGTGTGTGTGTGTGAGAAAGAGAGAGAGTGTGTGTGTGTGAGAAAGAGAGAGAAAGAGTGTGTAATCATAATTCTTTCTAACATTGGCACTAAGCTGGCACTTTGGGGAAAGGGAAAGTCAAATACATCAATCCCAGAACTTAACTGGTACTACATCACCATCAGTAGTTAACTGGTACTACATCACCATCAGTAGTTAACTGGTATTATATCACTATCAGTAGTTTACTGGTACTATATCACCCCCCAGTAGTTTACTGGTATTATATCACCCCCAGTAGTTTACTGGTATTATATCACCCTCAGTAGTTAACTGGTACTATTTCACCCCCAGTAGTTAACTGGTACTATATCACCACCTGTAGTTAACTGGTACTATATCACCCCCAGTAGTTAACTGGTGTTATATCACCCTCAGTAGGTAACTGGTATTATATTCTATTGAACTAGGAAAGATGAAAGACGAAGTTGATCTAGGCAAGATTTGAACTCAGAATGAAGAAAGTCATAAGTACATACTGCAAACCCTTTTGTCCACTGCTCCAGCATGGTATCAAGAAGTCTGTCAATGAACCCACCAACAATGTGTGTCTAACATCATGTCAACTTGGTTGGGACACATCACATGACTCCCGAGTGAGAGACATCAGACTATTCAGATCCTGTATTGCTAACAATATCCCTATGGAAAGAGGATGTCCGAAGATGAACTGCTGACAGACAACTGACAGAAACCTGAAAGCTGTCAACAAAAGCTGGAACGATGTTTTGATAGATGTAACTGACTGTGATCATTCGAGCACTTTGGCTGCCTCATGTGTCTCAAGATATGGGATGTATTGATAGATGTAACTGACCATGGTCATTGGAGCACTTTCGCTACCTCCTGTGTCTCAAGATATGGGATGTATTGATAGATGTAAGTGACCACGGTCATTGGAGCACTTTGGCTACCTCCTGTGTCTCAAGATATGGGATGTATTGATAGATGTAACTGACTGAGATCATTGGAATCTCAAGATGAGGGAGCTTCTAAGTCTCAATAAGTCCACCAAAATTGCTAATTTGTCACCCCTTGCGTGAGTAATCATGATTAAAACAAAAATCTTGTAAACATTGGAGACTGTAAGAAATAATTGTTTCTACTTTTGACACAAGGCCAGCAATTACCCAGTGTATTACTGGTACTTTATTTTATCGACCCCGTAAGGATGAAAGGCAAAGTTAACCTCGGCGGGATTTGAACTCAGATTGTAAAGGGACGTAACTATGCTGGAAAGCATGGTGTCCGACTCTCTCCCGATACTGCCAATCCAAGAAATAATGATAGAAATAGATTTTATTTTTAGCCTCATGTTAGTACTGATCAAACTAACATATGATCACTCTAACAAAACTTCCATGCTTCACAAAATTCACCAACACTACACCTGATAGTCCCCCTCCATACACATGCACGCATGTATCTGTGTGTATATCATGGCCCATAGATTGTTCATTTTCCTGACAATTGTACATTATTCTATGTACTATACATACACCTTTGATGAGTTGTCGTGTACCTGAGCACTGTACATAATAATTTCCATTATTATGGTAGATTGGCAGTATTGGTAGAGGGTTGGACGCCATGCTTTGACGCATAGAGTTACGGCCCTTGCCATTCTGAGTTCAAATCCCGCCGAGGTTAACTTTGCCTTTCATCCTTAAGGGGTCGATAAAATAAAATACCAGTAATACACTGAGTAATTGCTAGCCTTGTGCCAAAAGTAGAAACAATTATTATTATATATAATCAAAGATATGATCAAATTCCATCACTGATCATATCTTTTGTGTTTCCTATATCTAGGAATACATTCTGCAATACCTTTTTTTTTAAACATGTGATTTGAATGAAACTCAGCTGATATTTGTAGCAGACCAAACAACCAATTAGAAGTTAGACATGATAGGATGAATCAGGACATGTTAGGGAGAGTAGTAGTAGTAGTAGTCAGAGTAGTGATGGTGGTGGAAGTAGTAGTGAAGGTAGTAGTGGTGGTGGTGGTACTGGAGGTGGCGGTGTTATTTTTCTTCCTGTTTGAATTTGACGTAGGTCAGTTAGTCTGTGGGTGGCTGGTCATCATCTCTGCTCTTTTAATTGGGAAATATTGTAATGGCAGTGGTGGTGGTGGTGGTGGTGGTGGTGATTAAGATAAGGATGTTATTGTTGGTGTTGGTGGTGTCAGTGGTGGTGGTGGTGATTAAGTTGGTGGTGGTGGTGGTGGTGATGATGATTACGTTGTTGTTGTTGTTGTTGATGTTGATGGAGGTCAGTGAATGTTTGATGTAAGAGGCTAC
>OZ024752.1:4712697-4725197 GCA_964016885.1 Eledone cirrhosa | reverse complement strand
AGAAACTTGTCGAGTGCTCTGAATCAGTTATAAACATTTATATTTGTCACATTTCCAACAAATTAAATATCCCTTCTACTTATATATATATATATATATATATATATATATTAATTTATTAAAATAACAGATTAAAGTTTAAGCAAAGAATCGCTGCTTTCACCCTATTTATCCTTATCGAGCCCTCTTTGGATTTTAGTTTCCAAATTTATTATTATTACTATGTATATATATATATGTGTGTGTGTGTGTGTATATATATATGGGTGTGTGTGTGTATATATATATATACATATGGGGGCACATGGCTTAGTGGTTAGAGCATTGGCCTTGAAATCGAAAGGTTGTGAGTTCAATTCTCAGACCGGGTGATGTGTTGTTTCCTTGAGCAAGACACTTTATTTCACATTGCTCCAGTTTACTCAACTGTAGAAATGAGATGATAGGGACTGGTGTCCCTATCATTCCACTGCAAAGTGGACGTGTAGGTGCCACGGAAAAAAAGCACCCAGCACTCACTGTAAATGAAGTTGGTGTTAGGAAGGGCATCCAGCTGTAGAAATGAAGCCAGAATCAGTTCCCGTCCCACCCTTACAAGCTATTGAGATTGACGAATATAGGGTCCAAGAGGCGAGTAGGGAAATGAAAAATGGTAAGGCGGCTGGACCATCGGGAATAGTTGCTGAGATGCTGAAGGCATCAGGGGACGTAGGCACTAAACTGGTTGCACGCATCATCAATCAGGCTATATATGGTGGTGTCATACCCAAAGACTGGTGCAGCAGTATTCTCATAAATTGCTACAAAGGTAAAGGGGATGCTTTGGAGAGGAGCAATTATAGGGGTATAAAACTGATAGATCAGGTTATGAAAGTGGCAGAAAGGATTTTAGCACAACTAATTAGAGAAAGGGTCAAACTAGATGAGATGCAGTTTGGTTTTGTGCCTGGGAAGAGTACAACAGATGCCCTCTTCTTGGTGAGACAAATGCAAGAGAGGTTCTTAGAGAAGAATAAGCCACTATACTTAGCCTTTGTTGACCTAGAGAAGGCCTTTGATAGGGTACCCCGATCTGTCATCTGGTGGTCCCTAAGGACGCTAGGTGTTGAGGAATGGCTTGTGAGGACAGTGCAAACTTTGTACAGAGGTACTCTCAGTAAAGTCAGGGTAGGAATGGAGTTTAGTGAGGAATTCCAGATACAAGTAGGAGTACATCAGGGTTCGGTCCTCAGCTCGCTCTTGTTCATTATAGTCCTCCAAGCCATAACAGAGGAGTTTAAGACTGGCTGTCCATGGGAACTTCTCTATGCTGACGATCTGGCTCTTATAGCAGAATCAGTAGAGGAGCTAGAGAATAAATTCCGGCTATGGAAACAGCAGTTGGAAGCAAGAGGACTGAGAGTAAATCTAGCTAACACAAAACTGTTGATGAGTAGAAAAGCGGACAAAACCCTGATTCCGTCAGGGAAATGGCCATGTTCGATATGCAGAAAAGGAACTGGCATAAATTCTATAAAATGCACACAATGCAGGTCCTGGGTACACAAGAGATGTAGCGGGATAGCAGGCAAACTAACAGGTAGGGAGAAATATGTATGCAGTAGATGTACAGGGAAATTAGACAGTAGAAGTCGCACTGATAGACACATTTTTCAAATGCGAGAGGGCGCTATAGAAGTGGTGGATAGCTTCCGGTACCTAGGAGATCAGATTAGCATGGGAGGAGGGTGTTCCGAGGCCATAGTATCTAGAATAAGGACGGGTTGGAAGAAGTTTAGGGAGCTGCTTCCTCTGTTGACGAAGAAGGGTTTCTCCCTGCGTACGAAAGGCCGGTTGTATGATGCCTGTGTGAGGAGCGCGATGCTGCATGGTAGTGAGGCATGGGCAGCAACCGCAGAGGATATGCGACGGCTGGAGAGAAATGAGGCAAGCATGTTCCGTTGGATGTGCAGTGTAAATGTGCGTGAACGACCCAGCATAAATGTGTTGAGAGAGAAACTGTGTCTGAGAGGGATAGAATGTAGTGTACGGGAGAGGAGACTGAGGTGGTATGGACATGTGATGCGCATGGAGGATGACCGATGGGTGAAGAAGTGCCAGGAAATGCCAGTTGAAGGAAGACGTGGTAGAGGTAGACCACGAAAAACATGGGCGGAGGTGGTGAGAACAGACCTCAGATCATTGAGGCTCACGGTGGAGATGACGAGGGACCGTGACGAGTGGAGAGATGCTGTGCTGAATAAGACCCGTCCCACCCTTGCAAGCAGGGAAAAGCGGACGTAAAATGATGATGATATATACATATACTTATATATATATACATATATACATATACTTATATATATACATACATATATATACATACATATATATACATATATATATACATATATATATACATATATACACTTACACGCGCATATCAACATATATATATACACATATACATATATATAAAAGGCCTTATATTAGTTGCAAATTTGTTAAATAAAGCCAGAGATTTAGGCTCAACTACAAAGCGCCACAGACAGCCATGTTTGCTGTCACAGCAAAATGTTGCTATTGAAATCATATAAATGAATTATTTGCCACTAGAGAATATGGCCGGACATGATGTATAGGATTGCAAGGAATGTAGTGCATACAGTGTGATAGATTTTAACAATGCTGCAGAAGGCAATGTCATGCATACAAATGGGAGATGATGGTGATGATAGTGGTGGTGGTGGTGGTGGTGGTGGTGATGGTGGTGGTGATGGTGATGGTGATGGTGGTGGTGGTGGTGGTGATGGTGATAGTGGTGGTGGTGGTGATAGTGATGGTGGTGGTGGTGGTGATGGTGGTGGTGGTGGTGATGGTGGTGGTGGTGGTGGTGGTGGTGGTGATGGTGGTGGTGATGGTGGTGGTGATGGTGGTGGTGATGGTGGTGGTGATAGTGGTGGTGGTGGTGGTGGTGGTGATGGTGATAGTGGTGGTGGTGGTGGTGGTGGTGGTGGTGATGGTGATGGTGATAGTGGTGGTGGTGGTGGTGGTGATGGTGATAGTGGTGATAGTGATGGTGGTGGTGGTGGTGGTAGTGGTGGTGATAGTGGTGGTGGTGGTGGTGGTGGTGGTGGTGATGATAGTGGTGAAAGTGGTGGTGGTGATAGTGGTGGTGGTGGTGGTGATGGTGGTGGTGATAGTGATAGTGGTGGTGGTGGTGGTGGTGATGGTGATAGTGGTGGTGGTGGTGGTGGTGGTGATGGTGATGGTGATAGTGGTGGTGGTGGTGGTGATAGTGGTGGTGGTGGTGATAGTGATGGTGGTGGTGGTGGTGGTGGTGATGATGATAGTGGTGAAAGTGGTGGTGGTGATGATAGTGGTGGTGATGATTGTGATGGTGATAGTGGTGGTGGTAGTGGTGGTAGTGGTAGTGGTGGTGATAGTGGTGAAAGTGGTGGTGGTGACGGTGGTGGTGATGATTGTGATGGTGATAGTGGTGGTGGTGGTTGGTGGTGGTGGTGGTGATAGTGGTGGTGGTGGTAATGGTGGTGGTGATGGTGGTGGTGGTGATGATGGTGGTGGTGGTGATGGTGGTGGTGATAGTGGTGGTGGTGGTTGGTGGTGATGATGGTGGTGGTGGTGATGGTAGTGGTGGTGGTGATCGTGGTGGTGGTGATAGTGGTGGTGGTGGTTGGTGGTGATGGTGGTTGGTGGTGGTGGTGGTGATGGTTTTAATGTGAGTAGTGGTTCTGATGATGGTGGTGGTGGTTATGATGGTGGTGAGAGTGCTGGTGATGGTTTTGATGTGAGTGAAAGGTGGTGGTTATGATGGTGGTGATGGTTATGATGGTAGTAGTGGTGGAGGTTTTGGTGGTGGTAGTAGTCGAAGTTTTGGTGGTGGTAGTAGTGGTAACATTTTGAAGACATAAAAAAAAGAGATCACCTCACAAACCTGACTCTTTTATTATCTTATTTTCAGTGGACTTATTTTTATTTCATGCTTTCCTTGTGCAATTGAGAGCAGCTCTATGTGTCTTGGGTACATATACTGTTTTGTGTAGGTTTTATATTATCTCCTCGATTGAGAGCATTATGTGTACAATACATAGTAATGTGTACAATACATAGTAATGTGTACAATATATAGTAATGTGTACAATACATAGTAATGTGTACAATACATAGTAATGCTATCTTCTATAAGTCGTGTATGTGAATAGATAGTTATGTATTTATCTGCATGTTTTTAATGATTCCCAAAGAACCTGTTTTTATTTCTGTTTTCAATGGAGGCACATGGCTTAGTGGTTAGAGCATTGGCCTTGCAATCGAAAGATTGTGAGTTCAATTCTCAGACCGAGTGATGTGTTGTTTCCTTGAGCAAGACACTTTATTTCACATTGCTCCAGTTTACTCAGCTGTAGAAATGAGATGATAGGGACTGGGGTCCCTATCATTCCACTGCAAAGTGGTCGTGGAGGTGCTACGGCAAAAAAAAAAGCACCCAGCACTCACTGTAAATGAGCTTGGTGTTAGGAAGGGCATCCAGCTGTAGAAATCAAGCCAGAATCAGTTTCCGTCCCACCCTTGCAAGCAGGGAAAAAGCGGACGTAAAATGAAATGATGATGATGAATGCCTACATTCTTGTTCTCTCTATTTCTAGATCTTTGTATTTGGATAATTTTTCCAATTTCTTTTAGAAACACACTATCATTTGTGTTGGGAATGATACACTGATTGGGAAGTAGTTCCTGTCTTCACTTAGTAATCCTTCAAAACCACGAGGGTGGGCTGAAAAGTTCATAGGCTGACCATCAAGGATAGAAAGTAGTTCCTGTCTTTGGTAATCCTTAACAACGAGGGTGGGCTTAACAGTTCATAGGCTGGCTATGAAGGAGAGTGACAGATGCTAGAGCTGTGAAATCTTGCATGCATTAATTTCAAATCTTCTTAATAACTGCATTGTCTCTTTCCAGGGACTATGTTGAAAAATAAGCCTCATTTGGTCATTCCATGACAGTCTCTTGGTCAGCCTAAGAACTTTACAGCTGGCCCTCATATACCTGGTTAATTTACATTGATCTCCCCACTCCACCCATATGGATTCAAATATCCCAGAGTATGGCAACTTTGTTATTTTGTGAAACCATCTTTTGTATATGTTTGTATTATTACTAGATGAGTGTGATGTCTTCTCCCTCTTTCTGTCATACTCTCTCTCTCAACAAATTACCTCCCTTTTGTCTATCTATGTGTATATATCTCTCACTTGCTGCTTCCCCTCTTTCTGTCACCTCGAAAACACACAGCATTCCTTTTTCTCTATCTATGTACTTATCTCTCAATTGGCACTCCCCCTCTCTCTATAGATTGAGCAGACAGACAGGCAGCGCTCTTATTATAATTGTTTCTACTTTAGGCACAAGGCCAGCAATTAACCAGTGCATTACTGGTACTTTATTTTATCGACCCCGTAAGGATGAAAGGCAAAGTCAACCTCGGCGGGATTTGAACTCAGATCGTAAAGGGACGTAACTATGCTGGAAAGCATGGCGTCCGACCCTCTACCGATACTGCCAATCCACCGCTCTTATTATAATATTGATTTGATGAAATAATTGGAACAACCAAACTTACTTCAACTGGAACTTGCTAGGCCACCACCTTTAAAATTCATAGTGAAAGGCTTTCAAATGTTTATTCGTAAACATATTGTATATTATTCAATATAGAAAATTGACATACTTCTATGTATACTGCTATGTTGGAGCAAACACCGCAATTCTATAGCTAACAGCATTTGTTCTGGGTCTGGACATTCTGAGGTCAATATTGACTTCCTTCTGTGGTCAACTTAACACTTCCTAGTCATGTGATATTATTATTTGAATTGGCAGTATCGGTAGAGGGTCGGACACCATGCTTTGATGTATAGAGTTACGGCCATTCTGAGTTCAAATCCCGCCGAGGTTAACTTTGCCTTTCATCATTACGGGGTCAATAAAATAAAGTACCAGTAATGCACTGGTTAATTGCTGGCCTTGTGCCAAAAGTAGAAACAATTATTATTATTATTATTATTATTAAGGGCAGTGGATTGGCAGAGTGTTGGACAACATGCTTAGTGGCATGAGTTACGGCCCTTTCCATTCTCAGTTCAAATCCCGCAGAGATTAGCTTTGCCTTTTATCCTTACAGGGTCGATAAAATAAAGTACCAGTAATGCACTGGGGGTAATTGTTGGCCTTGTGTCAAAACTAGAAACAATTATTATTACGGTTAATATTGTCACTTTTGCCATAATGTCTTCAGATTTACTTGTCATGTCTTAACTTCCTGGTAAATATAATCAGCTGATTCTTTTGAAGTCTTCCCTAATTTCCAGCAGAATCTGACATGAATAAAATACAGTTTTCTTTTGTCAAATTATAAAAATGACATTGAAAACAGATTAAACAAACAGCAAATCTATTAGTTGAGATTGATGTAGTTATTGATTTGTTTGAAACTCTGTCAATGTTATTATTGTTTAGCCCCAGGTCAGACTTGATTAAACAGATTTACTATAAAAGGCTTTATACAGCTTCAACTGACCCATATTTTCTTCTGCAACAGTATACTTGGCAATTTGCAGAGTGAATGCCGGCTGATAACGACCAACTGCGCCAGCTGTGAGTCTTTCTTTTCAAAAGCAAAGAAGAAAACAAAATATTTTTAGTGGAGGTGTGTGTCCTAGTGGTCAGGGTGTTGGACTTACAATCATAATGTTGTCGGTTTAATTCCTGGGCTGGGTTGCATGTTGTGTTCTTGAGCAAAACACTTCATTTCATGTTGATCCAGTGTACTCAGTTGAAAATGTGTACCAGCAATAGCTTGGGGTTTAACCCTGAGATGGACTGGTGTCCTATCCAGGGGGAAGTCTTGTACTCTCAGACGGTTCACGCCATGAAACTGGGATAAGCACCAGCCTAACGAGCCTTCTAGTTTAAGACAGACTTTAGACTTAGAACAGAATATTTGGTTCGTGAAGGCATGTAGTTTAGTACTTGGGATATTTGGCTCAGGATTGGAAGGTCATGTGTTTGATTTTTGGAAGTGAATTGTGTCCTTGAACAAGTTACTTTATTTTACATTATTCCAGTCTACCCAGTTGGCAAGAATTAGTTGTACTTGTAGTTCAAAAGGCCGGCCTTATCACACATTGAGTCATGTTGAATCTCCCTGAGAACTATAGGCAATGGTTGGTATTAGGAAGGGTAGCCAGCTTTAGCAAACATGTGAAACTGGAATGTGTGACAACCTATCCAACCCATGCCAGCATGAAATACAGATGTAAAACAGTGGATGATGATGATGGTAGACATATGTATCCTCATAGTTTTTGTTTGCTTTTCCATACTGGCATGGGTGGGATGGGACTTTCTGAGGCAGTGTGTTGAAGCAGGATGCCCTTCCTGATGCCAACAGTCTACCTAATTTTGAAACTAGGGTACATATGGTATATATATATATATACATGTGTGTATATAGAAATGTACATGGCATATAAGTGTGTGTATAAATATACATATGTGTGTATGTATAAATATACATGATATATATATGTGTATATAAATATACACGATATATATATGTGTGTGTATAAATATACACAGCAGGTGGTGTACATATGTTCTCATTTAATTATATGTATATAACATATCCTTTGAAGAAATCAAACTCATTAGTGAATTAATAGTAGATTGTTTTCTGAGAAAATATATTAACTTAAATGTAATGGAATAAAGTATGTATAAAAATGTCTGAGACAAGGCACGATGCCAGATACAACTGGAATTTGGTTACTGATCTTACCATATTCTTCATCTCATTTACTTTCATCGCCATCTCTCATTATTTCCCACTCCTCTCAACTCAACATTTTTGTTTTTATCATTTTTCTCTCTCCTTCTCTAAAGAGCTTCACTTTTCAATCATTCCTTATTCCTCATTCTCTCTGCTTTTATCTTCCTATCTAATTTTTCTACCTTCCTCCTATCTCAATCTTTTTAGGTGTATGCATGTATGCATATGCGTGTGTGTGTGTGTGTGTGTGTGAGGGTATGAGAAGTATGTGTATATGTGTGTGTATGCATGTGTGTATGTATATGTGTATGAGTGTATATAGGTGTGTATGTGTGTTTATGTATGTGTGTGTGTATATGTATATGTGTATGGGTGTGTATGTGTTTATGTATGTGTGTGTATGTGTATATGTGTGTGTGCATATGTATGAGTATATACATGTGTGTATGTATGTTTATGAGTATATATGTGTATGAGTATATATGTGTGTGTGTGTGTGTATGTTTATGCATGTATCTATGTGTGTACATGTGTGTATGTGCATACGTGTGTGTATATGTGTGTGTGTGTATGTATGTATGTGTGTATCTGCTACTATTTCTATCCCTTATATTCCATCCCTCCTATCACTCCCATAAACCACAAACATACTTTCATTCAATATTTATATATTTACTATTCTATTTTAAGTACAAATTAATAGTTCAATAGAGTAACCATTTCTTAATTAGAACTTTACTAATTACTAATAAATTAATTCATTTATGGTTTACCATTTTATTTCAGAAACTTATATTTGATTGAACTAAATTCTTTAACCTTTGATCATTGTAGAAGTTTCTTTGTTATCTAAATTATTAATTTCTGTTGTCTGAAAATATGAGGTTGCTTAACCCTGGTTCAGTTCTGAACAAGCAGGTTTATGATCAGATGTGTTCGACCTCTATCATTTCCAATGAGTGTTCCAGTTGTTTAAACAACAGAACAGAACAGACGACTTGTGAAATTAAGATGTGAGTGATGAACATTCCACAGACATCTGCCCCCTTTATGTAGTTCTCAAGAAGATTCAGCATGACACAGTGTGTAACAAAGCTGGCTCTTTGAATTACAGGTATTACTCATTTTCTTCTGCCTCCTACTCCTCCTCTTCTTCATCATCCACTTATTCCTGAGAGGGTGAGGGGTGGGTGGGGAGACAGAGTCCTCAAACACTCCTTCCAGCGAATCCTGTCAGAAGCAACTGTCTCCAACTGATCCAGCTGGATCTCCAAGCGAGACCAGCCAAGCTCATGGATGTTATCCAACCATCTTGCTTGGGAAACCGTACTAAATACTACAAGGTATTTTCTCTACTGCTCTACTGTACCACTGGTTGATCTGCCATGTTGAAATCCATATTACAAATTACTAGATATAGTCATCAACTAGATGAAGACTGAAGAGATTATCAGATTTAGTGGTAACACTCAGGCAGTTAATTAGATGCTTACATCACATACCATCATCTTTAACCCCTTCATTATCACATTTCTAATTAAAGCATAATGGTAAAAACCCCCTTCACTCAAGAATGACAATAGGATTTGCACCTAGAAAGCTCTCTTCCGAGGCACAAGTCCAGGCCAGGTTGTTTGTGGAAGACCAGCAGTCACCCATGCATACCAGCCTCCCCTATCAATGCCACCGATGTTGTCCAAGAGAAAGGCCAAGGATGATACAGCTTGGCACCAGCTGAGTAAACTGGAACAATGTGAAATAATGTGACTTGCTCAAGGATGCAATGCATGACCCGGTCTGAGAATACAACCTCATGATTGCAAGCCCAACGCTCTAAACACTAAGCTTCATTACATTTCTAATTAAACATACTGTATTTTAGTTAATTTTGGTAACACTCAGACAATCATATAACCTACATCACATACAAACATCTTCAATTCCTTTGTTACCATATTCCTAATTAAACATACTGTATGTAACCTACATCACACACCAACCCCTTAAATTCTTTAGTTACCACATTTCCAATTAAATATACTGTATTTTAGTTAATTAACGAAGAATTTGGAGGTGTTTACTAAAATTATTACTTCATTATTAAGATGTGATTTGTAACATAAACTAACAAATAGTTCTTACATTAAATTACTCTGGAAGGTTTTGTTGAGATGGGAACCCTTTAACCCTTTAGTATTTAAACCGGCTGTAACTGGCCACTCATATTGATGTTAAGGTATAGTTCACAAAATAATATCAAAATCTCATAGATTCAATATTATGTGAGATAAAGCATTTACAAGGAAAATATAAAGTAATGTAAATAAGGCTGTTTTGGGCAGGTTGGTCTCATCATTATCATCATTTAACGTCTATTTTTCCATGCTAGCATGAGCTGTCCTGTTGTGGGCAGAAACAATTATATATATATATATATATATATATATATATATATATATTTTACAACGTGAGGACCAGAAACAGGAGGTATTCAAGATTGCGAGGCAGTGTGTCAGAGATAGTTGTGATGTCATTGGAGAGAAGTGTATCCGGAATGATAAAGGTGAGCTTGCCCTCACAAGTGCTGAGAAGAAAGATGCATGGAAGAGTCATTATGATAGATTACTAAATGAGGAGAATGCATGGGAAGAAGAGACCCTACCCCACGTAGACCCTATAGAGGGACCAGCAGTACAAGTCAGCGGCAGCGTAGTAAGTAAGGCAATCAGAGATATGAAGATAGGGAAGGCAACCGGTCCATCGGGTATAGCTGCCGAGATGCTGAAGGCATCTGGGTCTGTAGGTCACACTATAACCACACGTATCGTTAACCAGGTAATACTAGAGGGGGCCATACCAAAAGATTGGTGCAGTAGCATCATTGTCAACTGCTACAAAGGTAAAGGCGATGCACTAGATAGAGGAAACTATAGAGGTATAAAGTTGATGGACCAGGTCATGAAAGTAACAGAAAGAGTTATAGCACAGCTGATTAGGGACCGAGTGAATATAGACGAGATGCAATTTGGGTTTGTACCAGGGAAAGGCACCACTGATGCCCTCTTCCTTGTGAGGCAATTACAGGAAAAGTACCTAGCTAAAAGTAAGCCACTCTACTTGGCATTTGTCGACCTTGAGAAAGCCTTTGACAGAGTTCCACGTGCAGTAATCTGGTGGGCTCTTAGAAAACTAGGAGTAGATGAATGGCTTGTGAAAGCGGTACAAGCCATGTATAGGGGAGCAGTCAGCAAAGTTAGGATTGGCAATGAGTATAGCGAGGAATTTAGCGTACAGGTTGGGGTCCACCAGGGCTCTGTTCTTAGCCCTCTCCTGTTCATCATAGTCCTGCAGGCAATAACGGAGGAGTTTAAGACCGGATGCCCATGGGAACTCCTGTATGCTGATGACCTCGCACTCATAGCTGAATCTATGGTAGAACTAGAGAATAAATTCCAAACCTGGAAGCAGGGACTAGAGAGAAAGGGCCTCAAAGTCAACATGACAAAGACTAAGGTCCTTATAAGTAGACGAGAAAACAGAACCCAGATCCCCTCAGGGAAATGGCCTTGCTCAGTATGTAGGAAAGGTGTAGGTAGGAACTCCATTCTCTGCCCCAAGTGCAAACAATGGGTACACAAGAGATGTAGCGGGATCTCAGGAAGCTTAATTAAGAATGTAGGATTCACATGCAGCAGCTGTGCTGAAACAGCAAGCAAACAGCCACAGGAAACAAGTACCACCAATCTCTGGGAGGGCCCTGTAGAAACAGTAGACAGCTTCTGCTACCTAGGTGACCGAATTAGCAACGGAGGTGGGTGCTCAGAAAGTACAATAACTAGGGTAAGAACGGGATGGAAGAAGTTTAGGGAACTACTACCACTGCTAGCTGCAAAAGGCTTCTCCCTCAGAATGAAAGGCAGACTGTATGATGCGTGTATCCGAACAGCGATGTTGCATGGTAGTGAGACCTGGGCGCTGAAGGTGGAAGACTTACGTAGATTAGAGAGAAACGAAGCCTGCATGCTCCGATGGATGTGTAACAGTAATATACGTGAACGACAAAGCATAAAGGAATTGAGAGAGAGACTGAGCATAAGAGGAATCAAATGCTGCGTGCAGGAGAGGCGGTTACGCTGGTATGGACATGTGATGCGTATGAAGGATGACAGCTGCATAAAAAGGTGCAGAGCACTAGAAGTTGATGGAAACCGCGGAGTGGGGAGACCCAAGATGACTTGGGATGAGCTGATAAAAGCCGACCTTACCCAACTACACCTCTCAAAGTCAATGACACACGACCGTGACTTCTGGCGTCACGCAGTAATACAGGGTACCCGACCTCCCATGGGTACATGCTGAAGCATATAAACAATATGCCCCCCCCCCCCACCGCAAGGTGGTCGTGGAGGTGCCACGGCAAAAAAGCACCCAGCCCACACTGTAGAGTGGACGTGTAGGCGCCACGAAAAAGCACCCAGCACTCACTGTAAATGAGGTTGGTGTTAGGAAGGGCATCCAGCTGTAGAAATCAAGCCAGATCAGTTCCTGTATGAGCAAGGCATGGTCAGCCGACCAGACACTGCCCACAACAGGACAACCCGTCTAACCCATGCTAGCGTGGAAGAACGGACGTAAAACGGTGATGATGATGGTGATGATGATGATATATATA
>OZ024752.1:4697697-4707697 GCA_964016885.1 Eledone cirrhosa | reverse complement strand
ATATATGCATATATATATATATATATATATATATGCATATATATATATATATATATACACATACTTATATATACATAATTATATATACATACACACTTATATGTACATATATAAATATATATACATATATGTACGTATATATATATATATATATATAAAGGGCCACAGTATGTACAGGAAAGAGACTGAAAGACTAGACATGTAGGCGGGTTAGGCACCACCTGGACTCATCAGATTCCTTCAGGGAATACATCTGATGATTCGGCACTACTGTATGGAGACCCTTTTTCTGATTTGACTGACATGCAAATTGAAAAATATTAATGATGTAACAACTATAGATAAGCCATAAGTTTTGGTAGTGACTGACTTCAAAATTAGTCTATAAATGGGGTCAATAAATATGGAAGTCATAAGAAAAACTTAAAAGAAATAATGGCAGTAAATGCTACGCATGGAATCAGATCCCACCCAAAATGTTCCACCCACTGAAGCCTTATAACACAACCTGTATTTTCAAATTAATAAAGGAACTCAATTCTCTAGACATTTAAAATTTTGTCTGCCTATTGTTGTTGTTTGTATTTTTATTTGTATTTTTATTTGTTTGTTTTTCTTGTTCCAAACTGGAAATAAGTCATTTAATTTTATAGGTATTCAATTGAAATCCCTTTGGATTCCACTGGTTTTCCGCATTCCGGGCAAGTTAATGGTGGAATTAATAAAATAAGTAGCAGTTAAATATTGTTGTTTAACCCTCTAGCATTTAAACCAGCCATATCCGGCCAGAATTCTCTCATCCCTTTCTGTTTAAACCAGCTGTAACCAGCTGCTCATACTGGCATTAAGGTATTGTTCTCAAAATAAATAATATCAAAATCTCATAGATTCAATATTAAGTGAGATATTTTGTAAGATAAAGCCTTTTTCACAAAAATACAATACTATATATAAAGTAGTGCAAATGCTAAAGGGTTAAAGCACTAGATTACTTTCAAAATATATTTCAACTACATCTATATTTACTGTGAAATATATACATATACACCAGCTCCAAACACCAAAGAACCAAACTTCCACTGTCCCTGGCTCTATCGTCTCCATCTCTCACTATTATGTGCAAATGGGGCCTCACGCATTGACTGCCCCATGGCCCCGGCAGACTGGCTGCGCCACGCCTGACCTCTAATAAAAATTAAAATTGTGATCTTGTGCTTATGCAATGGTGTCAAGAGATTAATAAATAATGTGGCAAGTACATTTACTCTCAAGTCTGGAATAATCGACCCTGCCCCCACCCCGTGCTTATTAATTTTTCAGATCTTTTCCATTCCCCACCCCACTTTTATTCCAAGCAATAAAGGAAAAAGAGAGAGGTTTGTTATGCCTTCTTCCCTTGCAAGAGTAAGCCTGGCTTTAGCATGGGATTAAGGGCCGTATTTAATGGGAAGCAAAGCGGGTAATTGCCCTGGGTCCCCTGCAGTGAGGGGGCCCAACTAGTGATGGACGTAGCAATTTATTTCTGCCCTCTGCTATGCTTTTTTTAGTTTTAGGATGGTTAGAATTTTTGAATTTAGTTATACATACCTGTATGTATAACTTTTCAATTCCAATTACTTGTGCCGCCAAACTGACTTTGTAAAACTGGGGTTTGCTTTGTATTCTAATCTTTTTATATATAAAGGGCCCACCTCCAAACCTGAAGTGCCCTAGGCCCTTGCAAGGTCTTAATCCAGCCCTGATGGGAGGTGGCTTTAGCATGTTTGTTGATCTCTAGCACTATAAGCCATGTGTGTGTGTATACACCAATGCAAGCATGGGAAAATAGAGAGGTAGATATATTGAAGAGACATGTGAGGCTAAATAAGAAGCTTTAACATCGGCCTATTACAATGTGGCAAAGCAATCCAATTTAATTTCTAAATGGTAGAGAGGGGGGGGGGAAAGAGAGAGGGGGTAGTGAAAGAGAGAGAGAGAGAGAGAGAGAGAGAGAGAAAGAGACAGAGATTGAGAAAAGGAGAGAGGAGTAGAGAAAAAGATAGAGATGGAGAAAGAAAGAGGGAGAGAGGTGGAGAGAGAGAGATGGAGAAAGAAAGAGAGAGGGGGAGAGAAAAGAGCAGGGGTAGGAGAGAAGGTTGAGAAATCACTTGGAATGAGAAATATTTACATTCCAAAATAAAATAACAAGTAGGAATTAAATCACATTATATGCAAAGATAAAGAGAGTGGAAAAGAAAGATGAGGGTGATGATGATGACATGGAGAATGAAAAGGGGGAGGAAATGGGAAGGGGAGGTGAGTTATTTTATTTATCTATCTTTTCTGTATAGGTACCAAATTAGATGAAATCTCATTTTGGAAAGGTTACACAAGGAAGATATATAAATATATACATACATACATACATACATACATATGTACATATGTATGTATGTATGTATATATATACATGATGATGATGATGATATATATATATATATATGTATATATATATGTGTGTGTGTGTGTCTATATATGTGTATATATATATTTATTTATAATGTATGTGTAAGTATTTACGTGATGCATGTGTGTGTATATACACACAAACACATGTACACACATATATACATATTTCCATCTATATATATGTCATCACCATATATATATATATATATATATATATATACACGCACAGATATATGTACTCACAAACACATAATATAAATACACCATCTTATTGAAACAATACAAAACAAAAAGCAATGAAAACAAAAAATAATTATCAAAAACAAAAACATAAAACAACCCCCACCAAAAAGACAATAAAAAGAAATATGATAATAGATGACTGTTAAAAGTGATGTGAGATGAAAGGTAAAACAAAAAGGATGATAAAAAAGGAAGAAAATGTGAATTGACTGAACGTTCCTAATTTCGATGATAATTCTTTGAACAATGAATTAAAGTTTTAATCAGATTGTAGGAAGATGTACGATGCTGTAAATAACAAATCAAGCTATTGTAATTAAATATTCATTCGTGGTGGAAGAATGAAAATGTTAATGAAGAAACTATTGGAGAAAAATGTTAAGGATTTATATATGCCTATGTGTATGTATGTGTATATATATATTATGTATATAGATATATATACATATATTATGTACTCTATACACATTGCTACCCAAGTACCAGGAATATTCTTCAGGGCCCACAACCAATCCTTTCCACCCACACACAAATACCACAATCTCTTTAACAGACACACAGTAAAATTCTCATTCTCCACAACACCCAATCTAGCCGACAAAATAGGACCAAAATATGCAAACACAAGCAACCATTAGCACAGTCCAAAATAACACCGCACAGATAATACATAACAACGCTCAACTACATGCTAACTCCAACCAAAATCTGACCAGCCGGCAACATAACAGCTCTATAACCTCCAGGTGCAACTGCAAAACGCTGAAGGAATGCCTACTGAGAGGTGAGTGCCTCATCAAGAACATTGTGTACCAGTGTGATGGCCGAAATGAATACACCTATATAGGCGCGACCTTAACAACCTTTAAGGAGTAACTTTACAACCATAGAAGCTCCTTCAATCACAGACTTAAACCCTCCCAAACCAGACTAGCAAATTTGATCTGGGACCTCAAGGACAAGCACCTGAAATACCAGATCAAATGGTCCGTTAGGAGACGCGTGACCCAACTTCCCACCGGGGGAAGCCACTGCAGGTTGTGCCTGGCTGAATCGGCCGAGATCATTAAATTAAAATCGGCCATAAATTTGAGATCAGAAATCCTAATAAACTGTAGACACACCAGGAAGAATATATTCTTTGCCTTGATATTCGGGCAGGTGTCACAGACAAACCATAACAACATAAACACAACATCGGAATAACTATCACTATTTTCTCATATCTCATTTCATTACCACTGTTATCCTTGTTAATTTTATTTTTACTCCTGTAAATATTAGGTTGCATTTTTTATCATATCCCCCACGACTAAACATGCATCCACCACCCTCAATCACACTAACACAAACCACATACCATTGAGGCACACACAAACCACATACCATTGAGGCACACACAAACCACTAACACCATACACTTCACCACAATGGTTTGCATCACCTCATTTTCTATCACTAATTTCACCACCATTATTTAACATCACATGTTAAAGGGCGGTGGATTGGCAGTATCGGTAGAGGGTCGGACGCCATGCTTTGGCGCATAGAGTTACAGCCCTTGCCATTCTAAGTTCAAATCCCGCTGAGGTTAACTTTGCCTTTCATCCTTACGGGGTTGATAAAATAAAGTACCAGTAATGTACTGAGTAATTTCTGGCCTTGTGCCAAAAGTAGAAACGATTATTTAACATCACATGTATTCCCTAGTACAATCTCACCCTTCTCATATTTTTTCTACCACCACTTAACCCCACACGATATCACCTACATGCAATGCCGACACATGTACACCTACACCTGTTTGTGTGTGCACACACGTGTATATGCATGTATGTATGTACATTTATGTATGGGGGTATATATATATATATATATGCGTGTATATGGGTGCATGAGTGCGTATGTGCATATGTTTGCATGCATCCTTGCACAACCTTATAGTAGTATGGATTCTTGGATTGTGAGCACGCTTATCTCATTGGTGTGTACACATGCGGGGATGCAGACGTATGTGGATACGTGCATGGGACGGTGTGTCTGGAAAGACATATAACTTGATGTGTGCATGAGCCCGTGGTGCCAATACTGGAGTGCAGGATGACCAGTATGAAAACTCCATATCCCTTGCCACGAGCAGACTCATATAGTAAGGCACACCCATCTGGCTCTGTGTACCTTCCACGTGTGCCTATGTGGGGTGATATGTATATATATATGTGTGTATATATATATATATATATACATTCATACTTGTGTGGATATGCATGCATGGACATATGCCTCTGGGTGAGTGTGTACACATGTTTATATATTTATTTATTTCCTTATGTTTTCTATAAAAATGTTCTTTATAGTCTTTTCTATGGTCTTTACAAACACTAGCCTCATACCATATTCCCTCATTTGTATAGATATATTTTTTTATCCGACAATTGAACTCACAACCTTTCGATTGCAAGGCCAATGCTCTAACCACTAAACCATGTGCCTCCATTGTATGTATATATATATATATATATATATCATCATCATCATTTTACGTCCGCTTTTCCCTGCTTATATATATATATATATATACACACAGATGTTTTCTATTTGCTATATATGTATAATATATGTCATCATCATCATCATGGTTTAATGTCTATCTTCCTTGCTAGCATGAGTTAGATTAATATACTCTAATAAAGCTCTGCATAATATACTTTTTAGTCTGTAATTCTATTGAGCTACTTTTAAGGTGTATATGACTGAAATTCATATATATATATATATATATATATATATATATATATATATATATGCAGACAAGCGCTCCATGGATATGAAGAAGATACCAGAGCTATAAACATAAGTTAAAATTGTCATACACGCTGAGACGATGGTTAAGAAGCCATTAACCACCATAGCCAAATAAGGGAACAAGCTAAACGGGTCAAACAAAATGAGATATGATTGAAATATTTACTCGGATAATATATATATATACTCTAATAAATATATATATATTTATTAGAGTATATTAGTTGTGTTTCCTAATTGGTAGCTATTGTGACACCTATATATAAGAGTACACGCACATATATACCCATATACATTCGTATACATATATACACACATACAAAAACACACACACACACACACATATATATAGAGAGAGATATACCTACATACGCAATATCTATCTATATATATATATATATAAAACTGAGGATGTGTGTATGTCCGTACCCACAGAACTTCTACAGTTTGCAACCGATATTCTTCAAATTTGGAACAAACATGCATTATGTTCCCAGGAGTGTTTTGGACTAATAAAAGTTTCAAGTTTTTGTCTAATGTGGCTCCTAGATAAATATTGGTTGGTTGCAAGAAAACTACACACACACACACACACACACATCTAAAGAGAGAGAGGGAGAAGTAGAAAGAGCGTGAGATAGGCCGTTATACAGAGAGAGGTAACACACACACACACACTCACATATATAAAGACAGAGAGAGATCTGCGCGTTCTTGATTGTTCTCCATTCTGTAGAGAAAGAGAAAGAGTATGAGTAAAAAAAGAGAGAGGGGTTGAGAAAGAAAGAGAGTGAGGGGGATTGGGGAGGGGAGAAAATGATAGCAGCGTTTGATAACTTTAACTTTCATTTATTTATTCTTTACAAAGTTTAACTCTCCTCCTTCCTCAAACTTACGTCTCTCTCTCTTTCACACAAGACATACTGTGACTGTGTGTGTGTGTTCGGAGAAGTTACAATGTCCACACACACAGATATGCATCTATATATAAATATATATATATATATATATGTATACATGTATATATGTATGTGTATTGTATGTATATGCGTATGTAGGTGTAGGTATGTATGTATATATGCGTGTATGTAAGTATATATGTGTATATATATATATATATATATATATATATATATATATATATATATATATATGTATGTAAATATTCATTTGGCTATTCTAAATAGAATATTAGTCTACGACTTCATTTATACCATAAACGTGGTTTTGTCTTAGCAAGAAATTGTTCTCATTGCTCCACATAATGACGTAATTATCCTCGCTTTTTTTCCATTCATTGCCAGGGAATGTTTCACGAACCAAAGTATTGTCTTCCTGTTTACCTCCGGTTGCAACGTTTTTCAAAATATTTACTTTTGCATGCACAGATTTTTTTTTAGTTTCAGAAGATCCCGTTAAGGGTGAAAGCAGCGATTCTTTGCTTAAACTTTAATCTGTTCTTATAATATATATATCTTCTAAATCATATGCTTTCAGTTCCTTAGAGGACTAACAACACACTCTTGATCTGAGCATATTAATGAATTAACAAGATAAAATCCATTACAAGATTATGTTTTCCTTTGAACACTCAGAATTGTCACATATTGAGTGGGGGCAGGAACCCGTTTTTGGAAAAAGCCGATGATTTTGTACAAGTATAGTTTTCGAAGAAGCTCTGAAGTTTTGACATGAATGCTATACATGATTGCTATTTAATACCTGAACACTGCCAGGTACCTCAGCTTGTATATATATAAATAAATAAATACACATATACCTATATTGATTACCAACTGGATGGATTACTCGATACTTCCCCTAGTCTGTCATGGCTTACTAGCTCTATACGGACATTTAAATTCAATAAATACACACACATATATATATATGGGAGAGAGAGATTGTGTCTGTATCCAACATTATTTATTAACTGGTATTATAATAAGCTTGCTACTGGAACTACTTTCAATAATATACTGTACAAGACAGAAGAACTGTCAATGTTTAGTAGATTATTAGGCTGCTTAATAGAATTAAATTTCTTTTTTCCAAGTTTGAATATTTAATTTAAAAATTCGTACATGCATTCACCACATTTAAACTATTCTTGATGTTGTTTTCTCTGGTATCTGCTGCTGTAGTTTTTGTTGTATTTTATTATTTTGTTTTTATTTAAATTTAACCTTTAAGCTCTGATACAAAGTTAGATATCGAGAAAAGTGATGTAAATAGGATTATTAGTTTAGTTTTAATGTCGAGACTATAAGCAACAAAACTCCAATTACAACAAATATATTTAGCCTGAAATATCTGGCTTATTTTGGGAATGTTCTTGTCTGGTTAATTCTGGAAAGAAACCAGATTTTCATTTACAGTAAAAGTTTTGGACAAAATTTAGGACAATGAAAAAGAAATAAAGAAAAGCCAGGCCCTGTTAATTGTCAGCACAATCTTTCTTAAACATTTTGTGTTACATACACAAATCTAAATGGATGACTTTCTCTGCTGCTTTAAGAACAATGAAATTATTCATGCACTCCATCATTAAACAGATTAAAACATGCCAATGAAAACAGTTTTATATGTAGATGATTTCAATATTTATGTCAAACCTAGCAGGTCATCCATTAGGCTGAAGCTTATACCAGTTTTAAGAAGTATTAAGCAACTGAAAATATAAGATGTTTCCCTAAATGTGAAACCAGTCTATCACAAAGTCAATCTCCAAAGAGCTGCTCAGACTTATTTTTCCACAGCTACATGGATTATGGATTAGAACAGGGTGAAACAAATTTCTTTAACCCTTTAGCATTTAAACCAATTCAGCATGTTTCTGGGTCATTACCCTTCATCAGGACTGTATACCTCTGCCAGTCTGTTGAGGGTTGAAAATATATAGTATTTTCTCAAGTACACATAAGTTGAGTAGCCTCATTTGCATGCCAGGCGAGTGATGTCTGGCCTTATTGAATATTAAAAATAAAATTAGAATTTTATTTCTCGCCCTAGCACAGCTGATACATATATGTAAGTATGCACACATACACACACGCATATATATATATATATGGCTTCTGTATCTTTTATATCTCCATAGTTAATTTATTTGGCAATCAATGTTTATCATTGATTGACCAATGGTTAATAATACAGATATACACAAGCACAATAACAACAAACACATATAAACACACACTAGTGAACAAAGATAAAATACAAAAACAAAAACACATACACTCAAACACACAATCAAATCAAACATTAAACACACATAGCCAGAACAAAGAAGTGGAAAGTCCCGGAGGAGCCTACAGTTTCCATGTTTGTGCTAGAGTGTGCAAGTCTTTGGCAGGTTTAAAGAGCCACATTCGTGCCTCACATTTTTGAGCATTTTATGCTCGAACACGAGTTTGCAGCCATCATGATTTATATATATATATATATATATATATATATATATATATATATGTATACATATACATATATATATAAAGTCAGGGTAGGAATGGAGTTTAGTGAGGTATTCCAGATACAAGTAGAAGTACATCAAGGTTCGGTCCTCAGACCACTCTTGTTCATTATAGTCCTCCAAGCCATAACAGAGGAGTTTAAGACTGGCTGTCCATGGGAACTTCTCTATGCTGATGATCTGGTTCTTATAGCAGAATCAGTAGAGGAGCTAGAGAATAATTCTGGCTATGGAAACAGCAGTTGGAATCAAGAGGACTGAGAGTGAATCTAGCTAAGACAAAAGTGTTGATGAGTACGAAAGAGGACAAAACCCTGATTCCGTCAGGGAAATGGCCATGTTCGATATGCAGAAAAGGAACTGGCATAAATTCTATAAAATGCACACAATGCAGATCCTGGGTACACAAGAGATGTAGCGGGATAGCAGGCAAACTAACAGGTAGGGAGAAATATGTATGCAGTAGATGTTCAGGGAAATTAGACAGTAGAAGTCGCATTGATAGACACATTTTTCAAATGTAGGCAGGTGCTACAGAAGTGGTGGATAGCTTCTGGTACCTAGGAGATCAGATTAGCATGGGAGGGGGGGGGGTCTGAGGCCATAGTATTTAGAACAAGGGCGAGTTGGGAGAAGTTTAGGGAGCTGGTTCCTCTGCTGATGAAGAAGGGTTTCTCCCTGCATACGAAAGGCCGGTTATATGATGCCTGTGTGAGGAGCACGATGCTGCATGGTAGTGAGACATGGGCAGCAACTGCAGAGGATATGCGACGGCTGGAGAGAAATGAGGCAAGCATGTTCCGTTGGATGTGCAGTGTAAATGTGCGTGAACGACCCAGCATAAATGTGTTGAAAGAGAAACTGTGTCTGAGAGGGATAGAATGTAGTGTGCGAGAGAGGAGACTGAGGTGGTATGGACATGTTATACGCATGGAGGATGACCGATGGGTGAAGAAGTGCCGGGAAATGCCAGTTGAAGGAAGACGTGGTAGAAGTAGACCACGAAAAACATGGGCGGAGGTTGTGAGAACA
>OZ024752.1:4687697-4690197 GCA_964016885.1 Eledone cirrhosa | reverse complement strand
GTATACCCTGTTTTACATATATATGTGGGGACATATTTAGAAATATACATTCACAAATATATATATCTAAGTCTAAAGTCTGTATTAAGCCAGAAGGCTCATTTGGCCAGCGCTTATCCCGGTTTCATGGTGTGAAGCGACTGAAAGTACAAGACTTTCTCCTGGATAGGACGCCAGTCCATCTCAGAGTTAAACACCCAGCTATTGCTGGTACTCATTTTCAGCTGAGTACACTGGAGCAACGTGAAATGAAGTGTTTTGCTCAAGATCACAACATGCAACCCAGGAATCGAACCCTCAACATTATGATCGTAAGTCCAACACCCTTACCACTAGGCCACGTACCTCCCCATACAATATATACTATATACTATCTATATATATATATATATATATATATATATGTGTGTGTGTGTGTGTGTGTGTGTGTGTATGATCAATATAAACATGTATTCGAACAGTTTACAACCTCAATTCTTTAATTAGATATATCTTTTGTCACATCACCAGTCTGGGGAGCAGATCGATACTAGAGTCAGGTCCATAACTCCTGTGGGTCACCTTGAGCCAATCATCTGGAGTCAGGTCCATAACTCCTGTGGGTCACCTTGAGCCAATCATCTGGAGTCGGGGCCATAACTCCTGTGGGTCACCTTGAGCCAATCCTCTGGAGTCGGGTCCATAACTCCTGTGGGTCACCTTCAGCCAATCCTCTGGAGTTGGGTCCATAACTCCTGTGGGTCACCTTCAGCCAATCCTCTGGAGTCGGGTCCATAACTCCTGTGGGTCACCTTGTGCTAATCTTCTGGAGTCGAGTCCATAACTCCTATGGGTTACCTTGAGCCAATCCTCTGTGAAACGCATGTAACAGGTCGATATGTAATAAATATTTTTCATTTCTAAACGAAACTTCCTCGTTTTTTTCTATTTTCTATACACACACACATATGTGTGTGTGTGTGTGTGTGTGTGTGTGTGTGTGTGTGTATATATATATATATATATATATAGAGAGAGAGAGAGAGAGAGAGAGAGAGAGAGAGAGAGAGAGAGAGAGAGAGAGAGAGAGAGAGAGAGAGAGAGAGAGAGAGAGAGAGAGAGAGAGAGAGAGAGAGAGATGCTTACATATGCTGAGTATGTTGGCAACCTAATTCAGTTTTTTGGCAAAGGTTGTTATTTTATTGTAGTATTTTGATGCACTCCATATCGTGTAAAACCAGGTAGATGTAAAATGTCAAATAAACATCTTTTAATAACAAACCAGTGATGAGAAGGCCTTACTGGTCTTTGTGACAACTTGTAAGTCTCTAGTCTGCTGTTATTTCCAGCTGTTCTGGGAGACAAGCACACATACACACACACAGAGACCCACAGACACAGTCACACACACAAACACAGACAGACTATAGATATGAACACACACAAAATAAATCAACATACTTATACAAAACATAAGCATGTGCAAATATTAGAAATATATAAAATTATAACTTGTGTCCCACACATTCTCTCTCGCTCTTCTACTTCTCTCTCATACATATACATATCTAAATAGATACTTACACACAGACACTCACAAAACATATCCAGAATATCTCTCTCTCTCTCTCTACCCAGAGAATATCCAACTGATAAGGTATGATTTTCCTGGGTATGTCTCTATTTATAAAACAAATTTTGTATTTTATCTGAGGAAAGCGTAACAAAGTCTTTTAGTACCCTTGAAATATATATAATAAAATAAATATGGTTTTATAAATATAGTTTCCATTTATTTAATATCATTGAATATTTACTCCAGGAACTTGTTGAGTGCTCTAAATCAGTTATAAACATTTATATTTATATTTATCGGATTTCCAACAAATTAAATACCCCCTTCTACTTATATATATATATATATATATATATATATATAACATTAAACTTAAGCAAAAATGTTGGCTTATGTTTAATAAGTTTTATTACTTCTCTGAGTTCATAATTTATAAGTATTCTTTCATTGAGATGTGTAAGTATTAGAGACAGATAACTTTTTGATATATATATCACCATCATCATCACTGTTTTACGTCCATCTCCACGCTAGCATGGGTTAGATAAGTTGTCCTGTTGTGGCAATGCCAGGTCAGGTAACCATGTCAACATATACAAAATATATATATAGAGTGACGAAACATAAGTCAATTGCATGAACTCATAATCCTTTATTTGTTGCTATATATATTTCAATGATAGCCATTGAGTGGCTATGACCTCATCAGGCAGTTATTCAGTTCTTAGATATGCCAGCTCTGTGTTTATGATGCTGCTTACATATATATATATAAAATAAAGTTAAATAAAAGTCAAATGATTAAAATTTAGCTTCGTTTATTACTGCTATATATATTTCAGTGACAGCCATCTTTGGCTGTGACCTCTTCAGACAGTTTGAATTAGTATGGTATAGACAAGTACATATGTTGTTGAGGTGTATAATATTGTCAATACTCTGATA
>OZ024752.1:4657197-4682497 GCA_964016885.1 Eledone cirrhosa | reverse complement strand
TCCGAGAACTATTTGTTTCACCTCAACGGATCATCAGCTGATAATCCGTTGAAGTGAAACAAATTGCTCTGGAAATGGTGTACTAACTGTTGTGGAACTCCTTCTACCAATCTCATCCCATGGACTGAGTGCTCTACTACTGCAGATATAATCCACCAGTATTCTGCCACTATATATATATATATATATATAGTTGTAACACAACAGTTAGTTCACCATACCGAGAACAATTGTTTCACCATAGCGGATCTTCAGCTCGGACAGCCAAGTCCGAGCTGAAGATCCACTTATATATATATATATTTTTAAAATGTTGTGACCCTACATTTACTTCTATTTCTAAATGAATGAATGTACTGTGTATATCTTGTCTTTAAAATGCTTTAGGTTAACCCCATGTTCAGTTTTTACTTGACAGTCTGCTAATTTTAAATCTATTACTTTTCACAGGCATTTTCCATTCTAACGACACATAATCATGTCTCAATAACTGCATTTTGTGGGTGGTTGTTTGTCTGGTGTGTATAAATTATTGAAGAGCAACAAGTTGTTTAATTGATACAATTATAGTGAAATTTAAAGTAACAGTAAATGAGATCAGCCAAAAAGTAAGGAGCAAAAAATGCTATTGGGAGAGATTGTTGAATGAGGAGAACGTATGAAAGAGAGAGAGGCTCTACCTCAAGTATTTCTCATTGAATTTAATGAAGAATTTAGCAGGCACATAGGTGACCATGAAGGCATAGTTCTCATCCCCCACCCTTCATCCTCTTTATAATAGTATTCCAGGCCATATACAGAGCAGTTTAAGATTGGCTCTCCATGGGAACTTCTAGATGCTGATGACCTAGATTTTATAACTAAATCTGTAGTAGATTTTAAGATGAAATTCCAGACATAGAAGCAAAACCTAGAATTGAGAGGCCTCAATGTAAACTTAACAAGGACTAACATTTTAGCAAGTGGGAAATAAAAACAGGATGTTGTTGCCACAAGGGAAATGATTGTGCTAAACATGCAGAAAAGGGGTAGGTAGAATTTCTATATTTTGTACCCGATGTAAATTGGGGATACATAAAAAATGTAGTGGGATCTCAGGCAGACTGGCTGAGAAAATAGACTTTGTATGTGGCAGATGCACAGGACTGGCCAGGAGTAACAGTACATGAAATATATCTGGACGGATCTCAAGAAGTAGTTGATAGCATTCGTAATCTTGATGGCTTAATTAGCAGTGGAGGTGGATATCTGAAAACATTGTAATCAGGGTAAGAATGAAGCAGAAAAACTTCAAAGAGCTGTTACTTCTATTAGTGTCAAAAGGTTTCTCTCTTAGAATAAAAGATAGATTGTATGATACTTGTATCTAAAGTACAATGCTGCACAGTAGTGAGATTTAGGCCTTAAGTGTTTACAAGAAGACTCAGCCATCATGCAAACAGTGCAATATGAATGTTATATAGTGCTTTTGACGGAGGTTAGGATTTTAGATCTGTTCATATTGAATTGCCTCTACCATCACTCTTTTAATACTTTATCCTTGTACCTCTTACCACCATGCTATCTAAGTAATCAGGGGTAGATTCAGATTTGTTTGTATTTAACACACTCCTATCATGACTCTTCTTTAATGCCAGTCATCTATATATATATTCATATACATAAGATAGTAAGGTGGCCTGCAACTGGTAATGAAAAACCAACAGTATATTGATTCAAGTGAAAAAGCTTGGAGAAAGGAAGATAACTCAAAGAAAAAATAATTGTTTCTACTTTAGAGTTCGAGAGGAATATGAAAATTTACAAAATATCACTGCTTTATATAACAAAATAAATGTTACATGAACCTTCTCTATGAGAGTGAATAATAATATATATAGTTTAGTGGCTGTTTGCTTTGTAGTTTCTAAATAAGATGTGGACATGCTCACACACAGACACAACACACAAATATATATATATACAGATGTATGTGTGTGGTGTAGAGAATTAATGAAATGCAAGACAGCTGGGAAGCAAAGTCAAAAAGTTGTGTGTTGTGTTATGGTAAGAAATGGCAACAGAGCAAAACCAACAGATCCTGTGGTTCAGCATTTATGATAGATGTGGTTGCAACAACGATAAAATGAATGTTTCACGAATGGTGGTATTTTGAAAGTTTGACGGCAGAGGTTAGCAGGAAAGGGAGTGTAAGCTGTGATTTCTTGTTTAATGTTAATTTGTAGCAATTTATTCATTTATCTAATTGTTATTTTTGGTTTTGTGTAAATGATTAGCATCAAACTGGGTTAATAACTTCACAGTATGTGTACTAAGCTTGTCAAATCTGCACATGGGGGTTACCAACTGGGTGGTTTATTAAGTCAATTCTTTCTGATGCAAACAACATATTACTACTGTCATTAAGATGTGCTATACCTGTTACAAAAAATGCTTCACTATAATCACTCGACATACTAGAAATAGTAGTTATATCTCCTTGAAATTACATCCTACTATTTAAGAAGAAGGGAAGAATTTCATAGCTGAAATATCTTTGATCATAGGCCTGGTCGAGTAAATATACTCTAAACATCTGAATTAACAAACCTGTTTTTAGACATTTTCTGCTAAATTATTATATGCTGTTATGGGAGAACCCTTTAGTTACAAACCAAGCCAAAACCAGCTCTGGTTCTATGAAATAAAACCCACCCATTTTAAAGGTTTCCAATATAAATGAAAATCTTCCAATGTTGGTGGTGGTGGTGGTAGTAGTAATAGTAGTAGTAGTAGTAGTAGTTGTTGTTGGTGGTGGTGGTGGTGGTGGTGGTAGTAGTTGTTGTTGGTGGTGGTGATAGTAGTAACAGCAGCAGAAATGATAAGAAAACCTTTACTCAAATTAGGGAAGCTTATGTTCTACATTATCATCATTTCATTTTATGTCCACTTTTTCCCTGCTTGCAAGGGTGGAACAGGAACTGATTCTGGCTTGATTTCTACAGCTGGATGCTCTTCCTAACACCAACCTCATTTACAGTGAGTGCTGGGTGCTTTTTTGCCGTGGCACCTCCACGTCCACTTTGCAGTGGAATAATAGGGAACCCAATCCCTATCATCTCATTTCTACAGCTGAGTAAACTGGAGCAATATGAAATAAAGTGTCTTGCTCAAGGAAACAACACATCACCCGGTCTGAGAATTGAACTCACAACCTTTCGATTGCAAGGCCAATGCTCTAACCACTAAGCCATGTGCCTCCATATATATACTACATTATATAATATGTTATTCTGCATTTATTTTTTTCTTCCATATTTTAATGAAATTTATTATGGTTGATATTCTTGTAAAATTCTGAAGGATTTTCTTAAATCATATACAACCTTTAGTTGTCACACCAGCCCGCACATCCAGTACATGTATGTTTATGTGCATAAGGTGTACCTAAAAAATGTATGCAAACTTCAACAGCATTCTGAGAGATATTGCCTGTGCAGGTAATCAAAGTATGTATACCCTTTTTTTTTTTGTGTGTGGGGGGGGGGGGGTAACCTATATATGTACACAGAATAACGAACATAAAAAGGATGATGATGATGAAAATGATAATGCACACACACACTAACATACATGTATATAATATATATATATATACACACACATGTATATATATAAAAATACCCAGTCGACTCTGACCAAGATGTGGTCCTCTGACCTCACTTGTTTCATTAGATTACAAGCACTCATGCAAGCATGGACAAATATACTTTAAACAATGATTTTGTACATATGTATGTATGTCGGGTCACTCTTGAGTGCTACTGGTAACATGTAACCCAGAACAACCTGTAGCATGGTAGGGTCGTTGGCGACTAAACCGGCAACCCCACCAAGTTTAGTTGGTAAGGAGGGTGATTTTAGACATCCTGCAGAACAAAAAACAAAACCTGACAAAGGGTCTACAGCCATCCAAAAATGTGTAAATATGTATATACATATATGCATGTGTATGTATATACGCGGAGACATAGAAATAATTGGGCTGGATACATGATCGCCCGATTAAACCACTGGGAGTGAAGCACCCGCTAGCCCTTATCAGGGCATTCTTCTAGGAGAAGGCAACTCAGGAAACTGGGATAACTCCGATATAAAACCTGCGGCTCAGTAGTTACCGATGATGTTGATCTTTTCTTCTTTTTGGGTATTAGCTACTGTCGCTCAGAGAGTGGGATTGGCTCAGTGCACAGTCTTTCCTCACTTTAAAAAAAATCTTCACACACTAACATTGCATGGTAGAATTAATTAATAATTATTAATAATGGTATATCGTGCAATGGCCATACTCGATAACGAGGGGGCAGCCATCGTATATATATACATATATTATATTATAAAGAGCCCAGTTTGTTTGTTGAGCCTTTGAAGTTGAATGGCTTTAGGCTGCCATTTCTAGCCGTTTTATGATCCAGTCATGCCACAATGCGCTGCCTGTCTCACGAGGTTTCACTTGTTCTCTTACTATATGTGCGACATTTAGTTACCTAAATTATCTCAAGGTGTGCTGTTCATACAATCCTTACTCCTGTTGAAAAGCCCTGGGATTTTGTGACACAGCCACTAATTTTTGGCGAAACAAATACGTTATACATGTAGAAAAGTAGGTAAAAAGTACTTACATAACCTCAGTACTGTGAGGCGGATCGTAAGAGGGCATGGTTTGAGGGTAGGAGGTGGAGCGGGCTGGAGGAGATATTTTGTCGAGTGATGTTTTTTTGAAAACTATCATTTTGGTGGCAAAACTGGTTTGTAATATTTGTATGTTGCATAGTTTTCGTGCATACAGTTTGGGCAGTGTTCAGAGAGATTTTTCAGTATCAGGCCCTTTTGTCTGCTTAGCATAATTGAACATATATGTGTGTGTGTGTGTGTGTGTGTGTGTGTGTGTGTGTGTGTGTGTGTGTGTGTGTGTGTGTGTGTGTGTGTGTGTGTGTGTGTGTGTGTGTGTGTGTGTGTGTGTGTGTGTGTGTGTGTGTGTGTGTGTGTGTGTGTGATTGTAGACCCCTGACCAGTTATGCAGACCTCACCATCCTTTAACAGCGCATTTTAATATTGCCACTCAATGAAAACAATTTGTTTGCTTGGAATAAATGAACCTTGAACATTAGGAGTGTGTATGTCAGTGTGTATGTCAGTGTGTATGCATTTGTCTATAGGTACTTAGCATCAATTTACTTCTGCCTTTGTATCACTATGTATTTTTCTCTAAATCAGCCAATGACGTCCACCCATCCCAGTCACCACCCACCACTATCAACAGAAAATGTATCAATACCACCATATTACATTGACAGTCGACTTTCCTGATGATTTCCTCCGAATGAAACAGTTCCAGTGCTGTAGAAGCCATTTCTATATTAAAAATATATATATATATTGTTATAGTTTGGGAGAGTCATGCTGCCAATAAAAACACAAGCACCTATTGGTTTTCACTTTAATTTATTACAAATATTCCGGTTGGTTAGTTAGATAACTAGAAGGTTGTTTATATACTGTCAAAGCTCTTTCATCACATTCTGTGACCTCCTCAATATATAAACAGTCTACCGGTTATCGAACCAACCAACCAGAAATTTATAATAAATGGAAGTGAAAACCAACAGATGGGTGTGTTTTTATTTTTTGGGCAACATGACCCTCCCAAAGTATAAGAATATCTATTTCAACACGTTTTCAGATAAGAAATCTCGCAAAACAAAAATAAAAAACAAAATAAAATATATCTATATATACACATATATACATATATATATATGTGTGTGTGTGTGTGTGTGTGTGTGTGTGTGTGTGTGTGTGTGTATATACACACACACACATATATGTGTACACACACACATATATATGTGTACACACACGCACACATATATATATATATATATATATATATATATATACACACACAGATATATATATATATTTATATTTTTATACATGTTTGGAGCTTAGCATACATACATACATGGTAAGCTCCGCACATGTATAAAAATATATATATCCAAATATCTTAAGGAAAAGAAAAGAGAGTGGGATGTAAGTGCAAAGAGAAAAACAACTTTTTAGGGTTCAGTTTTATAAAGAGTTAAAAGCTGCTCAAGGCTAATGTAGATCTGAAGTTTTAAAGAGAAAACCAAGGAACTTTAAAATCAATATATTTATATATATTCTATTTTATTTTTTGTTTGTCGGTGGTAGTACTCAAGTTTATTCTCATATGCAACACACATATTTGTGTATGTAAACATGTATATATATATATATATCTTTTTTTATATATATGTGCATATATACATATGTGCATATATATATATGTGTGCATATCTATATATATATGTGTGTGTACATATATATATATATATAGAGAGAGAGAGAGAGAGATAGGAAAAAGTATGACCCCGACGGCAGAGCTCAAGCCGTTACGACGGCTATTTCTGGACTCTACTACCTTAAGTATTGAGTACTCTGGTGCGTTATGGTCTATCTAGTTCCTTACCACAATTCCTTTGTTATATATATAGATATATATATATAATAAGTATGTATTGATTGTTATATACATACATACATACATTACCGTGTAGGCAACACGGTAAAAACCTCCCAGCCCCACACTGTAAATGTGGTTGGTGTTAGGAAGGGCATCCAGCTGTAGAAAACCCGCCAGACAGTCCACGCTGTAATGTGGCCGTGTAGGCAACACGGTAAAAACCTCCCAGCCCCACACTGTAAATGTGGTTGGTGTTAGGAAGGGCATCCAACTGTAGAAAACCCGCCAGACAGTCCTATGCGAGCAAGACAATCACTCTTGCCTCAAGTGGGAAAACCCCACGTCCAAACCCATGCAAGCGTGGAACACGGACGCTAAACCTGATGATGATGATGATGATGACACACATTTCTCTCCTATGCCGCCATGGGTTTCATATGTTCTCTTCCAATAAGTCTCTTCTTCTTATTCAGTGTGAAGTCACATGTTATTATATATATACAGGGCGGTGAATTGGCAGTATCGGTAGAGGGTCGGACGCCATGCTTTCCAGCATAGTTACGTCCCTTTGCGGTCTGAGTTCAAATCCCGGCAAGGTTAACTTTGCCTTTCATCCTTACGGGGTCGATAAAATAAAGTACCAGTAATGCACTGGGTAATTGCCAAAAGTAGAAACAGTTATTATATGTATACATATATAGAGAGAGGGGGTGAGAGAGAAAGAAAGAGGAGTGAGAAAGATAGGTGAGAGAGAGGCCTACATTCATATATATAAACATGGTAGCCTTGTCTCCCTTAACTGTCACTTGATCTTTCAGTATGTTTAACAGAGCCCAGTCAGTTGTAAGGATTAATACCATGTTTCTGGCTTGAAAATACTTTCACTCTCCTTAACTTTCCCCAGTCTCAGACTCCATGTACATAGCCTTTCTCATCCAATAATAACTATTACACTTGGACATGCTCAAATTAGAGAATGTTTTGCCACAAAAAGTGTAGATTCCATATTGTAGAGAGCTTATCTGCAGCTGCTCCACAATATGGCCTACACTTCTAAAAATATATTAGATAACTAAAATACGCACAAAGTAAAAAAAGAAAACGCACATTATATAGGTCATGGTGGTGTGAATGGACCAAAAGACCGCTAAAAACATCAGCTCAGAACCATTAAACTTACAAAGATCTACTTACATATAGAAATAAATTAGGAGCCAATATATCAAATAAAAAATAAAACGAGTAATCCCCAACAATTGATTAAATACATACCTCTTTGTATATTTCTCTCTTTCTCTCTCTCTCTCTCTATATATATATATATATATATTACTGTATATTTGTATGAATGTATGGATGTACATATCTATGTACACTCAAATATATATACATATATATGGAGGCACATGGCTTAGTGGTTAGAGCATTGGCCTTGCAATCGAAAGGTTGTGAGTTCAATTCTCAGACCGGATGATGTGTTGTTTCCTTGAGCAAGGCACTTATTTCACATTGCTCCAGTTTACTCAGCTGTAGAAATGAGGGACTGGGGTCCCTATTATTTCACTGTAAAGTGGTTGTGGAGGCGCCACGGCAAAAAAGCATCCAGCACTCACTGTAAATGAGGTTGGTGTTAGGAAGGGCATCCACCTGTAGAAATCAAGCTAGAATCAGTTCCCGTCCCACCCTTGGAAGCAGGGAAAAGCGGACGTAAAATGATGATGATGATGATATATATGAAGCATTGTGAGATATGAAATTAAAATGGTATAATGTACATATGAAATATAATGGTGGATTTAGTATAGAATGACAAAATAACAAGAGAATAATTTTTACTCTCTATATTTGATATTTCAAGGATCTGACCTTAAAATGTTATAGATATAGCTAAAAACTAGTGTTATATTTCATCATTTTTATCTTACTCTACTTAAGTCCATCATTATGCTTCTTGCTTGCATGGTTACTGCTTTCCCACTGCATTCAAATACATATATACACACACACACATATATACACACATACATACATATATACACATATACACACATATATATATATATATATATACAATATAAATATATAAACCAATTGTCCTGATCCTTCATAGCATTTAACTGAGAAGAGACATTTATGTAAAAACTCTAGATTATCTGCTGGTCTACGAAGATATCTTTTTTAAACTCATCAACAAGCAATGGTTATATAGACATGTTAAAGGGGTTGGTCATCACTACTGTTCTTCTAAATTGAAACAAAAATCTTCATATAAAATAACTAGAGAATAATCATATTTTACACATGTGTGTGTGTAAAATATGATTGTTCTCGTGTGTGTTTGTAAAAGGTAAACAGAAATAAATATAACAAAAAAAAAGGCACAGTACATTGAAGGAATATTTTAGTTTAACGCTTGAAATAGCAGGAAGAGGGTCTTTACGTTTTGGAGGCTAGTCCTTCATCAAAAGAAAGAATAAGAAATTGGTTTCCACAGGACTAGAACTGTTTCATAAAAAAAAAGTCATCAGGAAAGCCATTTCTATATGAAACATGATGTTTACATTCTATTAATGTATTGAGTACCTTACTAACTGTGGTTACCCCTACCGATTGAACCAGGGACACACACACATATATATATATATATATATATATATTACTTCAAAATATTAATAAACTAGCAGCTGAACCCGGTTGCACCTGGGGCCACTTTTTATTAAGTTAATAATTTGAAAAATATTATTGAAAGTTTATTATAAAGAAGTAGTTTCAGGAAAAATAATAGAAATATGCACTTGGGGCTGGACGGCGTACAATGAGAAGTGGAGCGACGTGAAAAGCATTGTTTATTAACAGCGAAATAGCAATGTCGATGATATGCAATTTGAAAAGTACTACTTACTGTTAGTGGTGGTTAACATGTATTAGAATTAAAATAAAAACACGCGTCCTTTCTTTGCAATTTAAGGGTTTGCCGATACTTGGTTTTAGTGTCCTAAATTATCATCATCGACATTCAATTATTAGCTCCACCCACTACACAATACGTCACGACACGTCATCAGCTGCTGCGGCTTGATTTTTACATGTTCATTTTCTTACATGTTCATTTTTACACGAAAAAAACATTGAATTTTTAGAATAAATATTTATTAAAATATTAACAGAGAAAATTAGATTTTTGATTTATTTTTTGAACAAAATAAATATTTATTTACAGTTTTTCACAGAAAAACTATGCTTGATTTTTACATGAATATTTATTTACAGTTTTTAAGTTTTTAACCGAAACACTATGCTTCATTTTTACATGTATATTTATTTACAGTTTTTAACAGAAAAAAAATTGCTGCGAAATACATCACGATACGTCACGAAGGTAAATGTTTCGAAAACATTTTAAACTGTATATCGCAACAATATATTGTTTAAAGAAATTTTTTTTCTGTTGTTTAAAACTGTAAATCTGTTTAAAAAAAAATGTATTTAACCGAAACACTATGCTTCATTTTTACATGAATCTTTATTTACAGTTTTTAACAGAAAAAAAATTGCTGCAAAATACATTTTTTTTTAACAGATTTACAGTTTTTAACAACAGAAAAAAATTTATTTAAACACTATATTGTTGCGATATACAGTTTAAAATTTTTTCGAAACATTTACCTTCGTGACATATTGTGTAGTGGGTGGAGCTAATAATTGAATGTCGATGGTGATAATTTAGGACACTATAACCAAGTATCGCCAAGGGTTTTATTTCTTTTGATGGAAAACAGTGACCGTACTGCAGAATCGATTTCATAAAACAGTACTGTATATCGTTAAATGTAGAAGGATGATGAAATTGTAAATAAGACAAAAGTATTAGAACAGGGGGAAATAACTCACCGAACGCGATAGTAGGGACCACATTTTTCAAGTTAGAGATTTGAAACTTCGTCTATTTGCTTCCTTGGCACTTTTTACATAGGTGTGTAAATTTTCATGTCAGTCCGACCACGTCTACTACCATTTAACCGTGCACATTTGAATTTCAACCACCGCCCATTTCACAAATATATATTAGATATAGACATTCATGTGATCAAATATATTTTATTATACATATTTCAGAGATACTGAGCTATTTCAACAGCACGTCCTCATCAGATAAAATAAGTTGATGCCTGACATACCTTGACTATGTATGTCACATGAATGTCTATATTTATTAATATTTTGAAGTAATATTAATAACTCCAGAAAACCTCTTTGTAGAGTGCTTATAATCTATTGTGAAAATTTATTCATTGATGAATTCATTGAACCGTGTTAAACTTTTAATTATATATATATAAATAAATAGTTAATATGAAGTATTGTGAAATATGTAATAAATTACTAAATTTCAAAAAGCCAGTACAATGTGGTAGAAATATATAAAAGGCAAAGGATGACAAATGAAACAAAAGAAAGTAATGTTTTACTCAGTATATTTCAACATATTTCAAACATGGCTAAACAGCTCTCTACATCTCTATTAGACTGATGTTCTTTCTGACAACTAGGTTTATTTGTGACCATACAATGTGCATATCAACTCTCTACCGAGTTCTATGTCCTTATACATTATTGCAACTTGCTACTTATTTAGAGTAATAACCTGATATATGTATCATCATCATCATCATCATCATTGTTTAACGTCCATCTTCCACGCTAGCATGGGTTATATTCTTTATTAACCCTTTAGCATTTAAACTGGCCAGAATTCCCTCACATCTTTCTGTTCAAACTGGCTGTAACTGGCTACTTATATTGATGTTAAGGTATCGTTCTCAAAATAAATAATATCAAAATCTCATAAATTCAATATTATGTGAGATAATTATGTAAGGTAAAGCCTTTACTGTGAAAATACTATTGTATTTTCACAGTAAAGGCAAATATAGAGTAATGTAAATGGTAAAGGGTTAAAGCCATGTCATTCATCATCGTCAATTAACATCTATCTTCCACACTAGCATGGGTTAGACAGGTTTGTCAAACACATTTACAGTGTGTGCTGGGTACTTTTTGTTGTGACACCTACATGAATCTTGTTATTCAGGAGTTTTTCCTGTGAACTCACAGGATCCTCAGATAACCATATGAGTAACCAGAAGAAACAGTAGAGCATGGTTTCCCAACCTGGGCAATATAGCCCACTGGGGGTGATTGGGAGTATCAAGATATGCTTCCCAGCCCCAAAAATAAATATTCAAAGGAGACATGCAAAGAACCTGTATAAAAAATTAAACAGGAGGTTAAATAGAAATAATCTTTTACTATACATTTTTATTATGCTTTTAAATATTTATTATACAGCTGGGTGATAACACAAAGAAAGATTAGGAACCACAGCTCTAGAGTAACACTCAAGTTTTCACTTAAGAAATATATTAATCTCTTCTAACTACACATTCTTGCAACCATTAATACAAGACATATATAGTATTTTTTTAACATGAATTTTCTTTCTCACAGCACAAGTTCCCTGCTACTGCGATTTTCACAGACATATACACATATGCATACTACGCACACACATATTTGGCAAAACCGAAACGGTGAGAGAATATATATATATATGGTAAGCTCCAAACATGTACAAATATATATATCCAAATATCTAAAGAAAAAGAAAAGAGAGTGTGATGTAAGTGCAAAGAGGAAAACAACTTTTTAGGGTTCAGTTTTATAAAGGCTTCAAAGCTGCTCAAGGCTAATGTAGATCTGAAGTTTTAAAGAGAAAACCAAAAATCTTCTAAATCAATAATTTTGTGGGAAATACTCAAGTACATTCTCTCACACACACTAAGTGAAATACATATACATACACAAAGATAATTGGGTTGTATTAAGTTTCGTAAACACATCTGTGTGTATATATATACATATTCACATATGTGTTTGTATGTTTGTGTAAGCATATATGAATATGGGTGTATACATATATATATATTACATGTATATATATATAGATATATACATATATATATATACAAATATATATGTGTATATATATATATATATATAAATATATATATATATTGTTATACTTGGGAGGGTCATGTTGCCAATAAGAAACACACGCACCAGTTGCTTTCACTTCAATTTATTATAATAAATTTATAAATTTAGGAATTTATAAATTTCCGGTTGGTTGGTTGGTTCCACAACCAGATGGTTGTTTATATATTGTCAAAGTTCTTTCGTCACACATTCTGTGACCTCTTCAGTGACTGGGGATTCTTTTCTTTGTTTTTTTGTGCCTCTCCTTTGTTCTGTCCTACGCCATCTTGTTTTTGTGTGTGTGTTGTGTGCTTAGTTTGCGCATGTGTTACATCCAGGTGTCTGTGTGTGTTTATATTCGTTTATTTATTTGTTTATTTACATGTTACTGGTCGGTTGTTTGTTCTATGTGTGTGTGTGTTTTCATTTTGTCCTTAATTGTAAGTTGTGATGTTGATGTTCCACTCATGTTTTCTATTTAATTTTGGTTGTAATTCATTTATGTTTATTGCCTCTGTGATTTGTCTAAACATTGCGTCTTTTCTGTGTGTAGATTCTATTATTGCGAAGACGGTGAATTGGCAGTATTGGTAGAGGGTTGGACGCCATGCTTTGACGCATAGAGTTACGGCCTTTGCCATTCTGAGTTCAAATCCCGCCGAGGTTAACTTTGCCTTTCATCCTTAAGGGGTCGATAAAATAAAGTACCAGTAATGCACTGGGTAATTGCTGGCCTTGTGCCAAAAGAAGAAACAATTATTATTATTTATATAGTTGCTTATTTATTTTATTTTTTGTTTTATTTCATCCTTTAGAATGTCTGGTAATGATAAAGGTTTTGAAAAATATCTATTTTGTTTGATATGACTTGTTAAGGAAATATAACAACAATAATGAAGAGGTCGACAACAACAACAATAACCAAAAGACGACAAAAACAACAACAACCAAAAGAGGTCGACAACAACAACAACAACAACAACCAAAAAAGGTCGACAACAACAACAAGCAAGAGGACAAAAACAACAACCAATAGAGGTCGACAACAACAACGACAACAACCAAAAGACGACAACAACAACAACAACAACAACAACAACAACAACAACAGCAACAACACCAACAACATTTTTAAAACTTAAAACACTGTTGACTCTTTTAGAGGAATCTGTTTTTTGTCCAAAAGATTCCAAGAAGTTAACTAAAAGAATCATTTTAGTGGAAACATCCGTTTGAGAGGGGGTAAAGCAAGGAGGAAGTAGACTGGAAAATTACCAAAAACCTTTCTTCAACAGAAATAACAACAAAACCAACAAAAATAAAACATTCTGTTTCTTTAACAATACTCTAGCTTCCATTAACTGGTGGTGGTGACAGTGTGGTAGTGGTGGTGGTAGTGACAGTAGAGGTAGTGGTGGTGACAGTGGTGGTAGTGGTGGTGGTAGTGACAGTAGAGGTAGTGGTGGTGGTAGTGACAGTAGAGGTAGTGGTGGTGACAGTGGTGGTAGTGGTGGTGGTGGTGACAGTGTGGTAGTGGTGGTGGTAGTGACAGTAGAGGTAGTGGTGGTGACAGTGGTGGTAGTGGTGGTGGTAGTGACAGTAGAGGTAGTGGTGGTGGTAGTGACAGTAGAGGTAGTGGTGGTGACAGTGGTGGTAGTGGTGGTGGTAGTGACAGTAGAGGTAGTGGTGGTGGTAGTGACAGTAGAGGTAGTGGTGGTGACAGTGGTGGTAGTGGTGGTGGTAGTGACAGTAGAGGTAGTGGTGGTGGTAGTGACAGTAGAGGTAGTGGTGGTGACAGTGGTGGTAGTGGTGGTGACAGTGGTGGTAGTGGTGGTGGTGGTGACAGTAGAGGTAGTGGTGGTGACAGTGGTGGTAGTGGTGGCTCTGCTACCACCTCAACCACCACCACCACCACAGCCACAACTGCCACTACCACTACAGCCACCACTGTCACCACGACTACCTCCACTGTCACCACCACCACCACCACTACCTCCACTGCCACCACCAGAGCCACCACCACTACCACCACCGTCACCACCACCACCACTACCACCACTACCTCCACTGTCACTACCACCACCACTACCTCCACTGTCACCACCACCACCACCACTACCTCCACTGTCACCACCACCACCTCCACTGTCACCACCACCACCACCACTACCTCCACTGTCACCACCACCACCACCACCACCACTGTCACCACCACTACCTCCACATGGAGACATTTAAAAAAAAATGTTTATTTTAACCGAAAGAAACTCCTCCTACCTCGTCCCACCCCACCGACCCTCATCCCACCCTACCCCACCCTCATATCACCCTATTTGGCATAAGTTATTTGGTTGTCCAGGAGATTATGAAAACAAAGTTCAGCTGTGCCTCAACCCCCTCCTCATCATGTTTTAGTCCTAGGAGACAAAACAAATATATATAAATAAAAAACATCAAAAACTCCCCCTTTAAATAGGAGCAGCTATTCATGCAAAAGAGCAGAGGCATTGTCAGCCAGCCCCTAACCCACTCCCTACATTTATCCCCCCCCCCCGCCTCCCACAAACTAAAATAATAACAAATACTGATAACAATAACATTGGCAGCACCCACCCACCCTCACCGCCATGTCACAGCATGGAAATGAAAGAGGAGAGAAGGGGGCAGACAGAAAGAATCACAGTAACTGCTGCTAGAAATAGCAGCCAAATCTCCTCCTCCCCATCCTTATAAATCACACCCTTAAAGAAGGTGAATTACATTATAAGATAATCTAGAGTGTTCCCATTTTTGCTTCTTTCAATTGGCAGCAGTTGTCTTTGGTTGGTCAGAAATGGTTCCAGTCAAATTCAATAATGTTGGAATTTCAATAATGTTTAAACTGGATTTTGCATAGTTGAGCTACATTTATGTTCCTTAACCCTTTAGCATTTACATTACTCTATATTATATTTTTATGGTAAATACTTTATCTCACATAGTTATCTCATATAATATCGATGTTTCGAGATTTTGATATCATTTATTTTGAGAACTAAACCTTAACATAAGTATGAGCAGCCTGTTATGGCCATTTTGAACAGAAAAAGGTGAGAGAATTCTGGCCGGATACAGTCGGTTTAAATGCTAAAGGGTTAATCATTTTAAAGCAGTCCTATTAAAATTAGAACAGGCTATCATAGTACTGGGGTCGATTCTTCCTCTATATATCTTTCTCTTTTTTTACTCTCTGTTACACACACTTTCTCTCCTTTACTGGAAGAAATTTGCTGTGTTCAGACCTAGAGAGGGGATGTGCCCCACCAGTAAAACACCAAAGATGAGCAGTATATCATTATAACATGTCTACAACTCCACCAGGAGTTATGGTTTCATATAAACATGCATAGAGTGCTTTGTGGTATTAGTTCTGGCTCCCTGCTCTCTGATTTCAAATCCCGTTGCAGTTAGCTTTGCCTTTCATCCATACGGGTTCGATAAAATATAGGTCCAGTAACACACTGGGTTTGATATAATCAATTTTCCCCTTCCCTCAAATTGTTGACCTTGTGCCTAAGTCAGAAGCCTTTATTTCTAACAGTTCAATTGTTACTATAATTTAAAAGCACAAACTTGTCACAAGATATTGTGTCATACTGATTCAGCCTGAGAATTAAAATCTAAACTAACAAGTCTTTCCAGCCTTCTGCTGTTATTTGTTGTTTATGATTTTGATAATTTGAAAGACGAAACCATAATTGGGGCATAATAAAAAGAAAACTGTATCACGATCTTGATTTAACACTTTAGCATTTAATTACTCTATATTTACTATCATATTTTCATGTTAAAGGTTTTAACTCACATAATATCGAATCTATGAGATTTTTACACTATTCATTTTTAGAACAATACCTTAACATCACTATGAATGGCCAGTTACAGCTGGTTTGAACAGAAAAGGGTGGGAATATTCTGGCTAGAAATGGTCGGTTTTATTATATTTTAATGGCTTTACCTCACATAATATCGAATCTATGAGATTTTGATATTATTTATTATGAAAACAATACTTTAACATCAGTATGAGCCGGTTTGAACAAAAAGAGGTGAGAGAATTCTGACCAGATATGACCGGTTTAAAAGCTAAAGGGTTAACTAACTAGAAGTAACAATCAGTTCTCCAAGCTACACTGTAAACTTCAAAATGAACAATACCTTCACATCAGTATGAGTGGCTGGTTACAGTCAGTTTAAATGTTAAAGGATTACATTTTTTTATTCACTCTGTGGCAGTTTTGAATCCTTAACTGTCAATCCAACATTTCTTTATGGTCTGAGTTCAAATCCCGTCGAGGTTAACTTTGCCTTTCATCCTTAAGGGGTCGATAAAATAAGGTACCAGTAATGTACTGGATAATTGCTGGTCTTGTGCCAAAATTAGAAACAATTATTAACTGTCAATCCAAACCAGTATAATACTACAGTATTATTAACTGTCAACCCAAACTAGTATAATACTACAGTATTATTAACTGTCAACCCAAACCTGTATAATACTACAGTATTATTAACGTGGATTGGCAGTATCGGTAGAGGGTCGGACGCCATGCTTTCCAGCACAGTTACGTCCCTTTACAATCTGAGTTCAAATCCCGCCGAGGTTGACTTTGCCTTTCATCCTTACGGGGTCGATAAAATAAAGTACCAGTAATGTACTGCGTAATTGCTGGTCTTGTGCCAAAATTAGAAACAATTATTAACTGTCAATCCAAACCAGTATAATACTACAGTATTATTAACTGTCAACCCAAACATGTATAATACTACAGTATTATTAACTGTCAATCCAAACTAGTATAATACTACAGTATTATTAACTGTCAACCCAAACTAGTATAATACTACAGTATTATTAACTGTCAACCCAAACTAGTATAATACTACAGTATTAATAACTGTCAACCCAAACTAGTATAATACTACAGTATTATTAACTGTCAACCCAAACTAGTATAATACTACAGTATTATTAACTGTCAACCCAAACTAGTATAATACTACAGTATTATTAACTGTCAACCCAAACTAGTATAATACTACAGTATTATTAACTGTCAATCCAAACTAGTATAATACTACAGTATTATTAACTGTCAACCCAAACTAGTATAATACTACAGTATTATTAACTGTCAACCCAAACCTGTATAATACTACAGTATTATTAACTGTCAATCCAAACTAGTATAATACTACAGTATTATTAACTGTCAATCCAAACTAGTATAATACTACAGTATTATTAATTGTCAATCCAAACTAGTATAATACTACAGTATTATTAACTGTCAACCCAAACTAGTATAATACTACAGTATTATTAACTGTCAACCCAAACTAGTATAATACTACAGTATTATTAACTGTCAACCCAAACTAGTATAATACTACAGTATTAATAACTGTCAACCCAAACTAGTATAATACTACAGTATTATTAACTGTCAACCCAAACTAGTATAATACTACAGTATTATTAACTGTCAACCCAAACTAGCATAATACTACAGTATTATTAACTGTCAACCCAAACTAGTATAATACTACAGTATTATTAACTGTCAATCCAAACTAGTATAATACTACAGTATTATTAACTGTCAACCCAAACCTGTATAATACTACAGTATTATTAACTGTCAATCCAAACTAGTATAATACTACAGTATTATTAACTGTCAATCCAAACTAGTATAATACTACAGTATTATTAACTGTCAATCCAAACTAGTATAATACTACAGTATTATTAACTGTCAATCCAAACTAGTATAATACTACAGTATTATTAACTGTCAACCCAAACCTGTATAATACTACAGTATTATTAACTGTCAATCCAAACTAGTATAATACTACAGTATTATTAACTGTCAATCCAAACTAGTATAATACTACAGTATTATTAACTGTCAATCCAAACTAGTATAATACTACAGTATTATTAACTGTCAATCCAAACTAGTATAATACTACAGTATTGGATTAGCAGTATTGGTAGAGAGTCGGACGCCATGCTTTGCAGCAAAGAGTTATGGCCCTTTATAATCTGAGTTCAAATCCCGCCGAGGTTAACTTTGCCTTTCATCCTTACGGGGTCGATAAAATAAAGTACCAGTAATGTACTGGGATAATTGCTGGCCTTATGCCAAAAGTAGAAACAATTATTATCTGTCAATCCCCAAAAAGTATAATACTACAGTATTTTGTTATTTTGCTACCATTTTGTTGGATTATTTTGCCACATTGCTGTAAAACACAATTACAACATAGTGTAAATATGTTGTTTGAGATACACAATGTAATAAATATATATATATATATTCTTTCAGGTGCCAATAATTCTGCAACAACAACCAGGATTATAATTGCTTGTATGTAATAATGTTGTTCCAACATAAAGAATCCTTAGAGCTTCTCCAGGCTGTCAATTCTGTCATTTTCTTCCCATAAGAGTATTAGAAGTGTCAGGAGTTATATGAACAATACATATTTCCCATCCAGTTTTCCATATGTATATGGGTAGGTGAACGGTTTATTTGTTAGAGAATATCACTACAGTTAGATGCCCTTCCTAATTGCTAACCATTCAACCGTGGAAGTAAAATCAGGTAGCTTTTTGCTTTGTTTAAACAGTTAGCCCTTTAATATCAAAATCTCATAGATTCGATATTATGTGAGATAAAGTGTTTACTGTGAAAATACAATAGTAAATATAGAGTAATGTAAATGGTATTTTCTCATAATATCGAATAATATTGAATCTATGAGATTTTGATATTATTTATTTTGAGAACAATACCTTAACACTGGTATGAGCAACCGTTTACGGTCGATTTAAATCCTAAAGGGTTAAAATGAGGAAAAAAAAAGGGGGGGGGGGCTGGTGCTTTGTTTAGAAGCTCAACACAATGACTAATAAGCTCTGAACTTATCCTTTGTCTTCAAGAATTGAAATAACAATAACACTTCTCCAGCACCAATTCTCTCCTGCTTTGGTCTATATTGTTTGTAACAACACTTAACCCTTTAGCATTTAAACCAGTGGTATCCGACCAGAATTCTCTAAAATATTTCTGTTCAAACCGGCAGCTCATATTAACGTTAGGGTATTGTTCTCAAAATATATAATAACATCATCTCATAGATTCGATATTATGTGAGACAATTATGCGATAAAGCCTTTACCAACAAAATACAATAGTAAATATAGAGTAATGTAAATGCCAAAGGGTTAAATACTGGGAGATAGATACAGTATGGCTAAACAGTTAAGAAATTTAATTTGTAATCACAAGATTCAGAGATTGATTTTATTGCACATCTTGGGGAAATGTGTTTTACCATAGTTTCAGATTAATTAGTGTGTTGTGTGTGCAACTGTGTAGACAGAAACTGTGTGGAAGTTTATCACACTGATTGTACCTGTAATTCAAAGTATCACCTTTATCACACACAAGGTCATGGTGAGTCTGCCTGAGCGTGTATGTGTCAGTAGAATACTCAGCCACTACCACCTCCGACACTAATACCACTAACACCGCCTCCAACACTAACACCACTAACACCACTAACACCACCTCCAACACTAATACCACTAACACAACCTCCAACACTAACACCACTAACACGACTAACACCACCTCCGACACTAATACCACTAACACCGCCTCCAACACTAACACCACTAACACCACTAACACCACCTCCAACACTAATACCACTAACACAACCTCCAACACTAACACCACTAACACCACCTCCAACACTAACACCATTAACACCACCTCCAACACTAACACCACTAACACCACCTCCAACACTAACACCATTAACACCACCTCCAACACTAACACCATTAACACAACCTCCAACACTAACACCACTAACACCACTAACACCACCTCCAACACTAACACCATTAACACAACCTCCAACACTAATACCACTAGCACCACTAACACCACCTCCAACACTAATACCACTAACACCACCTCCAACACTAACACCACTAACACCACCTCCAACACTAATACCACTAACACCACCTCCAACACTAATACCACTAACACCACTAACACAACCTCCAACACTAACACCACTAACACCACCTCCAACACTAATACCACTAACATCACCTCCAACACTAATACCACTAACACCACTAACACCACTAACACAACCTCCAACACTAACACCACTAACACCACCTCCAACACTAATACCACTAACACCACCTCCAACACCACCTCCAACACTAACACCACCTCCAACACTAATACCACTGACACCACCTCCAACACTAATACCAGTAACACAACCTCCAACACTAACACCACTAACACCACTAACACAACCTCCAACACTAACACCACTAACACCACCTCCAACACTAATACCACTAACACCACCTCCAACACCACCTCCAACACTAACACCACCTCCAACACTAACACCACTAACACCACCTCCAACACTAATACCACTAACACCACCTCCAACACCACCTCCAACACTAACACCACCTCCAACACTAATACCACTGACACCACCTCCAACACTAATACCACTAGCACCACCTCCAACACTAATACCAGTAACACAACCTCCAACACTAACACCACTAACACCACCTCCAACACTAACACCATGAGAGGGGGAGGGGGTATTAGTAATTGAAGTGGTGTAGAGAGAGGGGAAGGGGGAGAGAGCAAATCAGTGGTGGTAGAATTAAAGAGATAGAGAGGTGGTGAAGGAAGAAATTGTGTGAGACAGGTAGAGAAGGAAAATAGAGAGGGTGAGAGAGAGCATGAAGGAAAGAGTATGTGTGAGAGAGAGATGATGTGTGAGAGAGATGATGGTTGTGGAGAAATGGTGTAGAGAGTGAGAGATGATGGTAGTGGTGGTGGTAGTGGTGGAGAAATGGTGTAGAGAGTGAGAGATGGTGGTAGTGGTGGTGTAAATGGTAGAGAGAGAGATGGTGGTGGTGGGAATGGTAGAGAGAGAGAGATGGTTGTGGTGGGAATGGTGTAGAGATGGTGGTGGTGGGAATGGTAGAGATGGTGGTGGTGGGAATGGTGTAGAGAGAGATGGTGGTGGTGGGAATGGTAGAGAGAGAGAGATGGTTGTGGTGGGAATGGTGTAGAGATGGTGTTGGTGGGAATGGTAGAGAGAGAGATGGTGGAGGTGGGAATGGTAGAGAGAGATGGTGGTGGTGGGAATGGTGTAGAGAGAGATGGTGGTGGTGGGAATGGTAGAGAGAGAGAGATGGTTGTGGTGGGAATGGTGTAGAGATGGTGGTGGTGGGAATGGTAGGGAGAGAGATGGTGGTGGAATGGTGTAGAGATGGTGGTGGTGGGAATGGTAGAGAGAGAGATGGTGGTGGAATGGTGTAGAGATGGTGGTGGTGGGAATGGTGTAGAGAGAGATGGTGGTGGTGGTAATGGTAGAGAGAGAGATGGTGGTGGAATGGTGTAGAGATGGTGGTGGTGGGAATGGTAGAGAGAGAGAGATGGTGGTGGTGGGAATGGTAGAGAGAGAGATGGTGGTGGTGGGAATGGTAGAGATGGTGGTGGTGGGAATGGTAGAGATGGTGGTGGTGGGAATGGTGTAGAGAGAGATGGTGGTGGTGGGAATGGTGTAGAGAGAGATGGTGGTGGTGGGAATGGTGTAGAGAGAGATGGTGGTGGTGGGAATAGTGTAGAGAGAGATGGTGGTGGTGGGAATGGTGTAGAGAGAGATGGTGGTGGTGGGAATAGTGTAGAGAGAGATGGTGGTGGTGGGAATGGTGTAGAGAGAGATGGTGGTGGTGGGAATGGTGTAGAGAGAGATGGTGGTGGTGGGAATGGTGTAGAGAGAGATGGTGGTGGTGGGAATAGTGTAGAGAGAGATGGTGGTGGTGGGAATGGTGTAGAGAGAGATGGTGGTGGTGGGAATGGTAGAGAGAGAGATGGTGGTGGTGGTGGGAATGGTAGAGATGGTGGTGGTGGGAATGGTGTAGAGAGAGATGGTGGTGGTGGGAATAGTGTAGAGAGAGATGGTGGTGGTGGGAATGGTGTAGAGAGAGATGGTGGTGGTGGGAATGGTAGAGAGAGAGGGAGGTGATGGTAAAGTAAAACAACATAATGTAATTAAGATGGTAGATAAGAAGGGAAAGTAAAGATACCATCAATTACATAGGAACAAATTAAATGATAGAGAGCTTGAGGAGAACAGATAGGGATAGTATCTAGAAATAGAGGGTGGTGGTGGTGGTGGTGGTGGTGGTGATGTGGTGGTGGTGGTGGTGGTAGTGATGTGATGGTATGGTGGTAGTGTAGTGGTGATGGTATGGTGGTGGTGTAGTGGTGGTGGTGCTGGTGTTAATGTTGGTGTTGGCAGTGGAGTGGGGACGAGAGGGGTGGGAGAAGAGGGGAGGAAGAGAGGGGTGGGAGAGGAGGAGAGGAGTGTGGAGTTAGGAAGAAAGAAAGAGGTGGCTGTTATGCAGGAATGTTGTTGGTAGTGTTGGTGTTGACAATGGTGATGATGCTGCTATCCCTTTGTCATCTCTTTTCTAAATAATTGTTTCTACTTTAGGTACAAGGCCAGCAATTATCCCAGTGTATTACTGGTACTTTATTTTATCGACCCCGTAAGGATGAAAGGCAAAGTTAACCTCGGCGGGATTTGAACTCAGATCATAAAGGGAGGTAACTATGCTACAAAGCATGGCGTCTGACCCTCTACCGATACTGCCAATCCACCACCCTCATCTCTTTTCTAAATAATATTCAGCCCCTTATGATCAACTTCCACCACATTCTAGTATGTCCTTCTGCACAATCCTCCTATATGGATTATTTAGTATATCTTTACCCAATCACCATCTTCCTACATGGATCACATGGTATGTCTTTGCCCAATCAACATCCTTCATACACATCACATGTCCATCCTTACCACCAGTCTTGTTTCTTGCACACTACATCTAATTCCTCTTATGCCCAGTTTTTCAGTTAATTAGTTCGTTATTTGTACACATAACATTACATAACCATGTAGCATTATTGTCTTCTTTCTTTGCATACATTTCACCCTGAATATCCATATTATCCATGTTCCATGACCATGCAACATCATGCACATGTTTCATACAATCTGTCCTTAACTCAAAGAAAGAATCCCTTTAACAGTTGGTCAACAAGATCCCAGACCTCATTCACCTAATGAGTGGAGTGGAGCTCGTTAAAGGTGACTGAGGAAACAATTGGTCTTTCCAATTGCTAATACTATCTATCGGCTGCAACTCCTGGCAGAAAGAACAACGTGAAAAAGTGTCTTGCTCAAGAACATAATGCATAACCCGTTCTGGGAATTGAACTCACAACCTCACGATTGTGAATCCAATTCTCTAACCACTCAAGCATGCACCTTCACAATAACAGGTAATAATAGCTCCCTGAATTCTTTCCATCGGGTTTTTTACATTGGTCACTATGCTTCCAGAATGCCGACCTTCACTGTTAACCTTTTCATGACTGCAATACTCACTTGTACATTACATTAATAAGCAGACAATTATATTGTTCAAACAGCTGGAACACTTATCAGAATCAACAAGATCCAACAACATATATGAATATGGTTGTGAGTTCAATTTTCAGACCGGGTGATGTGTTGTTTCCTTGAGCAAGACACTTTATTTCACATTGCTCCAGTTTACTCAGCTGTAGAAATGAGATGATAGGGACCCCAGTCCCTATCATTCCACTGCAAAGTGGTCGTGGAGGTGCCATGGCAAAAAAAGCACCCAGCAATCACTGTAAATGAGGTTGGTGTTGGGAAGGGCATCCAGCTGTAGAAATCAAGCCAGAATTAGTTCCCGTCCCACCCTTGCAAGCAGGGAAAAGCGGACGTAAAATGATGATGATGATGATATATGAGGATTTTAAAAATCTAGCTGAGGCTTTTAACACACACATACACTCCCACACATTCAGTTACACACACATACGCTATCTCAAAATGTAAAACCCACCAAACAGTTTTTGCTTTCCTTATTTTGTTTCTGTTATTTTGTTTGTTTGTCTCTTTCTTTTTTGGTGGGGTGGGAATTATTTTTAGGACATTGATGATGGGAAAATAGTTTTATGGTTAGGTTGAAGATATCAAAATAAAAAAAAACAAAAACAAAATGAGGAAAATATATTCTCACATTAAAAAAAAATTTGAATTTTTTTTCCCCCTTTCACATCTGAAAACAATGATGATAATGATGATGATGATAATAACAAAAAAATAATAATAATGATAATAACAATAATAAAGGCAATAAAAATAATAACAAACCTAATGCCTGTGATAATAAATATAAACTTTAAAATATATAATAAAATATCTAAAAACAGAACATAGGACCGTACATACAGAAATGAAACACATATTTGATAGTAATATATAGATATCATTTTCATTTTATATCTGCTCTTCTATGCTGGCCACAAGTATGTCTGTCTATCTATTTATCTGTCTATATATATATCATATACTTCCATGTAAATACTCCGCTGTACAATGTCTTGTAATGTACCATTTCTTGTGCACCCTTATGACAAATAAAGAAATCTATCTATCATCACGGGTGCCATCCTGGACTTTGACCCCCCCTCCCCCCGCTGCATCCCCAAGGGCTTTAACAAAGGTATCACCAAGTTT
>OZ024752.1:4622197-4649697 GCA_964016885.1 Eledone cirrhosa | reverse complement strand
ATATATATATACATATATATATATATATATATATATATATATATATATATATAAATATATATATAAATATATATATCATCATCATCATCATCATCATCATCAGGTTTAGCGTCCGTGTTCCACGCTTGCATGGGTTTGGACGGGGGTTTTCCCACTTGAGGCAAGAGTGGTTGTCTTGCTCGCATAGGACTGTCTGGCGGGTTTTCTACAGTTGGATGCCCTTCCTAACACCAACCACATTTACAGTGTGGGGCTGGGAGGTTTTTACCGTGTTGCCTACACGGCCACATTACAGCGTGGACTGTCTGGCGGGTTTTCTACAGCTGGATGCCCTTCCTAACACCAACCACATTTACAGTGTCGGGCTGGGAGGTTTTTACCGTGTTGCCTACACGGCCACATTTACAGCGTGGACTGTGTGTTTTTTGTCGTGACACCTACACGATCTCATTTGTTTCGGCCTGGATGTTGTGGGACCAACATAACTGTACATTGAAAGGGGCGGTGTGGATGGGGTGGAGGTGGTGGGACGGGGGGGGGGGTGTTTTGATAGAGATGCCTACTGACTGTAGTAGGTTTTTACTTTGTATTTAGGTAAGGCGGGTCTCCTCTATTACTGAGTACCGCCAAAGGTCTCGGTCCAGTGACATTGTCTTGGAGAGGTGTAAGCGTGTGAGGTCGGAATTTATCAGCTCGTCCCATGTTTTTCTGGGTCTGCCTACTCCGTGGCTACCGTCTATCTTTATTGCCCTGCACTTTGTTATACAGCTGTCGTCTTTCATGCGCATCACGTGACCGTACCAACGTAGCCTTCTCTCGAGTAAACAACATCTGATCCCTCTTATTTCTAATTTTTTCCTTAGTTCGTTTATGCTTTGCCGTTCACGTATATTACTATTGCACATCCAGCGGAGCATGCAAGCTTCCTTCCTCTCTAGTCTGCGTATATCCTCTGCACACAATGCCCAGGTCTCACTGCCATGCAGCATTGCTGTTCGTATGCAGGCATCGTATAACCTGCCTTTCATTTTTAGGGAGAACCCTCTAGCGGCTAATAGTGGTATAAGCTCTCTGAACTTTTTCCATCCAGTTCTGACTCTAGCTACTGTACTTTCAGAGCACCCTCCCCCACTGCTGATTTTGTCACCCAGGTAACGGAAGCTGTCCACTATTTCTATAGAACCCTCTGCGCAGTTGAAGGAGCTAGTATTTTGTGGGCACTTGCTGCTACTTATTGCACCAGAGCACCGGCCACATGTAAAATCTATGTTCTTAGTTAGCTTACCTGTGATCCCACTACATCTTTTATGCACCCATACTTTGCATTTGGGACATAAAATGGAGTTTCTACCTACGCCTTTCCTACACACTGAGCATGGCCATTTCCCAGATGGGACTGCCGCCATATTTTCTTTCCTACAAACTAGAACTTTAGTCTTAGCCAGGTTAATTTTAAGGCCTTTTGATTCTAGGCCGTGCTTCCATGTTTGGAATTTCTTCTCTAGTTCGGTCATTGATTCAGCTATGAGCGTTAGATCATCTGCGTATAGGAGTTCCCATGGGCAGCCGGTCTTGAACTCCTCTGTTATAGCCTGAAGGGCAATAATAAATAGTAGGGGGCTAAGAACAGAGCCCTGATGGACACCAACTTTTACGCTAAACTCTTCACTATATTCGTTGTTAATTCTAACCTTACTGACTGTTTCTTTATACATGGCTTGTATAGCTCTCACAAGCCATTCGTCAACACCTAGTTTTCTAAGAGCCCACCATATAATGGAACGGGGGACTCTGTCGAAGGCTTTCTCCAAGTCGACGAAAGCTAAGTATAGGGGTTTACTTTTAGCTAGGTACTTCTCCTGTAGTTGTCGTACAATGAAAAGAGCGTCTGTGGTACTTTTGCTTGACACAAATCCGAACTGCATTTCATCTAGATCAATTCTCTCTCTGATTAGTTGCGCTATTACTTTTTCCGTGACCTTCATGACCTGGTCGATTAATTTAATGCCTCTATAGTTACTCCTATCTAGGGCATCTCCTTTTCCCTTATAGCAGTTAACGATGATGCTGCTACGCCAGTCCTTCGGAACAACCCCATTCTGTACGACTTGGTTAACTATCCGGGTGACCATGGTGTGTCCCACCGAACCAGATGCCTTCAGCATCTCAGCAACTATTTCCGAAGGACCAGCCGCCTTACCCGTCTTCATATCTTTGATTGCCTTGCTTATTGTACTACCCTGGACTAACACTGCTGGTCCCTCTATTGGGTCGATGTGGGGGAGACTGTCTTTCTCCCATTTGTTCTCCTCATTTAGAAGCCTTTCGTAGTGACACATGTATGTATATATATATGTATATGTATATGTATATATATATATATTTATGTATATGTATATATATGTATATGTATATATATATATATATATATTTATATATATATGTATATGTATATATATATATATATATATATATATATATATATTTATATATATATATATGTATATATATATATATATATATATATATTTATATATATATATATGTATATATATATATATATATATATATATATTTATATATATATGTATATATATATATATATATATATATATTTATATATATATATATGTATATATATATATATATGTATATATATATGTATATATATATATATATGTATATATATATATATATGTATATATATATATATATGTATATATATATATATATGTATATATATATATATATATATATATATATATATATGTATATATATATATATTTATATGTATATATATATATTTATATATATATATATATATATATATATATATATATATATATATATATATATGTGTGTGTGTGTGTATATACTCATGTATGTGATGATGATGTATTTCTCTGTCTCTCTATATAGATGTATGTATGTGTAAAGATGAAAGTAGCACTCTACTTATGCTCCATAACATCTGATTACACTACCTGAATGCCCGTTGGTAAGATCAGATTCCTAAATGTACAGCGAGAATAGAAAAAACAGACACATTACATTTTATTTTCATCTTGTTCATGTTCTTCTTCTTATTATTATTATCGTTGTTGTTGTTGGTGGTGGTGGTGGTGGTGGTAGTGGTGGTGTTATAGTAGTTGTTGTTGTAATGATGTCAACAATAACAACAGATCATGAGCATGGTGAGGAGGATAATGATGATGATGATAATGCTGATGTTAATGGTGGTATTGGTGGTGGTGGTGGTGGTGACAATGACAATAGCGATAGTGGTGGTGGTGGTGGTGGCAATGATGAGGATTTTGGTGATGATAGTGATGTTGGAGATGATGATGGTGATGGTGATGATGGTGATGGTGGTGATGATGATGATAATGATGAATGATGATGAGAAAGTGTAGAAGGAAAAGGAGCCATGTCATATGGTTAATTTCCTATTAGGAGCTATTACAGATATCATATGAATGTTTTAAGTTTTCCTTGTTAATACATTTAATTAGCTATCAGTCAGTGAAGTCAATAGTAGGGTTTTTTTTACATTTTACATGGTACTACAAGGAAAATGTTAATTAGAAAACTAAAACATACATATAGGCATAAATACGCACATCCATATAGATGTATATACACATAGGCAAGCATACATATACACTTACATATAGACATACATATATAGTTATATTTACGCACACAGGTATACACAAACACAGACCCACTCATAGATACATGCAGATACACACATGCATATATACACACATGCATATATACATACATGCATATATACACACACACACACATACATATATATAAATAAATACATACATACCTACATAGATACATGCATGCATATATACACACATGCATATATACACACATGCATATATACACACATGCATATATATATACACACATGCATATATACATACATGCATATATACACACACACACACACATACATATATATATAAATAAATACATACATACCTACATAGATACATGCATGCATATATACACACATGCATATATACACACATGCATATATACATACACACATATACATATACACACATATACATATATATAAATGCATACATACCTACATATATACACACATGCATATATATACACACATGCATATATACACACATATACATATATATAAATGCATACATACCTACATACATAGATACATGCATATATACATTCATACATGTGTACACAGTTATACATACACACACATACATACAAACATACACATATACATTAAGTTAGTCAATATTTCATTTCATTAGAGAAATGTAGGTTGGGGTCTATTTGTTGATGCTGGTATTGTTGGTAGAGACTATAGTATTTTGATGATGGTATTGTTATTGTTGCTATGGTGTTTACTATTTATTCTGATTGCTATTGTTCTTTTTGTTTCTTTTTGTCACTTTTTTTTCAAAGAATACCTCAAAATAACGTACATACCCATTGAACTGCCAGAAAAACAAAAGAGGGAAAATCCATCTAATAGGCATGTAATTACCATTATTACTATTATTACTGTTGCATTTCAATCACAATAAAGGTCAGCAACTTACCTGCAAAAGAAAGAAAGTGGAAAATGAATAAATTAACAGAAAGAATACAACAACAAACAAACAACAAGAGTCCCTCCTCCCAATAAAGCTAGGGTTAACTTTATATGTAAAGTGTGTGTGTGTGTGATATGGAGGGGAGAATGTGGCATTTATTATATGGAAATGTCATCTTCACTAAATTATGTATGAACTAAACAATAAGACATTTTTCTAGTGCTCCAGCATAGCCCCAGTCTACCAAATGAAACAAGTAGAAGAATAAAAGAATATTAAAATGAGATATCATCTTCATGACTTTTCCATGCTGGCATGGGTTGGACATGACTCTTGGCCTTTCGTCCTTCTGAGAGTTGATAAATAATGTACCAGACTAGTGTGGTGGATTGTTCGAACCATTTAACCCTTTACCATTTACCTTACTCTATATATACTATCATATTTTCATGGTAAAAGCTTTACCTCACATACCATTTACCTTACTCTATATATACTATCATATTTTCATGGTAAAGGCTTTACCTCACAGAATTATCTCACATAATATTGAATCTATGAAATGTTGATCTTATTTATTTTGAGAACAATACCTTAACATCAGTAAGAACAGCCAGTTATAGCCAGTTTGAACAGAAGAGGTGAGAGAATTCTGGCTGGATATGACCAGTTTAAAGGGTTAAGAGTGTCAAATGAGATATCTTGCTATATTTGTTTCAATTTCTTTGCGTTGAAACTCTACTGCCACCTAAAGTGGTGATCTTAGTCACCTTGCTTACTACCACTTAGCTCTTCGGGGCATTTAGCAAAACCTCTCTAGTCCTGATGATCTACACAATAAAAGCACCCAGAATATACTGTAAAGTGGTTGGTGATAGGAAGGGCACCCAGCCATAGAAATCTTGTCAAATAAAGGGTTGGGAGGATCCTCAGTTGTGTCAAGGACATAACCTCCCTAGTTTTTAATGATTCCACCACTCAACTGCTCTGGAAATTTACTTTGTATCTCAACTTCCCCAACCTCCATTCTAAAGATCAAAGATGAAGTTGGTCTCAAGATTTAAACACCGAATGCAAGGAGGACTAAAATATATATTCGAATAATTGTTTCTACTTTAGGCACAAGGCCAGCAATTTGAAGGGGAGTGGAAAGTCGATTAAATTGACCCCAGTGAATGACTGGTACTTTATTTTATTGATCCTCTAAGGATGAAAGGCAAAGTTAACCTCGGTGGGATTTGAACTCAGAATGTAAAGAGCCACAAACTCTGCTTGCCAAGCAGGGTGTCCGATGCTCAACTGATTCTCATCCCCCGCCCAGCCCACCCCGCCCCACCTTCCAGATCAGTCAATGAACAACACTAAAGGAATCAAACAACAACACCACCACCACCACCACCACCACCACCACCAACAACAACAACAACGAGAGAAACAAAAGCGAGTTACAAACAAGAGACGATATTAAAGTTTTAAAATCAGAAAAATCCATTCCATTAAAACAAGCCACTAATGAATTAATGGATTCCACTGGAAAAACAAAACTGTTTCAAAATGTTTCTCTTTCTTGAAGAAGACCAACAAAAGAAAAAATGGAACAAAAAAAAAACAAAACAGAAAAAAGAAATAAAATGATAGAGATAGAGATACAAAGAGACAGAGAGAGAGAGAGAGGGGGGGGGGTTAGTATTGACAGAGAAACAGAAAAATATTGAGGGGGAGAGAGAGACAGACAGAGAAAGAGAGAGAGAGAAGAGGAGAAAGGAAACTGTCTGTATCATTGTCTCTCTGTTCTGTTCCTCTCTCTCTCTTCTATTTGCATCTGACTGACTGTCTCTCTTCATCTCTAAATTAAGAGAGGGGAAGACAATGATGGAAAGAGAGATAGGAATGGAGAGATGGTGAAGAAATCTGGAAAAGAGAGAGAGAGTAAATATCTTTGATATAATTCTTTGAGACTTGAAATGGAGGGAAATCTGTTGTTGCAAATTTATAGCAGATTTTTCTTTTTTCAGAGTGTTAATGTTTATTCCAACAGTTTTCTCTGAGCAATTATTCAAAAGTTGCTTAAATTAACCTTTGCCTTCCTACCCAATAAACAAGGATGAACAGTAGTGGTGGTAGTAGTAGTAGTAGTAGTAGTGGTGGTGGTGGTAGTAGTAGTGGTGGTAGTAGTAGTAGTAGTAGTAGTGGTGGTGGTGGTAGTAGTAGTGGTGGTGGTGGTGGTTGTGGTAGTAGTAGTGGTGGTAGTAGTAGTAGTAGTAGTAGTAGTAGTAGTGGTGGTGGTAGTAGTAGTATTGGTGGTGGTGGTTGTGGTAGTAGTAGTAGTAGTAGTAGTAGTAGTAGTAGTAGTAGTGGTGGTGGTGGTGGTGGTGGTAGTAGTAGTAGTGGTGGTGGTGGTGGTGGTAGTAGTAGTAGTAGTAGTGGTGGTAGTATTAGTAGTGGTGGTGGTGGTGGTGGTGGTGGTGGTGGTGGTAGTAGTAGTGGTAGTGGTGGTGGTGGTGGTAGTAGTAGTAGTGGTGGTAGTATTAGTAGTGGTGGTGGTGTGTAAAGTGGTGGTGGTGGTAGTAGTGATGGTAGTGGTGGTGGTAGTGATAGTAGCAGTAGTGGTGGTGGTAGTAGTAGTACTAGTGGTGGTAGTAGTAGTGGTAGTGGTGGTGGTGGTAGTAGTAAAGGTGGTGGTAGTAGTAGTGGTGGTGGTAGTAGTAGTAGTAGTACTAGTAGTAGGTGGTGGTGGTAGTAGTAGTAGTGGTGGTGATGGTAGTAGTAGTGGTGATGGTGGTAGTAGTAGTGGTGGTGGTGTATGTAGGTTTCCATAAACTGGACAAATTCATCTGGTTTAGATGTTTTCTCATCCATATTGTGGTGGTTGCTGTTGTGGTTGTGGCGGCAGTGGTGATGGTGTGGTGATGGTGTGGTGGTGGTGGTGTGGTGGTGGTGATGGTGGTGGTGGTGGTGGTGATGGCGGCAGTGGTGATGGCGGCAGTGGTGATGGTGTGGTGGTGGTGGTGGTGGTGATGGCGGCAGTGGTGATGGCGGCAGTGGTGATGGTGTGGTGGTGGTGGTGTGGTGGTGGTGATGGTGGTGGTGGTGGTGGTGATGGCGGCAGTGGTGATGGCGGCAGTGGTGATGGTGTGGTGGTGGTGGTGGTGGTGGTGGTGATGGTGGTGATGGTGGTGGTGGTGGTGGTGGCAGTGGTGATGGCGGCAGTGGTGATGGTGGTGGTGGCGGCAGTGGTGATTGTGGTGGTGGTGGTGATGGCGGCAGTGGTCATGGTGGTGGTGGTGAAGGTGGTGGTGGTGGTGATGATGGTGTTGGTGGTGATGGTGGTGGTGATGGTGGTGGTGGTGGTGGTAGTGGTGATGGTGGTGGTGATGGTGGTGGTGATGATGGTGGTGGTGATGGTGGTGGTGATGATGGTGGTGGTGATGGTGGTGGTGGTGGTGGTGGTGTGGTGGTGATGGTGGTGTTGGTGGTGATGGTGTGGTGGTGGTGGCGGCAGTGGTGATGGTGGTGGTGGTGAAGGTGGTGGTGGTGTGGTGGTGATGGTGGTAGTGATGGTGGTGTGGTGGTGATGGTGGTGGTGAAGGTGGTGGTGGTGGTGGTGGTGATGGTGGTGGTGAAGGTGGTGGTGGTGGTGATGTTGGTGGTGGTGGTGGTGGTGATGGTGGTGTGGTGTTGATGGTGGTGTTGGTGGTGATGGTGGTGGTGGTATTGTGGTGGTGGTGGTGGTGATGGTGGTGGTGGTTGCTGTTGTAGGTGGTGGTGGTGTTGGTGCTGTTGTTGTGGTGCTGTTATTGTTGTTGTTGGTGGTGGTGGTGGTGCTGCTGCTATTGTTGTTGGTGGTGGTGGTGGTTGTTGTTGTGGTGGTGGTGTTGGTGGTGATGGTGTTGGTGGTGGTGGTGTTGGTGGTGGTGGTGGTTGTTGTTGTTGTGGTGGTGGTGGTGTTGGTGGTGTTGGTGGAAGGAAACTGTGCAGAAGCCTGTCATAGTAATAGTTGTAGTTAGTGATGGCAGTATTCTGCAAGGGTACTAAGTAACGAAATGAGTGCACCTGAGCACTGTACACAATCATTTTCATTCTTATAATCCTTCTGTGGATAAACAGCAGTGGATTGGCAGTATTGGTAGAGCATCAGACACCATGCTTTGCAGCATAGAGTTATGGCCCTTTATGTTCTGAGTTTAACTTTGCCTAAAGTACCAGTAATACACTGGAGTAATTGCTGGCTATGTGCCAAAGGTAGAAACAATTATTATAATCCATTTGAATCTTCTCAGTTTGATACTAAAGTGTTACATATACAGTGATACCTGGCAGTACGGGTTTAATTCATTCCACGGTCGAACTCGTTTTACGATTTACTCATTTTTCACATCAATTTCCCCATTGAAATTAATTAAAATATAAATAATCCATTCCAGTCTGCCCAAAATACCAAAAAATTATTTTTTAAGGGTTTTAAAACAGAAAAGGTGCCATTACAAGGAAAATGACAATTATAAAAATATAATAAAAGAGAATGCAAAAGAAATATGTAAACTGGTTCTATTAATTGTATGAAACTCGCTTGTAGTACGAGTGGAAATCCGCAGTACAAGACAAAATTCGAATGAGCCTTGGCTTGTACAGCAAATCACTCGTTCAATGGGACACTCGTACTGCAAGGTTCTACTGTATCTTATAAGTGGAATTTGGTGGAAGGAAACTGTGTAGAAGCCTATCATATGTCTAATAATCCTTCTGAATCTTCTCAGTTTGATACTAAAGCGTTGCATATTATCTGCCTATGTGCCACGAGTGTTTGAGGCAAGTTATAAAATGTCAGCTTATTCAGAAATCTTGAGTGTTTCCAATACACTGCATCAGTGGGGTTTTTTCTCTGTAGCACAATGAGTGCACCCATCTCAGTTCTAAAATAAATTCAATACATTTTTTTTAAAATATAAAATAAAACTTTTAAAAAAAATCAACTAATAGTGTGTGTCATAACATATTTTTAGCTCTTTATTCAGTGTGTTGTGGACTAATAAACATTAAAAATCTTCCCATTAACCCTTCACCATTTACATTACTCTATATTTACTGCTGTATTTTCACATTAAACACTTTATCTCACATAATATTGAATCTATGAGATTTTGCTATTTATTTTGAGAACAGTACCTGAACATAAGTATGAGCCGTTTTGAACAGAAGATGGTGAGAGAATTCTGGCCGGATACAGTCGGTTTAAATGCTAAAGGGTTAATCATTTTAAAGCAGTCATATTAAAATTAGAACAGGTTATCATAGTACTGGAGTCAATTCTTCCTCTATATATCTTTCTCTTTTTTTACTCTCTGTTAAAGCAGAAGAAATTAGTTGTGCTCCGATGGTTAAATGCCAAAGGGTTAAGATGTGGTATTACGGAAAGTTGGTTTTCGAGTGAAAAACGTTAAAAAAATCTCTGCATTAGAATGTTGGTATGAGTAAAAGTTGGCTGTTATTTCTAGATTTTACTGGCTTATATCACTGTTGGTGTTTGATGTCTAGAAATCACTGTATGAAGGTATGATCTGAGAGAGAGTAGGATGTTATTTCTGATAAATCAAGTAATGATGGCACCCTAGGTGGTTTCTGATATTTTCAATGCTTCAAGTTATTGCTCATATTTCATGTATTTACTTTTATTTTTTTTATCGTTACTTTTTTCTAGTTTTACAATCCCTTTGATTTTTCTAGTCATTTCCCTTTCTCTCGCTTGTTTATCAATTCTCCCCAACCTTCTAACACCATACAATATCCTTGAAACAAAGTTAAATTCCGTAGTTAATTACCTGTGTATCTCACCTGGATCACACAGAATTAATAAAACAAACATACACACATGCACACAAACATACATAACACACATACATAACACACACACAAGTAATGAAATATATAATAATTATGGCATGTGAAAAGGTGCAAATTTGCAACATGTCACACCTGAATCATTTGACAGTGACACACCACCACAACCCCCACCCAAGCCCTATTTAAATCTGTTGCATTAATGCAATATTGATCTCCTGGAAACTGTTCAGAGCCTTGCAACCAAACGAATACCTCCATCAGGCATCTACCATACTCTAAATGCCTTGCTTCCAATGATACATTAAAGCTCCGATATCTGGCAACTGACTTGGTAGACACTCACAAGTTTATTAACCATCTTTCCAACAACAATCTTGAGCACCTTTTTGAATTCCATGTGTCTAGCACCCATGGACATGCTTACAAAATCAGAAAACAGTACAGTTCCCATGACTACCGGAAATGTTTTTTCATGCTCAGAATTGCTGAATCTTGGAACAAACTACCTGTATCAGTTGTTAGCTGTTGGGACACTGCATCCTTCAAAATTTCCATGCTTCCCGAAATTCACTACCACTACACCTAATATTCCCCCTCATACACAGTTCACATATAACCTCATAAGGGGTGGAGTGAAAGTTTATCAAAGCCAGTCAGTTCCTCTCACAAGGTCATCAACTAAAAAATGAGTATAACTGATTAAATCAACCCCAGTGCGTGACTGGTACTTTATTTTATCGACTCCGTAAGGATGATGAAAGGCAACACTAACCTTGATGGGATTTGAAATCAGAACGTAAAGGGCCAATCCACTGCCCTTTTTCTTTCTAAAATAATTGTTTCTACTTTTGGCACAAGGCCAGCAATTACCCAGTGAATTACTGGTACTTTATTTTATCGACCCCGTAAGGATGAAAGGCAAAATTAACCTCGGCAGGATTTGAACTTAGAATGGCAAGGGCCGTAGCTCTATGTGTCAAAGCATGGCTTCCAAGCAATTACCGATACTGCCAATCCACCAAAATAATGATAATGGTTTCTAATTTAGGAACATGGGGGCACATGGCTTAGTGGCTAGAGCATTGGGCTTGCAATCGAAAGATTGTGAGTTCAATTCTCAGACCGGGTGATGTGTTGTTTCCTTGAGCAAGACACTTTATTTCACATTGCTCCAGTTTACTCAGCTGTAGAAATGAGACGATAGGGACTGGGATCCCTATCATTCCACTGCAAAGTGGACGTGGAGGTGCCACGGCAAAAAAGCACCCAGCCCACACTGCAAAGTGGACATGGAGGTGCCACGGCAAAAATATTCCCCAGCACTCACTGTAAATGAGGTTGGTGTTAGGAAGGGCATCCAGCTGTAGAAATCAAGCCAGAATCAGTTCCCATCCCACCCTTGCAAGCAGGGAAAAGGCGGACGTAAAATGATGATGATGATGAACAAGGCCAACAATTTGTGGGGAGGAAGAGTCAACTACATTGACCCCCAGTAGATGACTGGTACTTTATTTTATCAACCTAGAAGGATGAAAGGCAAAGTTGGCCTTGGTAGGATTTCAAACTCATAATGTAAAGAGCCAGATCAAATATTGCAGCACTTTTTTCCCCAACACTCTAATGAATTTGCCAAATCTGCCACCTCATTCAACATATTTACATGCATCTTTCATGGAGTGGGGAGACCCAAGAAGACCTGGGATGAGGTGATAAAAGCCGACCTTACCCAATTACACCTCTCAAAGGCGATGACACACGACCGTGACCTCTGGCGTCATGCAGTAATACAGAGTACCCGACCTCCCATGGGTACAAGCTGAAGCATATAGACAATATGCCCCCACACCCTCCCACTGCAAGGTGATCGTGGAGGTGCCACGGCAAAAAAGCACCCAGCCCACACTGTAAAGTGGACGTGTAGGCGCCACGGCAAAAAAGCACCCAGCCCACACTGTAAAGTGGTCGTGGGGGTTCTACGGCAAAAAAGCACCCAGCACTCAGTGTAAATGAGGTTGGTGTTAGGAAGGACATCCAGCTGTAGAAATCAAGCCAGATCAGTTCCTGTATGAGCAAGGCATGGTCAGCCGACCAGACACTGCCCACAACAGGACAACCCGTCTAACCCATGCTAGCGTGGAAGAACGGACGTAAAACGGTGATGATGATGATTATGATGATGTTTCAACTGTAAAATACACAGACTCACATCTAGATTTGAAACGTATATAGAAATATAAACACACACAAAAGCCATCTGTTGATATTTACAGAATGTTTATCCTTTGTATACACTATGTGATATAACCTGTTCCCTAACATTTACATAAATGGGCAGTGGATTGGCAGAATTGGTAGAGCGTCAGACCCATGCTTTGCAGCATATAGTTACAGTTCTTCACACTCTGAGCTCAAATCCCACCGAGGTTAGCTTTACTTTTCATCTGTACGGGGGGATCAATAAGATAAAGTAACAGGGGGATGATTTAATCGACTTTCCTCTCCCCTAAAATTGTTGGCCTTGTGCCTAAAGTAGAAACAATTGTTGTTGTTGTTGTTATTTTTTACTTTCTGAGTTCAAATCCCACTGAGTTAACTTTGCCTTTCATCCTTGCGGGGTTGAGAAAATAAAATACCAGTAATGCACTGGGTTGATTTAATCGGCATTCCCCTCCCCAAACGTTGTTGGCCTTGTGCCAAAATTTGCTCTGGTTCTATGAAATAAAGCCACCCATTTTGAAAGTTTCCAATTTAAATTAAAATCTTCCAACATAATTATGTAAAAGGACCTTACATTAACCTTTTAACATTCACATTGCTCTATATATACTATTGTATTTTCATGGTAAAGGCTTTATCTTACATAATATCTCACATAACATTCACATTGCTCTATATATACTATTGTATTTTCATGGTAAAGGCTTTATCTTACATAATATCTCACATTATATCGAATCTACAAGATTTTGATGTTATTTATTTTGAGAATAATACCTTAAGTATAAGAGGCCAGTTATGGTCAGTTTGAACAGAAAGAGGTGAGAGAATTCTGGTCAGATATGGCTGGTTTAAATGCTATCTTAGTAATGACATAATTTTAGTAAATCCCTCAAAATTCTTCATTAATTGAAATAGAGAGTATTTCATTAGAAATGCAGTCAGGAAAGGATTAAAGCACATACACAGTTGTATATGAGTCAAAATGTAAGACTCTACATAGTTGTTTGACCTCCAAGAAATAGCAGCCATATCCTATGCTTCTCATATCATACCCTAGCAGCTTAAAATAAAGGACACATTGGATAATGTGGTTCTAGGTTCATATGATGAAAAAGATGGGATGATCACATCTGGAATGTCCTTGATCAGTGCTAGCCTGTGGTTAAGTATCAGCAACATACATAGACTCATACACAAAAGCACACACAAGAATACACTTACACAAAGGGATCAACACACACACACATACACACAAGCTCACACACATACACACAAGCTCACACATAGAAATCATCTTCTTTACACACATACACACAAGCTCACACATAGAAATCATCTTCTTTACACACACACACACACACACACATACATAGCAATCACCTTCTTTACACACACAAATACATAAATGGAATAGACACATAGATGTACTAACCTATAACACACATGTAGCAAACTTCTTTACACACACAGCAACCACCTTCAAACACACAAAGAAGCCCTATATACACACACAGAGAAACACTTCTGAAAATAGCATACAGTTGCCCTTGCTGTAAGCTAATACTTGAAAATAGATTTGTATGTACTGAAATCAAATACAAAAGGTTATAAAAATCATCACAACCACTACCATCACTAACACCACCACCAATACCACTAATACCACAACCAACACCACTACCACCACCACCATCAACACCCTCACTACTACCGCCACCATCACTACCACTAACACCACCACCAATACCACCATCACCACCCACCTCCATTACTCCCTATAAATTGTCAACATTTAATGTTTTGTTTGTTTTTGTATCTGGCTTAGTAAAATGTTGTTGTAGTTGCAGCAGTAGTAGTAGTAGTTATTGTAATTGTTGTAGTTGCAGTAGTAGTAGTAGTAGTATAGTTGTGGTAGTAGTTGTGGTAGTAGTTGTGGTTGTGGTAGTAGTAGTAGTTGTGGTAGTAGTAGTAGTTGTGGTAGTTAGTGGTAGTGGTAGTAGTAGTGGTAGTAGTAGTAGTAGTAGTAGTGGTAGTAGTAGTAGTAGTGGTAGTAGTAGTAGTAGTGGTAGTAGTAATAGTTGTGGTAGTAGTAGTGGTAGTAGTAGTAGTAGTTGTAGTAGTAGTTGCGGTAGTAGTAGTAGTTGTAGTAGTAGTAGTAGTTGCGGTAGTAGTAGTAGTAGTAGTAGTAGTAGTTGCGGTAGTAGTAGTAGTTGTAGTAGTAGTTGCGGTAGTAGTAGTAGTAGTAGTAGTAGTAGTAGTAGTAGTAGTTGTGGTAGTTGTGGTAGTAGTAGTAGTAGTTGCGGTAGTAGTGGTAGTGGTAGTAGTAGTTGCGGTAGTAGTGGTAGTGGTAGTAGTAGTAGTTGTGGTAGTTGTGGTAGTGGTAGCAATTGTTATTAGATTTCTTTTATTTGTATTTTTCCTCCTGACCTATCACTCCTGCCACCCCCCATACATCACTCCTCATTATACTTCTACACCTTCACTCTCCTCCTTTCTCTCACCATCACTACCACTACCACCATCACTACCACCATCACTACCACTACCACCAACACCATCACTACCACCATCACTACCACTACCACCATCACTACCACCAACACCATCACTACCACCAACACCATCACTACCACCATCACTACCACTACCACCATCACTACCACTACCACTACCACCATCACTACCACTACCACCAACACCATCACTACCACCATCACTACCACTACCACCATCACTACCACCACCACTACCACTACCACCAACACCATCACTACCACCATCACTACCACTACCACCATCACTACCACCACCACCAACACCATCACTACCACCACCACCATCACCATCACGACCACTACCACTACCACCATCACTACCACCACCATTACTACCACTACCACCAACACTACCACTACCACTACCACCATCACTACCACCATCACTACCACCATCACTACCACCACCACCATCACCATCACGACCACTACCACTACCACCATCACTACCACCATCACTACCACTACCACCAACACTACCACTACCACTACCACCATCACTACCACCATCACTACCACCATCACTACCACCACCACCATCACCATCACGACCACTACCACTACCACCATCACTACCACCACCATTACTACCACCATCACCATCACTACCACTACCACCAACACCATCACTACCACCAACACCATCACTACCACCATCACTACCACTACCACCAACACCATCACTACCACTACCACCACCACCACCACTACCACCAACACCATCACTACCACCATCACTACCACTACCACCAACACTACCACTACCACTACCACCAACACTACCACCAACACTACCACTACCACCAACACCATCACTACCACTACCACCAACACCATCACTACCACCATCACTACCACTACCACCAACACTACCACTACCACTACCACCATCACTACCACCATCACTACCACCAACACTACCACTACCACCAACACCATCACTACCACTACCACCAACACCATCACTACCACCATCACTACTACTACCACCAACACCATCACTACCACCAACACCATCACTACCACTACCACCAACACTACCACTACCACCATCACTACCACCAACACCATCACTACCACCACCACCAACACCATCACTACCACTACCACCAACACCATCACTACCACCATCACTACCACTACCACCAACACCATCACTACCACTACCACTACCACCATCACTACCACTACCACCAACACCATCACTACCACTACCACCAACACCATCACTACCACTACCACCAACACCATCACTACCACTACCACCAACACCATCACTACCACTACCACCAACACCATCACTACCACTACCACCATCACTATCACCAACACCATTCCTCTATATCTAATTAGATGTCTTCCTCTCCATTGGACCACAGACTAACGAAAGTCAACAAACACAGACTCATATATACACACACAAACACACACACACTCACAGCCGCATACACACACTCACAGAAGCACTGAACCAAAATCTAACCAGCCAGCTAGTCAAGTATATTTGTTCCCTAGAGGGCCTTTCCTCACCTGCACATCATCATTCTACTGTGGAGGCCAGGCAGGAGATGGATGAGGGTTGGTGAGATATGTGGTGGGGAAGGTGAGGGTGGGTGGGAGAGATACTGAGGTCATATGTTAAAGGTAGTCCTAGTATGCCTGTTAAAATGTGGTAAAGGGAGAAAATTCTACCACACATACACACACTTATGGTGGTGCTTAGATTTGAATAACTCTGTATGTGGTCAATTGACTTGCTAGAAATAGTAGTCAAATTCCTTTTAAACCACATTTTACTTTTATATAAAAGGAAGGACATACCAAATAAATAACTAAACATTATTTAACCCTTTATCGTTTACATTACTCTACATATACCATTGTATTTTCATGGTAAAGGCTTTATCTCACATAATCTTAGTACCTGTGGTAATATTGATCTACTTTTTATATATTCTCCTATGTGTAGAGAAAAAAATCCGTTGTTTTACCTAGCTGCTATTTTTAGTGGCGTGATAGACAACACGTCTATGTTTACTTCCGCTTCTACTAAGGGCTAGTTCATGTGTAGGTCAAGTTTACGGCCTCATTCGATCCTGCACTAGCTGGCAGAATGCAATATATTTTGCTGTTCGTGGGACTTTCATCCTATGTAGGGAAAATGCTTTCTGAAGAACTGAACATTTCCATTGGAAGTCCCTCGGATTTCCAATCTTTTGTGAGGTGAAACCATCGGTAAAAGCAAAAGGAATAGGTAAGTATTTAAATTATATTTTTTAATTTATTTTTTTTAATTGTTTGAATCTTATTGGACAAATAAGGAAATTTCAGACTTTCTCAGCGTCAGCAGGAGAATGGTGGAAAAGGTCAGAAAGGAATTGGAAGATTCAGGATTCGGCTACGAAGCAACATCAGAGAGGAAAACACATGGTCGATGATCTGACGCCTTCAGAACGCCCGCTGAAGTTCAGGATATCATCAACAATGAACCTATCAAGTCGATGTGTGCCATTGCAAGGGAGAAAGACGTGGATAAAAAGCTCATTAGGCCGGTGGTACATGACATTCACTACGTTTCATACAAGATGAGGAAAGGACAATTTCTGTCAAAGGCGATGCAAGAAAAGCGACTGAAGCACGCAAAGAAGCTGATCAACAAGTTGAAACACCCACTGGAGCCAGACATGCTGTGGTTTTTCTCCGACGAGAAAAACTTCTGCCAAGAACAGAAGATCAACTCCCACAACAACAGGTGGCTCGCTGTCTCATCCAAAGACGTGCCCAGAGTCATGCAGACAAAGTTTCCAGCAACAACATTGGTCTTAGGTGTCGTCATGCCACCTCATTTCTTCCCTGAGGGCCTCAAGCTGAACACCGATGGCTACATCCACATTCTGCCCTGGATCGACCAGGTAGCTGCAGGTAGGCCATACGGTGGCAGCAAGACTCAGCGCCCTGCCATACCAGCCGAAAGACCCAAGCCTGGCTGTCAGAGAACTTCGTCGACCACACTTCACCTGATATCTGGCCTCCCAGCTCGCCTGACTGCAACCCCCTCGACTTCTATGTGTGGGGCACAGTGGAACGAGACACCAACAGATCTAGCTGCAATACATAAGACGATCGGAAGGCCAGGATCACAAGTGCCTTTAGGAACCTAAGTTGGGGGACAGTGACGAAGGCCTGTAGCCAGTCCCGAGGCCACCTTGAGGCCGTCATCAAAGCCAATGGCAGGTTTATCGAGCGAGATCGAAAGAACAAGTCATGAAGACAAACTGACCCAAGTTTGATAAATATATCTTAAAATATAAAACTACTGTTATTTTTTCCTAGACAGTAATCTTGCGAACAAATATCGTCCGCACCCTGTATATATGTATATATATATATGCATACACACACATACTCACCCACACACACACACATATATATATATATATATATATATATATATACATACAGACACATATACATACCGACACACACACATATATATATATATATATACCATATATCAATGATATTAATAAATGGAAACTATATATATCATGTGTATGTGTGTTTATATATATATATATAGCATATATAATTATTTTTCCCACATCTATGGAATACTATTGGCTTCTTGCTACAATACTTTCTATACCTTTCATTTATATATATATTTATATATATATATATTTATATATATATATATACACACACACACACACACACACACACACACACAAACACACATATATATATACCATATACACACACATATATATACCATATACACACACTTCACACATGTACTCAGCCAACCATAAAGCCATCCATCTACCACCTGTTAAGTTAGTTGGAAATAATAAGATATTTTAAAGAAATCAGTGAAAAGTTCAGGAACTAAATTATTTCTGGACTCAACTTTCTTTCTCTGCCTTTCTTCCCTCTAAACCCTATGCTAAACAGATTCCTTCTTTTCTTTTCTTTTCCCTCCCCCACTTGCTTCTTATTTTCCAGAGGGAAGGTGTGTGGGGTGTGGGAATATCGGAGAACAACTAGTCCATAACTACCAGTTAGGAGCCTTTTCAACAAACAGAACGGAAATCTCAGGTTTCAAAAACAACCAATATTACTTGTTGTTGTTGTTGTTATTGTCGTCCTTTAGCAACCCACTCCACCACCACCCTCATTACATTCAGTCTCTCAAGGAGCAGCTCTATCATCAAAATGAAAGTTCTTCTAACCATCAGGGCAGCAGCACACCACTACCTACTACCACAACACACCACTACCTACTACCACAACACACCACTACCTACTACCACAACACACCACTACCTACTACCACAACACACCACTACCTACTACCACAACACACCACTACCTACTACCACAACACACCACTACCTACTACCACAACACACCACTACCTACTACCACAACACACCACTACCTACTACCACAACACACCACTACCTACTACCACAACACACCACTACCTACTACCACAACACACCACTACCTACTACCACAACACACCACTACCTACTACCACAACACACCACTACCTACTACCACAACACACCACTACCTACTACCACAACACACCACCATTCTTCATGCACTTGCTCCTATCTTTAATTACAAACTTTTGTTTTTGGTCACCCACTGTTTGTCTTGTGTCAGGGTGTGGTGGTGGTGGTGGTGGTGGTGGTGGTGGCATAGTGGTGGTTGTAGTGGTGGTGATGGTGGTGTAGTGGTGGTGGTTGTGGTGGTGTTGTAGAGGTGGTAGTGGTGGTGGTGGTGTTGGTGATGGTGGTTGTGGTACTGGTGGTGGTGGTATTGGTGATGGTGGTTGTGGTACTGGTGGTGGTAGTGGTGGTGGTGGTGGTGTAGTGGTGTTGTAGTGGTGGTGGTGTTGCTCATAATAGTGAGAGGTGAGGAAAGCTGAAGGGATGGGGGCAGTGACAGAGGGAGTTTTGTTCCTTTGTGTACCTAGCTGGCATTTATATGTTTCACAGGCACGCTCATCATATGTTTAAACAACAACAACAACAGTAACACCACCCTTTACATTTACCTATGACTACTTAATCTCATAAGTTCCTTCTTTGTTGTTGTAGTTGACGTTGTTGTTGTATTGTTGCAGGTCAGTCCTTATTTAACTGACCTAAAATGAATGTATTTCTTTTGTGGCCGTCCTGTCATTACATGCTTCACAGCATAGAGTTACGGCCCTTTATGTTCTGAGTTCAAATCCCACTGAGGTTAGCTTTGCCTTTCAACCTTACAGGTGTTGATAAAATAAAATACCAATAATTGTTTCTACTTTAGGCACAAGGCCATCAATTACCCAGTACATTACTGGTACTTTATTTTATCGACCCCGTAAGGATGAAAGACAAAGTTAACCTCGGCAGGATTTGAACTCAGACCGTAAAGGGACGTAACTATGCTGGAAAGCATAGCGTCTGACCTAGCATGGCGTCCGACCCTCTACCAATACTACCAATCCACCACCCTAGCATGGCGTCAGACCCTCTACCAATATTGCCAATCCACCGCCCTAGCATGGCGTCTGACCCTCTACCAATACTGCCAACCCCCCCGCCCTAGCATGGCGTCTGACCCTCTACCAATACTGCCAACCCACCGCCCTAGCATGGCGTCCGACCCTCTACCAATACTGCCAACCCACCGCCCTAGCATGGCGTCCGACCCTCTACCAATCCACCAATGCACTGGGGTCGATTCAATCGACTTTTCTCTCCTCTAAAATTGCTGGCCTTGTGTCTAAATCAGAAAGCATTATTTTTGTTGAGTTGGCATTGAGTAACTAAGATTACATTATAGAATATGTTCACCCTTTTTTTCTTTATGGAATAGTTATTGATTGGAAGAAGAATTTACTGCTATCTAGAAACCAAACTTGAAACTTGATTCAAACGGGACAACCCATCTACCATATGCTAGTGGGGAAAAATGAACTTTTAAAGGTGATGATGATATATATATATATATATATATATGATGTATATATGTGACGAATGCATATCTATGTATATATCATCATCATTTTACGTCCATTTTTCCCTGCTTGCAAGGGTGGGACGGGAACTGATTCTGGCTTGATTTCTACAGCTGGATGCCCTTCCTAACACCAACCTCGTTTACAGTGAGGGCTGGGTACTTTTTTGCTGTGGCACCTCCACGACCACTTTGCAGTGGAATGATAGGGACCCCAGCCCCTATCATCTCATTTCTACAGCCGAGTAAACAGGAGCGATGTGAAATAAAGTGTCTTGCTCAAGGAAACAACACATCACCTGGTCTGAGAATTGAACTCACAACCTTTCGATTGCAAGGCCAATATATGTATGTATTTATGTGTGATATATGTATGTGTGTATGTGTGTTTGCATGCATGTATGTGTATGTATGTTCATACATGTATGTGTGTATGTATGTACATATATATATAATATGTTATAAATTTTTTCTTTCAGCTCTGATGAGGACACAAAGCCACACATTTAATTTTACTGTACTAATATTAATTTATAATCGGTACTCATATCATCTAGGTGCATATCAAGGATTTACTGTTTGAAACAAATTGTCAGCCATTAAAAATATATGTATTCATAAATCATTATTGTTCTCTCCACCATTTTATTTATGATGTGTGTGTGTATATACATATATATGTATGTATGTGTATATACATATATATGTATGTATGTAGTGACCAAGACTAGCAACAGAAACCAACCAATCATTGAAAGCTTATCACATTCTTGATTCCTGTTATTCTGTATTCTCTTTAAAAAGTCTGTCATCTCCTCATAACCAATGTGTGTAAAGATCCTTGCTTGATGACTGAGACAATTTTCAAATCTTCAATGTTTGTATATCTTTCACTCTGGTTGCTGGTAGACCTCACTTATTGTTTATTTGGGTTTGTCCCTTAGTTTCTTATCCATGTGTATATATGTGTGTGTGTGTGTGTGTGTGTACATGTCTGTTTATGTGTGAGTGTATGTGTGTATGTGTGTGTATGTATGTGTATATGTGTGTGTGTACATGTCTGTGTATGTGTGAGTGTATGTGTGTATGTGTTAGTGTATGTGTGTGTATGTATGTGTACATGTCTGTGTATGTGTGAGTGTATGTGTGTATGTGTTAGTGTATGTGTGTGTATGTATGTGTATGTGTGTGTGTACATGTCTGTGTATGTGTGAGTGTATGTGTTAGTGTATGTGTTAGTGTATGTGTGTGTATGTATGTGTATATGCGTGTGTGTGTGTGTACATGTCTATGTATGTGTGAGTGTATGTGTGTATGTGTTAGTGTATGTATGTGTATGTATGTGTGTGTACATGTGAGTGTATGTGTGTATGTTAGTGTGTGTATGTATGTATATGCATATTTGTACATGTAATAATTACCTTCTGTTTGTAATAGACATATGAAAGCCAAGTAAGACCTCACAAGGAACTACTGCTACCACTAAATCAGATACAGTGCTACCTACTGTAGCTGCTACACCCCCTTCCACCCATCTACCCTCCTTCTAAATAGAAGGAAATTATACTGATTGATAATGGTTTACTCACTAACCAGCTATAACATCATTCACACACACAGATGCACACACGCATATATATATGTATGCATGTAAAGGGTAAACAAAAATAACAAAGCAAACAACACAGTACATTAAAGAAATATATTAGTTTAATGCTTGAAATAAAAAGAAAAGTCTTAACATTTCAGGCACTAGTCCTTTATCAAATGATATAGTTAGAAATAAAAGATAAATATATATATATATGTATTTTTTTCCAACATGAATGGAACTGTTATATTTATCTCAAGATATTTTTTCCAATTCCATCCCGCCCGTCCCTTCAATCTATCTTATTACTCATTCTTTCTTCTGATGAAGGACTAGCATCTGAAACGTTAAGACCCTCTTCCTGCTATATCAAGCATTAACCTAATATATTACTGCCATATACTGTACCGATTGTGTTGTTATTTCTGTTTACCTTTTACACTTTTACATACATACATACATACACACACATGCACACATATATATATATATATATATATAGTAATAAAATAGCAATGACTTTGAAGTGTCAGACATATGGCTTCCTCAGGCAACCAGATGAAATGATCAAGCAAAAACTTTGAAGTTACTACCAATATATTTCTACATTATTTCAAACACAAATCCTTATATATATTATAAGGATTTAGGACCTGACGGCTGAGTTCTTGCTGTTTAAACAACTAGTTCTAGAATGGAACTAGCTTTTGAAATGGCAACAGCTCAGCCATCAGGTCCCAACCTTTTATAATATAGCCATACTCTACTACCCCAAGTAGTTTCTAAAGGTTGATGCAATGCCGTACTATTGGGAAGTTTTTCTTTCCTGCAGCAGGTTCTTCAAACACAAAATATTCTGTGATTAACTATCTAAGGAACCTGTAGCTCGCAAAGGAAACTTGATAGTAATAAGCAACTGGATCAGCCTTGATAAACAATATATATGTACATATATTTAAACACACACACATAGACAAACATATATATATACACACACATATATACATACACATATACATACATATATATATACACATAAATATATACACACACACATACATATATACACACATATACATACATATATACACATACACACACATATATATATTTAAATATATATAGTCCAAACTAAAGAGGTCATGTAGGTGTCACGTCAAAAAAGCACCCAGTCCACACTGTTATATATATATTAGTTATATATATAACTCTAAACATTGGCACCAGCACTCAGTCATAATTACTCAAATGAGTCAATGAAAGCAGGAATTAATTTTGATGCATAATGATAAAAAAGAAAAACAAACAAAAATCCAATTGAATTAAATAAAAATACATATAAAGAACATTGAAACATTAAAATATAATTTTTTTATGGGAGGTGGATGGAGGTATGGGAGAACTAACTGAATCTGTACCTCTCCCACCCACTCATGTAAATTTATGCAATAAAACTACAACAACGTCAACATATGTCTGGAAGCTAAAGGAAGCTCACCCTGGGGAGAAGAAAAAAGCGGAGGGGCAGAATATGGGTACGGATTAACAACAGGGGTGGAGTGTTAATGAGTGGGAGTTGACGACCGGATATGATCGGGGTGGGTGGGGGTGTTCGACGAAGGAGGGGTGTAGGTGGAAGGGGTGAAATACCGGGGACGGGGGTGACTGAATGCTAGAAACAAGAAAGCTCAGCAGAAAATAGTTTTAAAGGTTTTACATTTCTTGCTGCTCTGATGACATCATAGCTTCCAGAATAGATTTTACTCCGGAATAAGTTGCCGGAACAAAGGAAATATTACAAGTAGCCCTATTACAGGCAATTACAGACTGGAGGTGGCGGTGGTAGGGGAAAGGGGAATTGGTGTATTAATCATATCTGCTGTTAGTGTAGTGGCTGAGTGAGTGGCTGAGTGCATGTCTGTGTGATGGTAATCTCCGGTGTAAGCATAAATGCAAACATATATTCATACACATCTGCCTGTGCAGATGTGTATGTGTGAGAGAGACTGTATGTATTAAATCAAATGTAAATACACATACATACACAGACATGTGAATCCACAAACAAGCATGTAATCAAATAAAAATTATACATAGTAAATCAAACTATATAAATATTTAGTCAAACATCCACAAGCCTTGATATTTGGCAAGCTTTATATATATATGATATACATACATATATATATATATATGATATACATATATATATATATATGATATACATATATATATGATATATATATATATATGATATATATATATATATATGATATATATATATATATATGATATATATATATATATATATATATGATATATATATATATGATATATATATATATGATATATATATATATATGATATACATATATATATATATAAGCAGAAGGGATATTCAATTTGTTGGTAATTCAACAAATATAAATGTTTATAACTGATTCAGAGCACTCAACAAGTTTTCTGGAATATAATATACAATGATATTAAATAAATGGAAACTATATTTATAAAACCATATTTATTCTATTATATATATTTCAAGGGTACCAAAAATGTTGGTACGCTATCATCATATAAAATACGAAGTGTGTTTTATAAATTTTGACATAACCAAGGACAATATAGCTTAACGGTTCAAGTTATCACTGGAGAGTGAAGGGCAGAGAAGAAAAGAAAAGTCAAATATTTCAAATTATTAAGATGAGTATGCAAATGAGGTTTATGTAAAAGGGCTGTATAAAAACGTTATTTTAAATGCTATGGAAAATTTAAATAATTATGATATTAATAAATTGCGTATGTATTAGTTGTTTATATATCAAATATGAGTTACGAAGGATGTTGAATTTGTATTTTACTTAAAAAATTGGTGGTTCAAGTTGTGAGAGTAGAACAATTTGTGGATTCAAAAATGTTGTTCAACATTGAGAATGTTTTCAGAATATTGTTAATTTAGCGAAGCTATACAGATTATCAAACGTAAAATGCTTAAGTTTGTACGGTTGAGAAGAATGTTTATGTTTACACGATTGAGAAAGGAAAGATAACTCCAATTTTGTTTGTTAACCATTTAAATTAGAGAAAAATTATATATTATTTTGTGTGAGATCCATTATTTTAGTCGAAAGATATGTGAATGTGTGAATAACAAAAAGAGAGAGGAAAAATGTAATGTGTTTTTCGAAGAACTATCGTAAAGAGGATAAATTTTCAGAATGTCATTTAAAGATTATCAATCTGCATCTAAAAATATATTTATAGGGGTGTCCTTACAAAAATAATGTCAGAATTAAAATAATGTAGGAAATTAAAATATTAAATATATATATTAGAGGTATTACAAAATTTTGAAATATTACAAATATTAAAAAATATTAAAAAATATTAAAAAATATTAAAATATTTTAACATTTTTTTTTTAAATTTACAATTAAATTTAAAAAAAAATAGGATCATTTTGAAGGTTTATAGGAATATTATAAATTAAAAATAGTTCTGAACGTGGAATTTTGGCGATGTTTGCAAGAAGAAAATAATTCTGTTCTGAGATTAATAGAGTTTTGACAGTTAATAAATTTCTTCGATACACAATTTACAGAATCTTGATAAAGCCGTATTTCGGTATGCAGGTGATTTCGAAATCTTTCTCCAAGATATTGAATATTCTATATTGTTATCTTTTAAATCCCAGATCAGATGTGAAAGTGAAGTAGAAGATTTTTTATCAGATCTCCTAAGATTATGATTATGGTTATTTCAGCGTTCTTTAAATTTTGTAGAAGTGGCACCGACATAGTTAAATGTTTTGTCGCTAGTTTTAACTGTGCATTTATAAACAATGCTTTTGTATAAACAATTATTTTGTAAAGGGCAGTTTTATTTGATTCTACAGTTACAATTACTAGAGTTATTGTTGTTCAGAACGGTACTATTATTCTGAGTATTGTTGTTAGAAATATTATTATTGCTAATTTGGTTAGTTTGGTTAGGGTTTAAATTTAAGTTTCTATTATTAATTCTATTTATATTGTGTGCTATGTTCATAGTAGTAGAGTAGGATAGTTTTATAGTGTCTCTGTTAAAAATAGAGTGGTATCATACACTATCCTTAGAATCTGTTGTATACATATCACTCTCAACGCTTGACCGCTCGACTCACTCCCCTATTGTTCTACAGGCAAGTTCAGCCACCCCTACCTACCACCAAATGCCATGATAGACTTATTTGTGTTTACAACAAATTTTAACCAATCCTCTTGACAACTACAATCTTCCCATATAAGGAAGTACCCCCTTGACAAGTTCGGCTATTTATTCACCAGGCTAAAAATTCTAATTTGGTCCAGAAATAGCCGTCGAAACGGCTTGAGCTCTGCCGTCGGGGTCATACTTTTTCCTATATAGAAATATATATATATATATATATATTTATTAAAATAACATTAAAGTTTAAGCAAAGAATCGCTGCTTTCACATATGACGTATTATCTTCGTTTTTTTCGTTCATTGCCAGAGAACGTCTGTATGAACCACCTAAGAGAACATTAGTCTACGACCTCTTTTATACCATAAACGTGGTTCTGTCTTTGCGCGTAATTGTTTTTCACCGCTCCTATTAATGACGTATTATATTCGTTTTTTCCCGTTCTTTGCCAGAGAACGTTTCCACGAACCAAAGTATCGTC
>OZ024752.1:4604697-4617197 GCA_964016885.1 Eledone cirrhosa | reverse complement strand
GTTTTACAACTGGATGCCCTACCTATTGTCAAACAATTTAACCCTTTAGCATTTACATTACCTTATATTTACTATTGTATTTTCACGGTAAAGGCTTTATCTCACATAATATCAAATCTAAGAGATATTGATATTTATTTTGAGAACAATACCTTAATATCAGTGTGAGCGAATATTGAACATCAGAATGAGTGGCCGGTTACAGCTGGTTTGAACAGAAAGAGGTGAGAGAATTCTGCCTGGATACGGCTGATTTAAATGCTAAAGGGTTAAATGCTTCTTATAACAAGTAGTAATACAATGTACCTCCTCTTAACTAAGATACACTCCTAATGTGTATTTCTTATATGAAGAGCAATAACAGTTAAATAAACAGTGCTTAATACAAATACTAAAATACATTAATAGACTAACCTGTAGAACAATACAAAATAATTCACCTACACATATGCAAGATATTCAACACCTTGTTAAAACACACAAACTATCTCATTATCATTTTCATCATCATTTTACATCCGATTTCTATTCTGGCATGGGATACAGTATACTACTTGAACTGAATGCACTCTAGTTATGGAATGGTGGAATATGTGATTACGAAACTCATAAAAACAGAACAGAATATGTACCACACCTAACCACAAACAGTTGAAATACATCAGAATTAAAATCCATTCCATCATTATCATCATAAAACCACAAACCTACAATTTACAGAATGTACTTCAGACAACCAAAATAATATACAAATTTCAATGTAAACATGAAAGCTTTAAACCTCATGACTCAAACAGTTATATTGAAAACACAACTATGACACTTTCTCATCATTAAACCATACGTTTACAACAAGGAACCATTACAGCACATTATAGTAGAGAACATGAAACAAAACTATGCAGATAAACATTAGCTGATAACATTAGCACTCTCTACAGAATTCCACAAAATAAATAGATAGATAAATAAACTCAAAGATTATCCACAGAAGCTTTATTAATAACAATATATAAACCAAAATTCTACTCCAAAATATACAACACACATGAAATAAACTAAGAAAATATCCAAGAGTTTACCATAAAACAATTTCAAATACAGTGATGACGATTTTATCAGTTGCAACATTATTCCTATATCTTGTTGGTGGCTACAAAATGCTACAATGATATACCACTATCATCACTTTCTTCTGATGAGTGTTAGGAACATTGCTTTAAACTAAACATAAATAACTGTAAAATCCTCCATTAAAAAAAAAAAAAGAAGAAACTCAAACGAAATTGTAGCTTCAACACTTTGAGTCCAGATCTCACTGAGGTCTCAACGGCGACCCTGGTGTGAAATAAGGTCAACTAAGGTCATCCTTGTGAGATCAATAAAACAAATTATCAGACGAGGGAATTGGATGAGTGACGTTACTCGACAGAGTGCATAGCTTGGAGATGAGAGAGTCACTCCAGGTAGAGTCACTACTTCTCTGAGTTGAGGTATCACAGATCCGATACTGTGGACATGTGGTTAGAATGTCTCAGGAAAGAATTGCTGGACAGATTTTATGGGCAAAACCAACTGGCAGGAGACCCTTGGGTAGACCCCGAGCAAGATGGTTGGATAACATTCATGAGCTTCGCTGGTCACTCTTGGGGATCCAGCTGGATCAGTTGAAGATGGTTGCTTCTGACAGGACCTGCTGGAAGGAGTGTTTGAGGAGGACTCTGCTGCCATAACCCTCTCAGGAATAAGTGGACAAAGAAGAAGGGAAGTGAATGAGTGGAATTGTTAGGGCTTCAGACAAGATTGCTTGTAGTATCTGCATTCAAATTCCTGTCATTTCTTAGTTGAACACAGATACAAACATACAAGGCTGTCTTAAAAGTTCTGGCTGACTATGAAGGAATGCTGCTAGAGCTGTGAAGTCTTGCATGCATTAATTTCAACTCTTCTTATCAATAACTACATTGTTTCTTTCCAGGGTCTATGTTGAAAAATAAACCTCATTTGGTCATTCCATGAGAGTATCTTGGTCAGCCTATGATCCTTGCTGCTTACTCTCGTATGTAGACACATAAATACACAAATGCATACACACGTTTATACATACATATGTACACACACTCATATAGAAATATTTACATACATAATAAACATATGTATGAATATACATATATATTTTTGTACATGCATACGGATATACACACACAGAAACACACTTGTATATACACACATAGAAACACACAGAAACACATATATACACACACAGAAGCACACATATATAGACACACATATGTACACAGTCAAGGCTGGATTTCACATTAAGCCAAATAAACATATGTTTAGGGCATCAAGGGAAGAAGAGCACCAAATTATTTATATGTATTTGTTATTTCAAAAACGTTTTTTTTGAGAGGGCAGACTTTATATATGAGGGTCACCATAATTTTTTAAGTACATAGGACCTGAAAAGGACTTAATACAGCCCTGTACACATCTTCTTTGCCCACTTATTCCTGTGCGGGTCATGAGGAGGGGGAAGAGACCTCAAATACTCCTTCCAACAGATCCTTCAACTGATCTGGCTGGATCCCCAAGTGAGATCAGCAAAGCTCATGGATGTTATCCAACCATCTTGCTTGATGTGGGTCTACCACTGGATTTACCAGAAAAATCTGTCCAGTGATTTTTTTTCCTGAGACATCCTAGCTACATGCCATTACACATCACACTAATACATATCTACACTAATACACATCACACTAATACATATCTACACTAATACACATCACACTAATACATATCCACACTAATACACATCACACTAATACATATCTACACTAATACATATCTACACTAATACATATCTACACTAATACACATCACACTAATACATATCTACACTAATACACATCACACTAATACATATCTACACTAATACATATCTACACTAATACATATCTACACTAATACACATCACACTAATACATATCCACACTAATACACATCACACTAATACATATCTACACTAATACACATCACACTAATACATATCCACACTAATACACATCACACTAATACATATCTACACTAATACATATCTACACTAATACATATCTACACTAATACATATCTACACTAATACACATCACACTAATACATATCCACACTAATACACATCACACTAATACATATCTACACTAATACACATCACACTAATACATATCTACACTAATACATATCTACACTAATACACATCACACTAATACATATCTACACTAATACACATCACACTAATACATATCTACACTAATACACATCACACTAATACATATCTACACTAATACATATCTACACTAATACACATCACACTAATACATATCTACACTAATACACATCACACTAATACATATCTACACTAATACATATCACACTAATACATATCTACACTAATACATATCACACTAATACATATCTACACTAATACATATCTACACTAATACATATCTACACTAATACATATCTACACTAATACATATCCACACTAATACATATCTACACTAATACATATCACACTAATACATATCTACACTAATACATATCTACACTAATACATATCCACACTAATACATATCTACACTCGTCTTCTTTTTCGCCCACTTATTCTTGAAAGGGTAATCAGGGTAGAGCCCTCAAACACTCCTTCCAGTGGGTCCTGTCTGAAGCAACCGTCTCTAACTGATCCGGCTGGATTCCCAAGCGAGACCAGCCAAGCTCAAGGATGTTATTCAACCATCTACATTTTTAACCAATTAACCCTTTAACCATTTATATTACTCTATATTTACTATTGCATTTTCATGGTAAAGGCTTTATCTCAAATCTACAAGATTTTGATGGCATTATTGTTAATTTTAAGAATGATATCTTAACATCAGTGTGAGTGACTGGTTACAGCCGGTTTGAACAGAAAAAGAAGAGAATTTTTGCTGGATATGGCTGGTTTAAATGCTGAAGGGTTAACCAAAGCAATTAAAATTCACTGCTTGACCTTTCCCCAAGGGATGTATCTAGTAATAAGTGACCAGCCATATTGGCTTATGAGGATGTAAGCATATTTTGTGATTTTGTGATGTTCATGCATTATCCATTGACATTAATGGAAGTGAAATAGCTATGAATATTTTAGCTTAGCACATACACTAAGTTGTTTTTCAGTACATATATTATACACACACACAGATGTATCATCATCATATATATATACAGGGTGTCCCCCCAAAAATGTATACATACGATGGCAATCCCAAAAGTAAGGTCTCCTTCCGATATTGCAACTTTTCCGTTAAAATCCTGTGGATGGTGCTTCGGGAAACCTCAGGAACCAAAATGCAGAGAGCATCCAGAGTGATCCGCCGATCTTTACGCATGCGTATCACGTGACCATACCAACGTAGTCTTCTCTTGAGTAAACAGCATCTGATCCCTCTTATTCCTAATTTCTCACTTAGTTCATTTATGCTTTGCCGTTCACGTATATTACTATTACACATCCAACGGAGCATGCAAGCTTCGTTCCTCTACAGTCTGCGCAGATCCTCTGCACACAATGCCCATGTCTCACTGCCATGTAACATTGCTGTTCGTATGCAGGCATCATACAGCCTGCCTTTCATTTTTAGAGAGAAACCTTTAGCGGCCAAGAGTGGTATAAGCTCTCTGAACTTTTTCCATCCTGTTCTGACACTAGCTACTGTACTTTCAGAGCACCCTCCACCACTGCTGATTTTGTCACCCAGGTAACGGAAGCTGTCCACTATTTCTATAGAACCATCTGTGCAATGGAATGAGCTAGTATTCTGTGGGCACTTGCTGCTACTTATTGCACCAGAGCACCGGCCACATATAAAATCTATATTCTTAGTTAGCTTACCTGTGATCCCACTACATCTTTTATGCACCCATACTTTGCATTTGGGACATAAAATGGAATTTCTGCCTACTCCTTTCCTACACATTGAGCATGGCCATTTCCCAGATGGGACCAGTGCCCTATTATCCTTCCTACATACTATAACTTTAGTCTTAGACAGGTTAATTTTAAGGCCTTTTGATTCTAGGCCATGCTTCCATGTTTGGAATTTCTTCTCTAGTTCAGCCATTGATTCAGCTATGAGCGTTAGATCATCTGCATATAGGAGTTCCCATGGGCAGCCGGTCTTGAACTCCACTGTTATAGCCTGAAGGGCAATAATAAATAGTAGGGGGCTGAGAACAGAGCCCTGATGAACACCAACTTTTACGCTAAACTCTTCACTATATTCGTTGTTAATTCTAACCTTGCTGACTGTTTCTTTATACATGGCTTGTATAGTTCTCACAAGCCATTCATCAACACCTAGTTTTCTAAGAGCCCACCAGATAATGGGGCATGGGACTCTGTCAAAGGCTTTCTCCAAGTCAACAAAAGCTAAGTATAGGGGTTTACTTTTAGCTAGGTACTTCTCCTGTAGTTGTCGTACAATGAAAAGAGCGTCTGTGGTACTTTTACCTGACACAAACCCGAACTGCATTTCATCTAGATCAATTCGCTCTCTGATTAGTTGCGCTATTACTTTTTCTGTGACCTTCATGACCTGGTCAATTAATTTAATGCCTCTATAGTTTCCCTATCTAGGTCATCTCCTTTGCCCTTGTAGCAGTTAATGATGGTGCTGCTACGCCAGTCCTTCGGAACAACCCCATTCTGTATGACTTGGTTTACTATCCGGGTGATCATAGTGTGTCCCACCTTTCCAGTAGCTTTCAGCATTTCAGCAACTATTTCCGAAGGCCCCGCCACCTTACCCGTCTTCATATCTTTGATTGCCTTACTTATTATACTACCTTCAACTTGCACTGCTGGTCCCTCTATTGGATCGATGTAGGGGAGACTGTCTTTCTCCCATTTATTCTCCTCATTTAGTAGCCTTTCGTACTGACACTTCCAAGCTACCTTCTTATCAGCGTCAGTGATGGCAAGTACACCATCATCATTAAGGACACACTTCTCCCCGACAACATCATGGTTTTCCTTGACACATTGTGTATATATATATATATATATATATATATAATCATACCTGTCAGTCTGTCTGCATGTATGTTTGTCTGTCTGCCTGCCTGTGTCTATATGTGTGTGTGCAAATATATATATATATACACACACACACACACACACACACACACACACACACACACACACACCACAGTGTACAATTATATGTATGTACATACATGGATCATTTCTCTTTTTTAATAAGCAAGGGCAACAACAAAAGACGGGAAGCAGAGAGGCATAACATATTGTATGTGTTGAGAAAGAAGGTGGTGTGGTGCAGGAAAGGGTGAGGAAGGGAGCCAGGTGAGGAGAGAGAAATATCTGAAGTGAAACCTTGTTAAAAACTACAAGTGTATCTCTCCATCCAACTGACAAAGGTGGGAGGGAGAAGCTTACCTACCCAGGTAACAAGGAGAAAAGGTAATAAAAAAAATAATAAAAAAATTGTATTAATGTTTTCTCAGTAGAAGAAAATACTAATACCACCACCACTGCTACTACTACTACAACCACCACCACCACCGTTACTACTGCTACTACTACGACTACCACCACCACCACCACCACTGCTACTACTACCACCACCACCACCACCGTTACTACTGCTCCTACTACGACTACCACCTCCACCACCACTGCTACTACTACGACTACCACCACCGTTACTACTGCTACTACTACGACTACCACCACCACCACTACTGCTACTACTACGACTACCACCACCACCACTACTACTACTACGACCACCACCACCACTGCTACTACCACCACCACCACTGCTACTACCACCACCACCACTGCTACTACTACCACCACCACCACTGCTACTACTACCACCACCACCACTGCTGCTACTACTACCACCACCACTGCTACTACTACCACCACCACCACCACCACTGCTACTACTACCACCACCACTACTAATAATAATGGTTTCCTATATAGGCACAAGGCCAGCAATTTTAGGGGGGATGGGAAAGTCGATCAAATCGACCCCAGTTCGTGACTGGTACTTTATTTTATCGATGAAAGGATGAAAGGCAAAGTTAACCACAGCGGAATTTGAACCCAGAGCGTAAAGGGCCGTAACTCTATGCTGTAAAACTACCGATACTGTAAAACTACCGATACTGCCAATTCACAATGATGATGATGATGATGATGATGATGATGACTAATGGCATACAAAACAAAAACAAGAATCACTTATTCCATCCACCTTCTGCTCAGAGGAGTGGAAAAACTAAAATAAGGGAAGGTTACAAAAGGGAAATAAAGAAATAAAATAGGGGTCCTACGAAAGAAATGGGTTGTCAATGAACAGGGTGGTAGGTGTTGTTAAGGAGGTAAAACTTGGCATGGTTAGGGATGCATGGAAGGACCTCCTGTAGAGTTTATTAATTTTCTTTTATCACACACTTATTTCAACAACACAATGATGATGCTATCTTACAAATGATGCCTGTCTGTCAGTGTAGGTTTGTCTGTCTACCTGCCTCTGTATGTATGTGTCGGTGTGTATATATATGTGTGTATAAGTATGTGCGTGTGTGCGTGTTTTGTATATAAATTTATATATATCCACATTACATACATACATTTATATATATATATATCTATATACATTTTTCTCTCCACAAATGCTCACGCATTCACACACATACTTACATATAGATACATATGTATGTGTGCGTGTTTCTATGTGAATGCGTGAGCATGTGTAGAGAGATATATATGTATGTATGTATATGTGTGTGAATGAGTGAGCATGTGTGGAGAGAGAAAGGTATGTAGATATATATAAAGTTATATATACACACACACACACACATATATATATATATATATAGAAAAAAGTATGACCCCGACGGCAGAGCTCAAGCCGTTTCGATGTCATACTTTTTCCTATTTCCCACTCTACTGCCCTAAGTATTGAGTACTCTGGTGCGTTATGGTCCATCTGGTTCCTTACCTCATTTCCTTTGTTATATATATATATATATATATAGAAACAGACATACACCTATATATATATGCCTGTTTACTTGTCATCAATCAAGGTATCTGGTATACCTCCTCACCTCAGAGCAAAGGTAGGAATTTTGTCAGACATCAAGCCAGGGTTATTTCACTCTCTCACTACCAGAGATTTATATGTTAATGGAAGCAGTCCATCTGAGGAAGAAGCCCCATGAGGTAGGGTTGTTGTTGCAGTGATTATTGCTGCCCATCGGCTGAGGAAATGCTTTTGCTATTTTGTCTGTGGGTTAGGTTTGGCACAGCCAAAAACACCGCTCAGACCTAGGTATAAAGTCTCTCACCATCTTCCCTTCCTTTGTCTAGTTGTCCTTCATCTCTCCCTCCTTTTCCTCTCACTTATGGCATTTATAGTCCTTTCCAAAGCTGCTCCCTTTTTCTGTATGTTTATGTAATGCAAGTCTTTCATATGTATACCAGTGGTTCCATCTTGTGATGGAACTCTTGTAAGTTTTTCCGAAATTACTGAACTTCTTCCAATATTTTATGGACAAACTCTGTCATACCAATTTTGATACAATTTTAACCCTTTTCATACCAAACTGCCCAAATATTTTAAGCAACGTATTAAATGCCAGCTTAATAATATATCTAAATTCTCTCTCAAGTTCAGAGGTTCATCGTGCCAGTACTTATCCCGGTTCATCCAGCAATTACTGGTACTCATTTTCAGCTGACTATACTGGAGCAACATGAGATGAAGGGTTTTGCTCAAGAACACAACATGCAACCCTGTCCAGGAATCAAACTGATGATATCATGGTCGTACGCCATGCAGCCTAACCATCAGGCCATGCGACTTCACACTAAGTCATGCCTTAACCCATGTATTTACTGCATTAACTCCCTAACACACGACAATGACTTCCTTATCATTGCAGGAGACTTTAACAGACATGTTGGGAAACACCGTGATGGCTTCTATAGAGTCCATGGAGGCTACGGATTTGGCACAAGAAATGAAGAAGGATTCAGGCTTCTTGAATTCTGCGATGCCAATGACATGTCGATATGTAACACAAACTTCAAAAAACCCAACAACATTCCGATCACCTAGATCAGGGGAGCATTCTAGTCAGATAGATTTTATCCTAATCAGAGGACAAGATAGATGGTGAGGAATGTACCTCCCAACATAACTTAGTTGTCAGCGACCACACTGTCAGAACTAGACGAACTTGGAAACAGAAGGCAACCTAGAGAAGAAAGATCTGGAAGCTGAAAGACTCCTCAGCCAGTAACAGATTTAAAGATATCTTACTCGACGCCTATGACAGTAAAGAAGAACAGATAGAGACATTCAATGTAGAAGAGCACTGGGAGTTCCTAAAAAATAACTCACTAAAGGTGACAGACGAGATCTGTGGTTGGAACAAGACTACAGGGAGTAGGAGAGTGACTTGGTGGTGGAACGATAAGGTAGATGAGGCAATTAAGGCTAAGAGACAGGCATGGAAAGAATGGAAGAGCAGGGAAGCAAGGTACATTACATAGAGACCAAGAGGGAAGCTAAGCGACAAGTATACTTAGCTAGGAGGGAAGCAGAGGATAGAAAATTCAAGCATGTTTTGCAGCGTGAGGGCCAGAAACAGGAGGTGCTCAGGATTGCGAGGCAGTGTGTTAGAGAAAATTGTGATGTCATTGGAGAGAAGTGTGTCCAGAATGATAAAGGTGAGCTTGCCCTCACAAGTGCTGAGAAGAAAGCATGGGAGAAAGAGACCCTACCCCAAGTAGACCCTATAGAGGGGCCAGCAGTACAAGTTAGCAGCAGCGTAGTAAGTAAGGCAATTAAAGATATGAAGACTGGGAAGGCAAGCGGTCCATTGGGTATAGCTGCCGAGATGCTGGGTCAGTAGGTCATACCATAACCACACATATTGTTAACCAGGTAATACTAGAAGGTGTCATACCAAAGGATTGGTGCAGCAGCATCATTGTCAATTGCTACAAAGGTAAAGGTGATGCATTAGATAGAGGAAACTATAGAGGTATAAAGCTGATGGACCAGGTCATGAAAGTAACGGAAAGAGTTATAGCACAATTGATTAGGGTCTGGGTAAAATTAGATGAGAGGCAGTTTGGGTTTGTGCCAGAAAAAGGCACCACTGATGCCTTCTTCCTTGTGAGGCAGTTACAGGAAAAGTACCTAGCTAAAAGTAAGCTGCTCTACCTGGCATTTGTTGAGCTGGAAAAAGCCTTCGACAGAGTTCCCCGTGCTATAATCTGGTGGGCTCTAAAGAAAACTAGGAGTAGATGAATGGCTTGTAAAGGCTGCAGAAGCCATGTACAGGGGAGCAGTCAGCAAAGTTAGGGTTAGCAATGAGTATAGCGAGGAATTTAGCATACAGGTCGGTGTCCACCAGGGCTTTGTTCTTAGCCCTCTCTTGTTCATTATAGTATTGCAGGCAATAACAGAGGAGTTTAAGACTGGGTGCCCATGGGAACTCCTATATGCGGCTCATCCCACACTTATAGCTGAATCTATGGCAGAACTAAAGAAGAAATTCCAAACATGGAAGCAGAGACCAGAAAGAAATGGTCTTAAAGTCAACCTGACAAAGACTAAGGTCTACATAAGTAGACGAGAAAACAGAGCCCAGATCCCCTTAGGGAAATGGCTTTGCTCAGTATGTAGGAAAGGTGTAGGTAGGAACTCAATACTCTGCCCCAAATGCAAACAATGGGTACACAAGAGATGTAGTGGGATCTCAGGAAGCTTAGTTAAGAATGTAGGCTTTACATGTAGCAGCTGCACTGGGACAGCTAGAAGCAAACGCCCACAGGAAACAAGCACCACCAAACTCTGGGAGGGCTCTGTAGAAACAGTAGACAGCTTCTGCTACCTGGGTGACCGAATACATAGCAGAGGTGGGCGTTTAGAAAGTACAATAACTAGGGTAAGAACGGGATGGAAGAAGTTCAGGGAGCTACTGCCACTGCTAGCTGCAAAAGGTTTTTCCCTCAAAATGAAAGGCAGACTGTATGATGCGTGCATACGAACAGCAATCTTACATGGTAGTGAGACCTGGGCGTTGTCTGTAGAAGACTTGCGTAGATTAAAAAGAAACGAAGCTTGCATGCTCCGATGGATGTGTAATAGTAATATACGCGAACGGCAAAGCATAAATGAATTGAGAGAGAGACTGAGAATAAGAGGAATCAAATGCTGTGTGTAGGAGAGGCGGTTGCATTGGTATGGACATGTGTTGTGTATGAAGGATGACAGCTGCATAAAAAGGTGCAGAGCACTAAAAGTCGATGGAAGCCTTAGAGTGTAGAGAATCAGGAAGACTTGGGATGAGGTGATAAAAGCTGACCTTACCCAGTTGCTCCTCTCAAAGGCAATGACACAGGACCGCGACCTCTGGCATCATGTAGTAATACAGAAGACACGACTTCCCATGGGTACAAGCTGAAGCTGAAGCATATAGATAATATGCCCCCCCCCCCACTGTAAAGTGGTCGTGTAGGCACCACGGAAAAAAAGCACCCAGCACTCACTGTAAATGAGGTTGGTGTTAGGAAGGGCATCCAGCTGTAGAAATCAAGCCAGAATCAGTTCCCGTATGTTCAAGACAAGGTCAGCCAACAGGGCACTGCCCACAACAGGACAACCCGTCCAACCCATGCTAGCGTAGAAGAATGGATGTAAAACGATGATGATGATACACACAAACTAGTACATGTGTTAATACAAAGTATTCACCATGTTCCCTCATCGATATTATAAATTAAATGAGCTAATGAAGAGGCCTTCGTGTGGCTGCCTGATCTTCCAGAAATAGCAAGAATATCTCCCTCAAATCACATCTTAGCATCATAGGGAAAAAGAGGGGCAAATTAGATTATGCAGTAGTCTTTGATATACTAAAAGATTTGATTGATCAATGAATGTTAGAATACTTTTGATCAGCATTGACCTGATGCTAAGCAATAACAGCAACAATATGAAATACATAAATACATAGACTTTAATTCATACACACAAATTTAAATAATGTTGAACACCATACAATGCACTAGAAAATTAACATTGCTAAGATAACAATAGAATCTTACCTTAGCAAATCTAATAATCCCAAATCTTTTTGGATTTCAAAACCCATTATCAAGGTCTTAAAGGATCAATCGGAGATGATTTATACACACATTATATCGATCGGAAATGATTACACACACATTTATAGGCTGATGTCTAAACACGTGCTATAGTAATAGGTGATACAGAAGCCACTTATTGTCTATACAATTGACTACAGTCAATACATACAGAACTGATCCACATGTCCACATAGTTCACACATTGTCACACACATGTAGCGCACATATTGACATGTACATGTAGCGCACATATTGACAT
>OZ024752.1:4587197-4602197 GCA_964016885.1 Eledone cirrhosa | reverse complement strand
CATCATAGCTCTTGCAGACAAAATCTTTTGGATCAGCTGATAGAAGAATCAAAGCAATTAACAAAGAACTACCAGCCTCTCCATCATTCCACCAGTACAATGACTGACCTACTGACCAAGTAAATGAACAACTGTTGGAATGTCTCAGGAAAGAATTGCTGAACAGATTTAAGAAAATCAGCTTCTAGTCTACACAAACATACATACATTTACGACTGTGTGGAGTACAGTTCCCATCAGACACATTTTATTTACTAGGTAGAGCTATTATTTCTTCAAATTGAGAGATCACAGCTCCAATACTATGGGCTTGTGGTTAGGATGTCTAAAGGAAAGAAACCCTGGGCAGATCTTACGGGCAAAACCAACCGACAGGAGCCCCAAAGGTAGACCTCAAGCAAGATGGTTGGATAACATCCATAAGTTTTGCTGATTTCACTTGGGGATCCAGGTGGATCAGTTGGAACTGGTATTTGGAAGAGAGTTACTTCCATAAGCATAAACAGGGTAAGAAATGAAACATATACAGACATTCCTATATAAATAACACAAGGTCTTTGGAGTAATGTTACTCAACAGAGTGTGTAGCTCAGAGATGAGAGAGTCACTTGAGGTAGAGTTGCTACCATACTATGGGTATGTGGTTAGAATGTCTCAGGAAAGAATTGTTGGTCAAATTTTATGGGCAAACCTAACCAGCAGGAGACTCAAGAGTAGACCCCAAGCAAGATGGTTAGGTAAAATCCATGAGCTTTGCTGGTCTTGCTTCGAGATCCAGCCGGATCAACTGGAGACAGTTGCTTGTGACAGGATCCGCTGGGGCCATTGGCATGAGTAGAGTGTTAAACATCTTCTACCTCTTTGGTGTAGTAGACCAAAGAAGATTCAAGAAGTAGAGGGTACAGATCTTTATGCTGGGTTTCAGAGAAACAATAATTCATGAAAGTAAAATAGGAGATTGGTTGGATTATCAGAGCATGGACCAACATTTCTTTAAGGTTTGTTCTAGTTCTGATGGTTCTAAGTTTAAATCCTGCAAAGATCAATTGAGTTTCATCTTTTCAGAGTTGGTAATAAAGTACCAGTCATGTACTTGGGAAAATTTGCATCTAGGATGATCTGCTGATCACACAGACAGACATACAGACAGACAGATAGACAGACACACACGGAGAATTTTATACATATATAGATAAATAAATAAAGATAGAATTTTATATATACAGACAAACAAACAAGTGAAATTTTAGTTCTGTATTTTCAAATACATACATACAGAATTTTATATGAGCATATACACACATGCACACACACTCACTCTATGCCCAGCCACCATGAAAATACACACACACACACACACACACGTATAGTGTGCTTGTCCATTTTCATGATGGGACAGTGTCTTTTTCTTGTACAAAAAAGGAATTTTTATTTCTAAGGGCACTGGATTTTACAGCAGCATGTCTGCCCTGAAATCCTTCTATTCACAGGGAATAAGGCATGTGAGCATCATTAATCAACCCCCTTTTTGTTGTTGTTGTTGTTGTTATAGCTGTCCTTAGTTTGTATCTGTTTGTCTGATTAATATGATACTGCAAGAGAAATGTGTAGAAGGGATGGAAACACAAAAGAACTGCAGATAATAATTATTATGTATAGGAGAGAAATGAGGCAAGCATGCTCCGTTGGATGTGCAGTGTAAATGTGCGTGAACGACCCAGCATGAATGTGTTGAGAGAGAAACTGTGTCTGAGAGGGATAGAATGTAGTGTACGGGAGAGGAGACTGAGGTGGTATGGACATGTGATGCGCATAGAGGATGACCGATGGGTGAAGAAGTGCCAGGAAATGCCAGTTGAAGGAAGACGTGGTAGAGGTAGACCACAAAAAACATGGGTGGAGGTGGTGAGAACAGACCTCAGATCGTTGAAGTTCACAGGTGACGAGTGGAGAGATGCTGTGCTGAATAAGACCCGTCCCACCTTTGCGAGCAGGGAAGAGCGGACGTAAAATGATGATGATGATCTACTTAAGAAATAAGAACCCAACATCCTCTTGTAACAACAAGTTAACCAATAAACCTCACTAGGTAACATTTCTCTCCCGCTGTCCAAAACTTCCAGTAGGTAATACTTCAGAACCACTGCCATCACCACCACTCAATCCAGACATGGTTTAATAGACTTGTGGCAAATGTGGAATACTAAACCATAAATGGATGAATTTGAAGATGATTGTAGTTATTATTATTGCGGGCAGTGGATTGGCAGTATCGGTAAAGTGTCGGACGCCATGCTTTGCAGCATAGAGTTATGGCTCTTTATGATCTGAGCTCAAATCTCGCCGAGGTTAACTTTGCCTTTCATCCTTACGGGGTCGATAAAATAAAGTACCAGTCACGCACTGGGGTCGATTTAATCGACTTTCCCTTCCCCCCAAATTACTGGCCTTGTGCCTATATAATAAACCATTATTATTGAGGGCAGTGGATTGGCAGTATCGGTAAAGTGTTGGATACCATGCTTCGCAGCATAGAGTTATGGCTCTTTACGTTGTAGAGTTCAGCTTTATATTTCATCCTTATGGGGGTCGATAAAATAAAACACCAGTAATGTACTGGTGATGAAAATTGTGTTGGTTGTGATGATGGTGATGATGATAATGATAATTGTTTCTACTTTTGGCACAAGGCCAGCAATTACCCAGTGTATTACTGGTACTTTATTTTATCGACCCCCGTAAGGATGAAAGGCAAAGTTAACCTCAGCGGGATTTGAACTCAGAATGGCAAGGGCCGTAACTCTATGCGTCAAAGCATGGTAATGATAATGAAAGAAAAGGACTTTAACATCCCCTTTTCATATTCCCTGCGATAAATCCTCCCTCCGTCTTTAAAGTAAGCTCAATATATATTGACCATCTGTCTCGTGTTAGGGTGATCTCTCAGAAAGAAATTGCAGGCATCTGAAGATTTCAAGGAACCACTCTACTGTTGCTAATTCAAAAAGTCAATCTCTTCTCACTGTTGTTTCATCAGTTACATTCTACATTGGTGTCAGTACTATTCTATGTGTATGTGTATGTATGTGTTTATGTGTATGTATCTATATGCACACACACACATATATATATATATATATATATGTAAACAGATATACACACACACACACTGGTGTCAGCACTATTCTGTGTGTATGTGCATGTGTGTTTGTGTGTATGTGTGTATGTGTGTGTGTATATGAACACATGTATACATAGATACACACACACACACACACATATATATATATATACACATAAACGTATACCACCCCCATATATAAACATATATATTAAAGGATGATGATGATATATACATATAAATACACACACACACACATACATCCTTCGTTTATGTTCTGGTACAAAAATATAAATGTACCGAAAACCAGTTTATGTTTGAAAGTGTGTAGAGTGTTACATATACATTAAATTATACGAGATAAACAGATAGTTACATACCCTCAAACAAAACCACAGTTTCATTTGGTCAGTCAACCGTACACGTTAGCAGGTTAGAAAAAATAGAATTACCATATATACTCACATATAAACTAAAAAATATGTGACATAAATAATCATTTGTAAAATTGGAGGGGAGCGGGGTAAACTATATCCGAGGTTAATATTTTTACTGATTTTCACCAACTTCAAAATTCTACTTAAATGAGGTGCTAAAATATTTTTTGCTTTGAAGGTGAATATTACACTGGTTTTGTTTTGGGTGTGAATATTATACCAGTTTCACTTTGGAGGTGAATATTTCACCAGTTTCACATTTGACATGAAATTTGTATTTTGAATTGTTTTTGGTATATTTTGAATGAATATGGCTTTAAAAAGCAGTCAGAAATTGGTTGAAGAATCATTATGTAATTTAACCCTTTAGCATTTAAACTGGCAGTCTCTGGCCAGAATTCTCTCACCTCTTTCTGCTCAAACCAGCCGTTACTGGCTGTGCATACTGATGTTAAGGTATTGTTCTCAAAATAAATAATTAAAAAAATATCAGAGATTTGATATTATGTGCAGTAAAGCCTTTACCATGAAAATATAATAGTATATATAGAGTAATGTAAATGCTAAAGGGTTAGATGTTAAGAATAATTATAATAAAGATGTTGGAATGTTACCTTGGAGTTGTTTAAAAGTTTTTAATATTTCAGGATAAAATCCCATCCTCAACTCTTCTTTTGATGAAGGGATTTTATCCCAAAATATGAAGGGCAATAAAAGAAAACATTCTTTGTTATCATTATTTTTTGCAGTATCGGTAGAGGCTCAGACATGCTTTCCAACATAGTTACGTTCCTTTATGATCTGAGTTCAAATCCCGCCGAGGTTAACTTTGCCTTTCATCCATACGGGGTTGATAAAATAAAGTACCAGTAATGTACTGGGTAACTGCTGGCATTGTGCCAAAAGTAGAAACAATTATTTTTTATAATTTAATGTCCCATTTGCATTTCTGTATCTTTCTAACAAAACATACTATTTTATATACACGTGTGTGTATGTGAGCCCTCTTCTCTATGTGAACAGCTATGTATATTTGTGTGTGTGTGTGTGAGTAGTTTACAAATAGTAGTAGTAATGTATAGCCAACCATATTATTAAGTACACAATTTACACCCTATTAGTAAACATTAATAAAATAACCACAAACTCAGGCATTCATGCACACACACATACACACCCTACCCTGCATATATGCTCATTTGAGTGTGTGTGTCTATATATATATATACACACACACATACACATTCACACACACATTCAGATATGCGTGCTTATTTATCTCTATACATATATTTGAATACCCAACCACATATATACACTAACATGTGTGCGTGTGTATGTGTTCCATTCATGTTTTATGGACTATGTACGTTTATGTGAATGTGCATGTAAAGTTATTATCATGTTTATACAGGTACTTATGTTCCCATTAAATATAATTCTGTCCCAAATTGCCTCCCAGTTCTTATTATCTGTATTATTATCAACATCATCCTCATCATTGTTATTATTATGCTATATGTGTGTGTGTGTGTGTGTGTGTGTGTGTGATCCCCCCCCCCCCCTACCCCGTATTCCTTTAAGTAGCAGCTGTCCCTTCTGGTCACTAGTCAAGTGTGTTTTAGAAACCCTTTGCACTTCCTTACTTTCAGTCAGTCAGAAATATTTCTGGGAGAACAATTTGCTGCAAACCTACCACCATCACCACATCCCTTCCCCACCACTACCACACCCACCTTCAACACCAACACCACTGCCTCTACCACACCCACCATCAACACCACTTCCCTTTAACCTCACCACCACCACCACCATGTCCCTTTACCAGCACTACACCAGCCACCATCTTTCTGCTCTTCTATTTTTTCTGATTTCACCACACACACACACACACACACACACACACACACACACACACACACACACACACACATATTCTTCATGCTTGTGCCAGAGTAAACAGTTTCCAGCCTCTTCATTCTTATATTTTATTCTAAATCACAGACCACCACCACTACCACCACCACAACAATCATCACACCCACTACCACTAGCATCACCACCATCACCACTACCACCAGCACCCCACCACCAACAGCTGTTTTGCTGTTTCCTATATTTCCATTCCTTCTTTATATTTAATTTCAAGCCTTCCTCAGTAAGGCTCAGTACCTCCACCATCTTCAGACTGGCCCACCCACTCAGCATCCTTGTTTAACACCCCACTTCAGAGCAACACCATCATCATCGCCCTTCCCATGTCTGACCCTTTTCCATTCCATTCCATTCCACCCCAGTCTCTCATCTTTTACCGGAAGATTCTTGCTTTAAAGATTTAGAGAGCTTTCTCTCAAAAACCTTCTTTCCTATACCCCATCTCCATACCCAATATACTCCATAAACTCACTTTCTCTCAGCATCTTATATATATGAGTGTGTGTGTGTGTGTGTGTGTGTGTGTGTGTGTGTGTGTGTGTGTGTGTGTGTGTGTGTGTGTGTGTGTGCATATCTATCGGCCTCCCTATTTATTATTCAGCTATCTATCCATCCTTCTTTATATCCACTATTTATCTATCTATCCATCTACCTACCTATCTATCTATCTACCCCTTTTCTTGTGCGCCCTTGTGGCAAATAAAGAAATATATCTATCTATCAAGCCATCTTGTTTTTGTCTTATTTCCACCTCCTCTCAAATCTCCTATATTTTCCACCTCCCCTCAAATCTCCTATATTTTCCACCTCCTCTCAAATCTCCTATATTTTCCACCTCCCCTCAAATCTCCTATATTTTCCACCTCCCCTCAAATCTCCTATATTTTCCACCTCCCCTCAAATCTCCTATATTTTCCACCTCCTCTCAAATCTATATTTTCCACCTCCTCTCAAATCTCCTATATTTTCCACCTCCTCTCAAATCTCCTATATTTTCCACCTCCCCTCAAATCTCCTATATTTTCCACCTCCCCTCAAATCTCCTATATTTTCGACCTCCTCTCAAATCTCCTATATTTTCCACCTCCCCTCAAATCTCCTATATTTTCCACCTCCCCTCAAATCTCCTATATTTTCCACCTCCTCTCAAATCTCCTATATTTTCCACCTCCCCTCAAATCTCCTATATTTTCCACCTCCCCTCAAATCTCCTATATTTTCGACCTCCTCTCAAATCTCCTATATTTTCCACCTCCCCTCAAATCTCCTATATTTTCCACCTCCCCTCAAATCTCCTATATTTTCGACCTCCTCTCAAATCTCCTATATTTTCCACCTCCCCTCAAATCTCCTATATTTTCCACCTCCTCTCAAATCTCCTATATTTTCCACCTCCCCTCAAATCTCCTATATTTTCCACCTCCTCTCAAATTTCCTATATTTTCCACCTCCCCTCAAATCTCCTATATTTTCCACCTCCCCTCAAATCTCCTATATTTTCCACCTCCCCTCAAATCTCCTATATTTTCCACCTCCCCTCAAATCCCTACTGCTGCTGCTACTGCTGCTTCTTCCAACTCTTTAACTTTATTTCTATCTCATTTTCTCTACACATTTATTGAAATCACTTCTCATCTTTAACAGATTGAGACTCAATGGCGATACTGTCCTTTGTAAATCTGGCTGATTTGTGATGGAGCATGGCTTACAGGTTAGGGGTTTGAGAGTTCAATTCCTAGTATATTCTTTGTATGGTTATGTATGTATGATGTGTATATGTATGTATGTGTGTGTGTTGTGGTTTTATAATTTTATAAATTTTTACCAATAGAGTCAGTTTCTAACAGACAAGACTCTCTCATTGGGATCTACACAATATCAACTAGGTGGATATGTCTGCATGTATGCTCTGGTATGGATGTTATTGTATGTGTGGATGTGGATGCTTTGAGTTGTATGTGTGCATCTGCATATACTTTACATCTTTATATGTGCACATGCAATTATTAGATGCAGAATTTTTGGAATGTTTTACATATTTTTGCTGTTCCATTAATGGATTGTACTTGTAATTTCCTAACAAGTTGTGCTCATGTATGTACGTATGTATGTGTAAATCCCTATTTGTGATGGAGCATGGCTTAGAGGTTAGGGTTTTCAGCTCATGATTGCAAGGCTGAGAGTTCAATTCTTAGCACAGCACTTGTATGGTTATGTATGCGTAAATCCCTATTTGTGATGGAGCATAGCTTAGGCGTTAGGGATTTCAGCTCATGATTGTAAGGTTGAGAGTTTAATTCTTTGTATAATATTTGTATGGTTATGTATGTATGTGTGTGGAAATCCCTATTTTTGATGGATCATGAAAAGTACAAAAGAGTACTATGCTTGCATCACAATAAAAATTGAAGTCTTTACTCTAATACTACAAATTTTTATAGCAATCTGTCCACTAACAAAGGCACTATAAACATTTTTAATTATCAAGCCTATTTTTAGAAATTTTCTAAAGTCATTACAGGATGTTAAGAGTTAAGCAGGACTTAATTTTAGAATCTTTCTTAACAGGGAAGATTCCATTCCCTCTTTATTTGTTTACATATCCCTTATTACTATTAATGATCCAGAATTACAAGAAATTAATCTTTACTATAAAGATAGTATTGTGTTGTGGTTGCCTTTGTTTTTTTTCCATTTTTTGTTGTTATTAATTTTTTCCATTTTTTTTTTTCAGTATATTATCATATCACCGAAAAAAAAAAATGAAGGAAAAAGAAGAAATAGCGTAGAAATATCCAAAATTTTTCATTAAAAACCATTAATCCGAGAATTAAATTTTCAGAGAAAACCAGTTAATTAAATTAATATCACGGAGAATAATAATAATAACAATAATAATAATAAAAAACATGTCTGAGGAGATGATGAAACAAAACAGAGAGAAAAAGTGAGAGAGATATTTGGAGGAAACTTAAAGAATTATTGTGATCTGCTTTCACAAGAGAATCAACTATTGTTTGAAATATATTTTTTTATACACTTCTTTCTTTTTCAATCAATTCTTTGCTTCAGATTTTTCTCAATGTTTTTCTACTGTATATATTGTTGTTGTTGTTACTGTTTTGTTTGTTTGTTGTTGTTATTTTTTTATTATTGTTTTCCTGCTTTTCTTCTCTTAAAATATTAATATTGTTATATAAAATACTTTCAATACAATCAGCATATATATATATATATATATATTATATATTATGTATATGTATATATGTATATAATTGTATATATATATGTATGTATAAATATATAATGAAAATGAAAGGCAGGCTGTATGATGCCTGCATATGAACAGCAATGTTACATGGCAGTGAGACCTGGGCATTGTGTACAGAGGATACACGCAGACTGGAGAGAAAGAAAGCTTCCATGCTCCGCTGGATGTGTAATAGTAATATACGTGAACGGCAAAGCATAAACGAAATAAGGGAGAAATTAGGAATAAGAGGTATCAGATGTTGTTTACTCGAGAGAAGACTACGTTGGTATGGTCACGTGATGCGCATGAAAGACGACAGCTGTATAAAAAAGAGCAGGGCGATAAAAATAGACGGTAGCCACGGAGTAGGCAGACCCAGAAAAACCTGGGACGACTTGATAAATTCCGACCTCACACACTTACACCTCTCCAAGACAATGTCACTGGACCGAGAGCTTTGGCGCTACACAGTTATACAGAAGACCCGCCTTACCTAAGTACAAAGCGAAACCTACAGTCAGTAGGCACCCCTAACAAAATACACCCCCGTCCCACTACCCCCACCCCAGCCACACCACCCCTTTTAATGTAAAGTTATGTTGGTACCACAACATAAAGTCAGAAACAAATGAGATTGTGTGTCATGACAAAAAAACACAGTCCACGCTGTAATGTGACCGTGTGGGTAACACGGTAAAAACCTCCCAGTCCACACTGTAAACGTGGTTGGTGTTAGGAAGGGCATCCAGCTGTAGAAATCAAGCCAGACAGTCCTATACGAGCAAGACAACCACTCTTGCCTCAAGTGGGAAAACTCCCGTCCAAACCCATGCAGGCATGGAATATGAACGTTAAACGATGATGATGATGATATATTACTCATACAGACACATACACTTGCCCTTGCTCAAGATGCTACACTGTGAGAAAACCTGAAGAGTAATGATTGTGAATGAAAACCTATTAACCATTTGGTAGGGAGAGGCAGGAAGTGAGAGAGAGAGAGGTGGGGAACAGAGAGGGGGGAGGGAGAAAGAGTGGAGAGGAAGAGAGAGAGGAGAGAGAGACAGGGGGAAAGTGAGAGGAGGGTGAGAGAGAGGTGGGGAACATAGAGGGGGAGAGGAGAGAGAGAGGGGGGAGGAAGGGGAGAGAAAGAGGAGGGGAAGAGAGAGTCGGGGAAGGGAAAGAAACTGGGAGAAGATAGAGTGAGAGAGAGAGAGAGAAAGAATATAGAGATTGACCCCCCTCCCATTCAAATTGCTGGCCTTGTGCCAAAAATAGAAACAACCATCACCCTCCTCATCACAATCAGCACCATCTTCCTCCTCATCAATATTATCCTTATTGATTTCTGTCTCTCCCATTGATTTCTAACACGATTTCTCAATGAATTGACAGATTGTTATTCAACAAGTCAATGTCTCACTACTTTCTCTTTCATTATCTATTATTCATTATCTATGCTTTCTAGCATAGAGTTACGGCCCTTGCCATTCTGAGTTCAAATCCCGCCGAGGTTAACTTTGCCTTTCATCCTTACGGGGTCGATAAAATAAAGTACCAGTAATGTACTGGGTAATTGCTGGCTTTGTGCCTAACGTAGAAACAATTATCTATTAAAGAAGTAGCTGCCTTTCTATATGTACATGTGTGTGTGTGTGTGTAAATATATATGTATACACACACACATATATATATATATATATATATATATACACACACACACATGTATATATATATATATACACACACACACACATATATATATATATATATATATATACACACAGTATATATATACAGTCCTATAGACAGTCCTATACGAGCAAGACAACCAATCTTGCATCACGTGGGACAACTCCCGTCTAAACCCATGCTAGAGTGGAAGATAGACGTTGAAAGACGACGATGATGATGATGATGATGATATGTAGATACACACACTCCGACATACATAAATGTATACACACACACATATATACATTGACCCATACATATAAAGATACTGTTGACCACAAAGCCTTCGTCCAATTAACTCCAAATAAGTCTTTTGCTATACAAACTGCTCTAACAAAAGAATTCCATGATGGCATATAAATATCATAATAACCATTAGTAGACGGATGATCAAGATTTCCATGGATCCATAACAATGATTAGACGGCAGGTTTTGTTCATCTGCTGATATAAAGGATAATGGACACATTTATCGATTCAGCAGTCCTAAACAACTGATTTCATATCATCTTTCTCTCCCTTCCTCCCTCACAACAGACTTGACACATCGTTTTCAGTTGAATTTCTGAGATCAAAACATGTAAGATTTATATTAGATGTAATATAGCAAGCAGACTTACTTTCTTCTGTAGAAAGCAAAGCAAAGCACTATTAAGAAATTTGAGGTGAACAAAGTACACGCACATACACATACTCTCTCTCTCCCTCCCTCTCTCTCTCTCTATATATATATGTATGTATGGATGTATGTATGTATATATTTATATTTATATATACATTGGCTTTGTGCAAAGTAAAAGTACCACGGATGCTCTTTTCCTTGTACAGCAATTACAGGAGGAGTACCTAGGTAACAGTAAACCCCTCTACTTAGCTTTTGTTGACTTGCAGAAGGCCTTTGACAGAGTTCCATGCACCTTAATCTGGTGGGCTCTTAGAAAACTAGGAGTGGAAGAATGGCTTGTGAGAGCTATACAAGCCATGTATAGAGGAATAACAAGGAATAAAGTGATGAATTTAGCGTAATAGTAGGGGTTCATCAAGGCTCCGACCTTAGCCTCCGCCTGTTTATTATACATGGAAGCATGGCCTTGAATCAAAAGGCCTTAGAGTCAACTTGTCTAAGACTAAGGTTCTAGTATGTAGAAAGGAGAATAGGGCACAGGTACCCTCTGGAAAATGGCCATGCTCAGTGTGAAAGAAAGGAGTAGGCAGAAACTCGATTCTATGTCCCAAATGCAAACTATGGGTACATAAAAGTAGTGGGATCAGAGGTAAACTATCAAAGAATGTAGATTTTATATGTGGCTGATGCTCAGGTGCAGTATCCAGGACCCACTGGATGATAGCTCCTTCAACTGCCCAGATGGTTCTATAGAAATAGTAGACACTTTCTGTTACCTGGGTGACAAAATCAGCAGTGGAGGGGGGTTGCTCTGAAAGTGTAGTAGCCAGAGTTAGAGCGGTGAGTAGCCACATTGTAACCCAATGTACACCCCACCCCACACTCCCTTTCCCCGTTCCATCCACTGTGTTGATGACACAACAGTCCACACTGTAAGGTGGTCATGTAGGAGACAAGGTAAAAAGGCTCCAAGTCCACACTGTAAATATGGTTGGTGTTAGGAAGGGCATCCAGCTGTAAAAGATTTGCCAGAGACACTGTCTCCCAACCATTCCCGCATCAAATAGAACAAAACTTTCTAACCCATGCTAGCGTGGAAGATGGACAAACGATGATGATGATATATATATATCATCATCATCATCATCAACGTTTAACGTCCGTGTTCCACGCTTGCATGGGTTTGGACGGGGGTAGTCCCACTTGAGGCAAGAGTGATTATCTTGCTCGCATAGGACTATCTGGCGGGTTTTCTACAGTTGGATGCCCTTCCTAACACCAACCACATTTACAGTGTGGGTCTGGGAGGTTTTTACCGTGTTGCCTACACGGCCACATTACAGCATATATATATATATATATATATATATATATATATATATATATATATATATATGCGTGTGTGTTTGTGTGTGTATACAAACATACAGATATCATCATCATTTTCACTTTCCATTTGTTTCCATGCTTGCATGGGTTAGATAATACATTTGGGGAATGTTTTCTATGAATGGATGCCCTTCCTAATAGGAACCCATACTTTATGGTGTTCCTAGGATATTTTATGGTGAGTGGCATATATACACCTCCACCGTTGTCCCATGAATGCATGGATTGGACAGATCCCTTTCAGCACAGCATCTTTAGACAGAGTGAGACTAGTCACCCCTAAAAAAAGAAGATGAAGATGATAAATCATTTCCTATATTTTTTCTTCCTCTGATGAAGGCAGAAGCTATGTACTCCCTTTGTCTCACATCTGAACATTAAACTAATATTCTCAAAGTACACCTGCATCATTCCGGACACATTTATCTCCAACAACATCCTGATTTGCACTGACACACTGCCTTGCAATGCAGAACACAGCATTTTTACTATATTCAGTCTTTATGAGTTATCTGTCTCTTTGTCGTCGCCCCCCCCCCCCCCCCCCCATCTCTCTCTCTCTCTATATATATCATCATCGTTTAATGTCCATTTTCCACGATAGCATAGGTAGGACTAAAATATATATATATATATATATATATATATCCTATCTAACCCATGTAAGCTTTGAAAATCGATGTTAAATTGGATTATATATATATATATATATATATATACACACACACAGAGAGTGAGTTTGTACATGTGTTGCATAAGATAGAGAGTGTTAGGAGAAATAGTGAGATGGCTGGATTGATGGTGGTTGTGGGTTTCTAATTAAGACTTTTATGTCTGAACATGACATTTAAAGATATTTTCCCTCCCAATGAACTAATTAATATAGGGAAACTCACTAAGATCTATAGCATACAATGATAATATCAATATACTATATTGAACAGGGCATATATCAATATCAATGTCTTATTGAAATAATATAGACCATATTAATGGGTCTATATTATTACTATTATTATTATTAATGATTTCATATACTGACACAGATTGGTATTAATTAATTGAATATAAGAGATTCAAGTGATCTCAGTACGTGTTTTATTCTATATACAAGTCTTAGAAGATGAAGGTCAGTCCTAATAACCTCTGGAAATCTTCCCAGATGGGGGTGAGATTGAAGTGGTTGGTGTTCAGTTTTGACATATGTAGATAAAATGTGAGCAACAATGGAATTCTATTAGTGAAGGGTTTACAAAGTGGTTCTCAATAAAAAGAGTGTACAATGACAAGGAAGGAGAGTGCTTAATGAAGAGTTTTCACAGCAGGCTTCAGTGAAGAGAGTATCAAAGGATTAATGATGGAACTGATGTAGACTAGCATATACTCCATGAAAGCAACTCCCTTGCATAACCTTAGACTGTAGATAAATGACAGCATAGCCATCCCATATAATATGAATAATCCTGCTATAGGCAGGTTTAGAACGGATTCATTAACAAATATTTAGAGAGTCTGACTTAAACATAACCATTAGCACTAATTTAACGATACCCAACTTCCTAGACACAGAACTAGATTTAAAGTGAAATAAACACTACGACCACAAACATCCTAATGAGGAGACTATATACATCAACATAAATTCAAACCCGACTGCAGCTATCAATAAGAATCTTGCAGCTCGAATAAGAAGAGAAGTCTCAGATCTTTACGAAAGCTCAGCATTAGTTGTGAAAAGGCAGTATATATGAAAAACATGCCACATATATCAGAGCAGTGCCAGTAAAAGTAAAGCTACATAGTTTAATCTACCATATAATTTGGGTTTTACGATATTACCTAGAATTTTCTAGCTCTAGGAAAGCAACACTTTCCACCAGCATACAAATACAATAAACTTTTTTCAATACACATAACATCAATGTTTGTTATGCCTGCCTAAGTAACATTGCCTTCTACATCACACACTATAATTAAAAACATACATAAAGCCCTTGCTTCAACAATCAACTGTTGAACTCTCTATACTTGCATACTCAGGCTATCCAATATTTCGAAAGTAGTGATATGTCAAGCATCTATAACACTTCATGGTGGTATCAAAAGGAATTGTGTGGGACTCATGGGAAACACTTTCAAAAACTGTTGTTACCAACATTTGAAAAGATTTAGGTCAAGAGCCAGAGAATCCTCATTACACCTCCAGTGATCACAAATCTAACATGGAGTATCATTAAAAAAGTCACTTTTCATACTTCGAAGGATCACAGCACTGCAGGCTTTGTTCGACTGAAAAGCTCCAACAATATACTGAACAGATGACCAGAAGTACAATCTAATTGTCACCATTATCAAATGATCCTCCTGTACAGCTATGAGCAAGTGTGGAGCATACTGATTTAAATCCACAATCAGCAGATCTAATAAACATCATGCAATAGCTATCCATTAAGGACCAAAGCAGTCCTGTGCAGCCAGTTATATTTTTATGTATTCAATCGAT
>OZ024752.1:4567197-4582197 GCA_964016885.1 Eledone cirrhosa | reverse complement strand
TAAGGTACCTATTTTTGAAGTTCTGGTTAACTTTATTTAGTTACCTACCTAGCTATGTGTGCTTACACACTTGTAAAAATTATCTCCTGTGATTATTCATGTTTATTTATATGTTAATCAATTTCTACTTATTATATACACATATACACATATATATCTATATATATAGAGGCACATGGCTTAGTGGTTAGAGCATTGGCCTTGCAATCGAAAGGTTGTGAGTTCAATTCTCAGACTGGGTGATGTGTTGTTTCCTTGAGCAAGACACTTTATTTCACATTGCTCCAGTTTACTCAGCTGTAGAAATGAGATGATAGGGACTGGGGTCCCTATCATTCCACTGTAAAGTGGTCGTGGAGGTGCCACTCCAAAAGAGCACCAAGCCCACACATGTAAAGTGGATGTGGAGGTGCCACAGAAAAAAAAGCACCCAGCACTCACTGTAAATGAGGTTGGTGTTAGGAAGGGCATCCAGCTGTAGAAATCAAGCCAGAATCAGTTCCCGTCCCACCCTGGCAAGCAGGGAAAAGCGGATGTAAAGTGATGATGATGATATATATACACACATATATATATACACATATATATATATACATATGATAATTTGTGTGTCTGCATGTGTGTGGTTGTACATATCCTTCTTTACTGACAATGTATATAAACACATATAACCATTCATTTATAAGAGGACATATGTGGCTTTCTGTATATATATATATATATATATATATACCATAGATGTAGAGTTGTATACATAAATTCAGAGATAACAGAGTAGTGTAGACATATAACTTCCCTCTTCTGGTTCAAAAGGTGTGAATTTTTACACAAACACACAAGCTACTATATACTTGTGCTGTGTGTACATACACACACACACAAATAAATCAAGAATATATAAACACACATTAGACATTGATATAAACACTCATGAGGTTATGCCTATGTAGTTGTGTATATATATAGAAAAGACTTGTGATTCTATAGGGTGTGTATAATTCTTAACAAAGGATATATAAATCAAGATCTTCTATAAACAAAACAGAAAACAGGTGTTAAAGTCTTTTATGTGAGAAACTGAGCTTCTGGTATCTTAAATTTGGTGGCACAGGTGGGTTGCCCTTCTCCACTTTCCTCTGTGTCACTCTCTTTCTTTTACATTTCTCTATCTAAAACATTGAGGCAGAATTGTCTAGTTTTATTGTTTAGCCCCAGGTCGGTTTAGCCTCAATGGTCTTCAACAGAGTTTCTGTCTACCCAATTTCATCAACAAGAATTAAGCTGATCCATAATTATGGCAGATGCTACATGTCCAATATTTTGTGCATGCCACCTCCACTATGGCATTCTTAACTTGCTTCTCTTTCCTCTCAGCATTCATATCCTGTCTAACTTCCTTGTCAATCATGACTGGCAATAATAACCATTACACCCAGTCCTTTCTTTGCAGAATGGTCTGGAGTACAATATTGTCCAAATGATTCACCACCATTAGCTGGTTTGATTCAGATATGCTATTTGTTGCTTTACTACACCAATAGCTGGAATAATGTACCACAAAGAATACACTGAGAGAAGAGAAAGGGAAGTCCAGTATAAAAGTGAGTAAAAAACATTTGAAAGACATTGGTCTTCCACTTCTACCCTATGAACACCTCATTAGCTACATTACTGCTTGGAATCATCAGATTCACAGAATGTTAAATAATGCCTTTAATGTTCTGTAATACTAAAAAAAAAGGGCTGAAAGGATCCTTCAATTGTGTTAAATAAATGAAAACTTCCCTAATGCTGCTGCCATGATAAAATACACACCTAGTACACTCTGTAATATGTAAATATAAAAAAAAAAAAGACTGAGAATATCCTTCAATTGTGTCAAGGACATGAAAACGTCCCTAATACTAATGCCATGATAAAATGCACCCAGTACACTCTGTAATATTACCAAAAACAAAAAGGGCTGAAAGGATCTTTCAATTGTGTCAAGGACATGAAAACCTCCCTAATACTAATGCCATGATAAAATTCACCTAGTACATTGCATAAATCATGCCCATACCCAAAATACATGCGAGATGTGTCTCTCCCTACACAAAACCTTGGTTCAACAGGGGAGACAGTAGCTGCAATTATGTACACAGTCAGTTACAACACATCCAACTCATGCTAACACAAAAACAAAAGCTGATAGATGATTATACTGATTTCTACTATAGGTACAAGGCCAGAAATTTCAAGGGGAGGGGAAGATCGATTAAATCGATTTCACTGTATTACTGGTACTTTATATTATCGACCCCGTAAGGATGAAAAGCAAATCTAACCTCGGTGCAATTTGAACTCAGAATGCAAAGGGCTGTAACTCTATGCTGCTAAGCATAATGTCTGATGCTCTATTGATTTTGCCAATCCATTGCCATGATTATAATAACAATAATGTATAGAAGCAGCCATAGCAATATGGCATATGGTGGTGGTGGTGGTGGTGGTGGTGATATTTCATGTTACACTAATGTTATATCAACTCACAACTATGGAGACTAACCTACTATTTATATTTTATTTATCATTTTACACACACTAACACAAGAGAAAGAGAGAGAGGGGGAGAGAGAGAGGGAGAGAAGGGGGGGGGGAGAGAAAGTGAGAGAAAGTGACAAAGTTTAAGGGAGAAAGAGATGCTATTCTTCGTTATAGTTGTTATTGTTAATTATTAAGTCAGCGCCCTCACCAACCAAAAGCACTGTGGGTGACATCAATGCACCTTGAAATACATTTTCTAATGTGCCCTTAATATTTATATTAGTGAGATTTGACTAATATTTTTAGCAGGGGAAGTAAATCCTTAGAGGAACCTAGGAAACCTATGATTAAAGGTGATCCATCCATGACCATCTCATTTTTTCCTGTGTGTGGAGAACTTAGCATTACATTAACTAATATCTCTTTTTACTAAGATGATAAGATGGTTTAGTTTGGTTTAAATAGGGTTTGGCTGTTCTTTCTAGCAACCACTTAGAAATTCTCCCTCATTCAAGCAAAATTCCATTTTTTGTGAGCAAAGGCAAAGCATTAACTTCCAGCCTCTGTGAATCTTTTTTAACTAACCTTGCTCTGTCACCCCATCCACCTCTAACGCCCACACTTTACTCTCAAAAACATAAATTATGTAACAACATGATAAAACGAGAACACGAAGACAAGAGAAGGTCAAGAAAACTAACTTTCGGTCATCTTAACTGGATTCCCAAAATTAATTTCTTTACATAAAGAGAACACATGAAAGAACAGCATTAAAATTCTAACTATCAATCAAAAAGATCAAAAAAATAAAGTGGCATTACAAAACAATATTGCTAAAGAGGAAATAGCACACGTATTTCATTGCTGGAAGGCAGCCATTTTTGTTGATGCCATTTTGTTTTTTGTTTTTCAACCATAATGTTCAGACAGAACCCGCCTCCATTAGGCTTTATCATTCTAGGGTATTTGAAGGCCTCTTGATTTATGGGAAACAGTTGAAAGCAACACACTTCACAAATATTAACAGGGATCACAACATTCCATTAAGGATTGAGCATTAGGTTACTGTTGAGGGTGGTGGTTGTTGTTGGAGTTGTTGGTGGTGGCTGTTGGAGTTGTTAGTGGTGGTGGTGGTGGTGTTGTTAGTGGTGGTGGCTGTGGTGGTGGTGGTTGTGTTGTAGTTATTGTTGTTGTTAGTGGTGGTAGTTGTGGTGGTTGCATTTTTGATGCTGTTGTTGGTTGCGATTGTTGTTATTGTTGTAGTAGTAGTAGTAGTAGTAGTAGTAGTAGTAGTAGTAGTAGTAGTAGTAGTAGTTATCGTTAGTGGTGGTATCTGGGGGGGGGGAGATACAAGAGCTAATATTTGAAATTAAAAAACAAAGAAATACAGAGAGAGAGAGGACAGTCAAGACAATTTGAACTTCCCTTTTGATCAAATACTGTGATTATATAAGAGGAGAAATTTCTGTAGACTCCTGTTTTATTGTTCCAAATACATGTCAAGGTTTGCAACTCATTAGATTCTATAGAAATATGTTAGCTCCAGTCACTACAAAATATTATACACAATATCTAACGTATGTGTGTAAATCTCTATATATATGTGTGTGTTTGTGTGTATATATATATATGTGCATATGTCCATATATGCACACACACACACACACACACACACACACACACACACACACACACACACAGGGTGTCCTACGTCAACAGCATCTAATGAGTGTACATATATATTATATATATATATATATATCTAGGGTGGGTAGATTCCCGATATATATATATATATATATATATACAGAGAGAGAGAGAGAGAGAGAGAGAGAGAAGGAGAAAGAGTGTGAGTGTGTGTGTTTGTAGTAGAGAAAGGATGCGTAGCATTAATAAAGGAAGTGGATATTACAGAAATAGCACAAAAAACTGTACAGGGATGATGACAAAAGAAACTAGAAAAGGGATACACACACAAACACACATATACATGCATACACACAAACACATATATACATACATACACATGCATACATACACACACACACATATATATATAAATACATACATACACATACAAACATATACACGCATACACAAACACACATATACACAAAAGATGCTAAAATGATGACAAACAATGAGAAAAGGGTTCACACATACAAGCACATAAATATACATAGATACACACAAACACACACACACACAGTTGGGAAAAGGGACCACACACACAAATACACATGTATACATACACACATACACACACATATCATTATCAGTTTTTATATCAACTCTTCCAGGCTGGTTTGAGTTGACCAGGTCTTTTTAAGGCAATGTTTTACAGCCTTGCCTGACACTAACTCTTTTAATCGCTTCTTACAACATACAGAGGCATGCTGTGTCTATTTGAACCAAGTACACACAGTTATATACATATATATATAATTTATTTTCAATAATCTTTGTTGGTTGATCCAAACTAATTATGGTGTAATCAATGTCAAGCACTCATGGGTAACTATATCAATATTAAGAACGAAAAAGAGAGACAATTTTACATATTCTCATCACACCTGTTATGTATATTTCAAATTCATTAAAACATCATTATGTAATAGTTATTTAATACATTGTTGACAGACAAGTGCTTAAAATGTAAACAATGTTTTGTTTTTCTTTTGATTTTTGGTATGCTTGCTGTCAAAAGGATGTTGTTCATCCAGGTTATAGCAGGTATATACTACATCACACTGGTGCTGGTTAGCAAGAGGTAGAGGAGTAGGAGCTGCTGTAGTGGAAGTAAGAGATGAAAATGCCTGAAGAAAGTGCTCTGCATGATGAATATACATACAAGTAGAGTCTTACATTCTAGATAGGGCAAGCAAAAAGAATTTCAATCAGTTGAGACTAGCCTCACAAATTCCCTTTCAGGGTGTTCAGAGACCAGAAATCTTGTAGTAGTTAACCTTGTCTTTATGCCAACTTGTCTTTAGATCCCTCAGCAAAGCATATGCACTTAACAAGTTTATTACACTGTAAATATCCAAATTTCACATAGTACACATACAATAAGCTTCCACACAGTTTCTGTCTACCAAATTTTGCTCGCAAGGCACAAACTATCACTTTTGTTTTACAGCTGGATGTAAAATAAATCAGAAATGCCTTTATCAGATCACATTCAGCATCGTTTTCAAATAGTACTCCACCATTTAAGACATGCTTTCTTTAGCTGGAAGCTTTTAAATATTGAAGAAAATTGACTGAGAAGAAAGGCTGATGAAATCCACTCCAGCAATACTTACTATAATAAAGATTTTATTAATGGAAATTGAATTTTTATGAACATTTCAAAATGTGTTTATAAAACTACTAACTTTAGAATTTTAAATATTTTAGAGATGAAACATTTAGAACAAAAAACAACAACCAAAAACAAACGATTAGAAAACAAATGAAAAATACACACAGCACACATGCAACAAAAAGACCAAACATATTTCAAAAGATGGACGAAATAAAACAAAACAAAACAAAAACAAGACAAGAAGAAAAAAAAGAAAAAAGATTCAAACAATACCTTGAGAAAAGTATTTATTTTCAGAATAGAAGATCTCAACTGAATTTAATTTGAAATGATACAACACTTTTATAGATTCAAAACTGTGAATGTTTCTAAAGAACAAATAAGCACACAGCTTGAAAATTCTTATTGTTTCACCATCTAATATCAAGTTGAATGGGAGAGAGTCAATTTGAAGATGTCACATAGGTCATGATAACATTGTTCACACATATGTGTGTGTGTGTGTAGATGACACAATGACAGACATATGTACATACACACATGCAAATATATACATAACACACAATACAGACTTTATGGAAATAATTCTTAACATAGACATGTGTGTGATATACATACATACATGTATATATATATATATATATACAATGATATTTAATAAATGGAAACTATATTTATAAAACCATATTTATTCTATTATATATATTTCAAGGGTACCAAAACTTTGGTACGTTTTCATCAGATAAAATACAAAGTTTGTTTTATAAATTTTGACATAGCCAAGAAAAGATATCTTAAGAAAAACTTGAACCGTTAAGGTATCTTTTCTTGGTTATGTCAAAATTTATAAAACACACTTCGTATTTTATCTGATGAAAGCGTACCAAAGTTTTGGTACCCTTGAAATATATATAATAGAATAAATATGGTTTTATAATATAGTTTCCATTTATTAAATATCATTGAATATTATACTCCAGAAAACTTGAGTGCTCTGAATCAGTTATAAACATTTATATTTGTTGAATTACCAACAAATTGAATATCCCTTTTGCTTATATATATATATATATATATATATATATATGTGTGTGTGTGTGTATAATGTATATCACACCTACATAAGAGTTAAGAGTTATTTCAATAAACTACGAATATATGTATGTATAAAGAGATAGATGTACACATGTCTGTGTGTCATATCACAATAAAATAAATAGTTGTGGGATAAAGGAGAACTTTACATTCATATAAATGGTGGTATGAATCTGAATTTAGATAGAAGAAACACATTTAACAATAACAACTTAACATCCATTTCTGAAGTGACAGAGAAATGAGAATTATTTTAACACAATACATGGATGTTTCTGCTTAGGTACAAACATCTGTATAGTTAAGGAGTTTGCTTCACAACCACATACTATCAGGGTTGATCCCACTGCTTAGCACCTCAAATAAAATTTATTGATACATGGTGAGGCTGGAATAAGTGGTGCGGTTGGGAAATCAGTAATTTTTCTAGGTTGACTCCATTTTAAAACCAGAATTGGTTGTTTAGTTTACATATTGAGACCTCAACCCATCTTATTTATTTTATAACATATGGTATTTCTAGAAACTTAATTTTTTTTGTCATGTAAAATGTTTTATAATGTATAAAGAATATTTGTTGTCGCAGGAATACTACCACTTAAAATAAATAAGCAGTGGAGTTGGAATAAGGACAGGATGGGGGGGGAGGGGGGGTAGTGACCATTAATGGAGATTTGAGAGTACATACATCGTTTATTCATTGTGTTGTGTTGTTTACATTAAGGAGATGTTAGAACATCTAAGAATACTGTATGGTATTTCTTCTGACTATGTTCAAATACTGCTGGGATCATCTAAGCCTTTCATTCTAAGCAGTACTAGGGTTAAGGGTTCTCCTCCCACATGTTTTGTCTCCCTTTCACTCACTCTCTGAAAGAAGTCAGTTTTGGTCAAACTTAGAGAGATGAACTCCACAAGTGTTTTATTGCTAAAGAAAGGCCACATCCCTTACAATTCCATCAGAAGATAAAAGCTCATTGATGGTGATAATGATGATGATATGCATATATATATATATATATATATATATATATATATATATATATATATATATATATATGTACAAATGAAAAAGATATATGAATATATATAGAGAGAAAGAACCATATATCGTACAAGAGTCTTCGATGATCGATTATATTGATTGATTTTGTAATGATCGATTATATAGATCGATTTTTAGCCACACTCTCCAGGTGTGAAATAGCTCTATATGTATTTGGTATATATACAACTAGCAGCAGTACCCAGCGTTGTCTGGGAAGGTAAAATAATATCTGCTTTGATGAAAAGGTGTTGATCTTAGCGACTGCTTCTCGATGACTCATCTATGGCCTCACACAGGCCATGCGGGGGAGGGTGGTGATGACCTCTATCACTGAGAAACGCGGGTGACTGACGAAGGGGCATGCTGGGGGAGGTAGGTAATGACCTCTAACACTAAGACAAATTTCCTCACGCTACTTGATTGGAAACCGATGAATTCTCAAATACACAACTAAAATCTCAGACGACGTCCGTGGCCATCGTTTTGCCTTTGACCATCTATAAGATGTGCAATGATAGGTTCTATCGTAGTATAAAAGTTGAACCAAATAAATTGATTTATGTGTGAGGTGGAGCCAACGTTTCAAATTTGAACGAAATCGGTTGAAAAATGTGGCAGAAATTTGAGAGAAAAGGTATTTTCGAATAATTAAGTGGCTGCCACGCCGTTCCTGAACAAAAGATCCAAAATGTAAAGCCACTTTAAGACGCGAAATAATCAGATCTAGCATAGTGTAAAATTTGAACAAAGTAGGTTGATTAATGTGGGAGCTAGAGCCAAAAAAGTCTAAAAAGTGGTATTTTTAAATATTTAAGCAGCTGCCACGCCATCCATAAACAACAAATGCAAAGTATAAAGCTATTACAGGATGTGCAATGATAAATTCTATTTTGCTTTAAAATTGGAACGAAATCGGTGGCAAAATGTGGGAGCCAGAGCCAAAATTCTTATTTTTTGATACCTAAAAAAAGGTGACTCCACTATCGATTTTTATCTGCAGAATGACCCTGGAATAAAAAAAAAAGATACGCTGATATATAGAAAACACTCCCCGATCGCTAATCTATGAGCCTGTAAAGTTTCATGAAAATCGGTCGTAAGATGTAGGCTCCTATAGGCAATACACAGACACACACACACATACTTAATTTTATATATATACAGATATACTATGTTTCTTGTACAATATATGACTCTTTCTCTCTATATATACACATATATCTTTTTCATTTGGTTTATTATGGCTCTAGATAAAGTCTATTGAGCTCACTTATTGAGAAACACAAAGTTTTAACATATTTGATATGTTTTGATTCATCCTTACGGGGTCGATAAAATAAAGTACCAGTAATGCACTGGGTAATTGCTGGCCTTGTGCCAAACGTAGAAACAATTATATATATATATGTGAGTGTGTATCTTATGTCCTGGGTATCACATTAAACTGCAAGGCTCCAGTTCAGGAGTTCAAGAGGGGTGGGGAATGTGGAGTTACACCTTAGTTGTTATCATTCCCAGTTCTGCTCTGGTCCAGGAGCAGTAGTACCTGTTAGGGCCCCATTTATGGGTTAAATAATTACCTTACTTGAGTGGCGCCAGTAAGGAATTATCAGCCATTGAAAAGAAACATATACATATATATATACATATATATATGAGTGTGTTTGTGAGCATGTTCTTTGCAAGAAAATTTCTAAATGAATTACTGGACAAGAAAAGCAAAACTCCAGACAACAAAACAAAACAATGGAATAAAAAACTGTTTCATATTTTTTAAAGGTGAGGGTGTGGCGCTGGTAGTATGGTGGATGGTAGCAAAAAGAAAAAAGAAAAGTGAAAGAAGAGAAAATTGGTTATTTGGTGTTGGTTTTCTGGAATTGTTAAGAACTTTAATTTGGACATCATATTAATTTTGGCTGGGAAAAACAAATGAAGCAACTTGCTCACTTCAAATTTCAACTACACTAAATTAATTTCCAAAATACACAACAAAAAAATAAACAAGAAAAATACCATTTCCCTACTCACACTGATGCACACACACACACACACATACAGTTATATACATACATATATATATGTGTGTGTGTACATATATATATATATATATTTATATACAAAAACACATATCTATACATACACACACACAGACATATATATCTATACACACACACAGACACACAGACACACAAACTCAATGATTAATGACAGGGAATGCTGGGAAGGGGTAAGGTGGTTGTATGTTTCACCATCTGGTATTTTAAGATTCAGCTTTCAGATTAACATTAAAAACTTTACACGAGAAAGCATTTTTAAAACTCATAAATCTTTTCCTACTGAAGATTTTTTTTCTTTTTAAAGCAATTAAACTTTGTAGGCGTAAACATTCTAATGGTGCTTAATTTCTATTTCAATATTTTGTTTCTATTGTTATTATTACTGCAAGGCCTTTTAGGGTGTCCTTTTATGTTGTGAGTACAAATCTAGGGTGGTGGATTGGGAGGAATCAGTGGAGCATTAGACACCATGCTCTCTAGCATAGAATTATGGCCCTTTACGTTCTGAGTTCAAATACCATCGAGGTAAGGTTTGCCTTTCATCCTTACAGGGTCGATAACATAAAGTACCAGTAATGCACTGGGATCGATTTAATCGATTTTCCACTCCCCCAAAACAATTGTTGGCCTTGTGCCTAAATCAGAAACTATTATTATCATCCTAATCATTAAGGCACTGGGATAATTGCTGGCCTTGTGCCAAAAGTAGAAACGATTATTATTATTATTAAAGTACCAGTAATGTACTGGGATAATTGCTGGCCTTGTGCCAAAAGTAGAAACGATTATTATTATTATTAAAGTACCAGTAATGTACTGGGATAATTGCTGGCCTTGTGCCAAAAGTAGAAACAATTATTATTATTATTAAAGTACCAGTAATGTACTGGGATAATTGCTGGCCTTGTGCCAAAAGTAGAAACAATTATTATTATTATTAAAGTACCAGTAATGTACTGGGATAATTGCTGGCCTTGTGCCAAAAGTAGAAACGATTATTATTATTATTAAAGTACCAGTAATGTACTGGGATAATTGCTGGCCTTGTGCCAAAAGTAGAAACGATTATTATTATTATTAAAGTACCAGTAATGTACTGGGATAATTGCTGGCCTTGTGCCAAAAGTAGAAACGATTATTATTATTATTAAAGCTACAAAGCCTTTTAGGCTGTCCTTTTATGCTGTGAGTGCAAATCCTGGGAAGGGTGATAAAACAACACCGTTGTTACTGGGGCTGGTTTAATTGACTGTTCCCTTCAGCTAGGGTATTCGGGGGGGGGGGGGGGGTACAGATTAGGTAACCAAATTGGGGTGGGCTTTATATGTCCGAAATTCCAATGTGTATATGTGTGTGTGTGTATGTGTGAGTATATATATATATATATATATATATATATATATATCATTCGTAAGAGGTGTGAGGAAGGACATCTGGTTGTAAACCATTGTCTGGAAACATCCAACTGAGAAAGGTGGTGATAATGATGGTGATACACATACATACATCCACACACATCCATATATATACATACATAAGTATATGTATGTATGTTACAGGGAGAGGGAGAGAGATGGATGGAGGGAAGGAGAGAAAGTGACAGGTGAGAGAGACAGAGAGAGAGAGAGAGATACAAGCTAGAGAGAATGAGGAGAGAATACGATAAAGAGAAAGAATGAGACAGCAAGATGAAGAGAACAAGAAATAGGAGAGAGAGAGAGGAGGAGGAGGAGAGAAGGCGAGAGAGAGAGAGCAAGAGAAAGAGAGCAAGAGGGAGAGAGGAGAAGGAGAGAGAAGGACAGAGACAGAGAGAGAGAGAGAGAGACAGAGAGAGAAGAGAGAGAGACAGCTGTTACAATGATAAATGGTGAATGAATTCATCTAATCAACAGAGAATTGTACCATATTTCCCAGAACACAGCTTTAGTTAAGAATATTAATAGTATTAAAGAGAACTTAGCAATATAAGATGAGAGGTTGTATCTGGTGAGAAATTTCCACTAAGTATGATTCAATTAAGTTGTGTAAGTAAATAGAGATGCCATGTATATATAAATACCACCTTCAGTAAGCAATTCTATTCTTCAATGCTTAAATATTTAGTTTATCACATTTATAGTTTAGACTTTAGACATAGATTTGTTTATGCATTGCTTTATATATTTTTCTTCAGCTAAATGCTTTCCTTCTGGTATCTGTGTGTGTGTATGTGTGAATGTGTGTGTGTGTGCGTGTATGTGTGTCTGTATGTATATATATGTGTATATGTGTGTGTGTATATATATATATATATATAGTAATAATAATAAATTTGAAGACTAAAATCCAAAGAGGGCTCGATAAGGATAAATATATATCAAATATATAAGATCAGAAGATCCCGTTAAGGGTGAAAGCAGCAATTCTTTGCTTAAACTTTAATCTGTTATTTTAATAAATATATATATATATTACGTGGTCTACTTCTACTGGGATTTATTGGCACTTCTTTACCCAGCGGTTATCCTCCATGTGCATCACAGGTCCATACCATCTCAGCCTTCTCTCCCGCACACCACAACTTATCCCTCTTATACCCAGTTCCTTTCTCAACTCATCTATGCTTGGTCGTTCACGCACATTGACATTGTACATCCAACGGAGCATACTAGCTTCATTTCTCTCCAGCCGTCGCATATCCTCTGCAGTTGCTGCCCATGTCTCACTACCATGCAGCATCGCGCATCTCATACAGGCATCATATAACCATCCTTTCGTATGCAGGGAGAAACCCTTCTTTGTCAACAAAGGAAGCAGCTCCCTAAACTTCTTCCAACCCATCCTTATTCTAGATACTATGGCCTCGGAACATCCTCCTCCCATGCTAATCTGATCACCTAGGTACCAGAAGCTATCAACCACTTCTATAGAACCCACCTGCATTGGAAAAATGTGTCTATCACTGCGATTACTACTGCTAACTTTCCCTGTATACATATATGTGTGTGTGTGTTTGTGTGCGTGATAAACACTTCTGTGATAAAATGAGACAAATTATATCATCATTATTATCATCATTTTAATGGTCGCTTCCCCTTCTAGCAAGGGTTGGACCAATTTATTGTATTTCATGTACGCATACACATACATAGAAGAATGTATGTATGTGTGTATGTTTATATATATATGTATTTACATACATGTATGTTTATACACACATACATATCTACAAGTATATATCATCATCATTTAAAATCCGTTTTCCCTGCTACCAAGAGGTAGATAAGTAGGTAGGTATGGCTCGATGTGTACACCCCGACCTTCCCTTTTTGCATACTGGTGATAAGTAGGTAGGTATGGCTCGATGTGTACACCCCGACCTTCCCTTTTTGCATACTGGTGATAAGTAGGTGGGTATGGCTCGATGTGTACACCCCGACCTTCCCTTTTTGCATACTGGTGATAAGTAGGTAGGTATGGCTCGATGTGTACACCCCGACCTTCCCTTTTTGCATACTGGTGATAAGTAGGTGGGTATGGCTCGATGTGTACACCCCGACCTTCCCTTTTTGCATACTGGTGATAAGTAGGTAGGTATGGCTCGATGTGTACACCCCGACCTTCCCTTTTTGCATACTGGTGATAAGTAGGTGGGTATGGCTCGATGTGTACACCCCGACCTTCCCTTTTTGCATACTGGTGATAAGTAGGTGGGTATGGCTCGATGTGTACACCCCGACCTTCCCTTTTTGCATACTGGTGATAAGTAGGTAGGTATGGCTCGATGTGTACACCCCGACCTTCCCTTTTTGCATACTGGTGATAAGTAGGTAGGTATGGCTCGATGTGTACACCCCGACCTTCCCTTTTTGCATACTGGTGATAAGTAGGTGGGTATGGCTCGATGTGTACACCCCGACCTTCCCTTTTTGCATACTGGTGATAAGTAGGTAGGTATGGCTCGATGTGTACACCCCGACCTTCCCTTTTTGCATACTGGTGATAAGTAGGTGGGTATGGCTCGATGTGTACACCCCGACCTTCCCTTTTTGCATACTGGTGATAAGTAGGTAGGTATGGCTCGATGTGTACACCCCGACCTTCCCTTTTTGCATACTGGTGATAAGTAGGTGGGTATGGCTCGATGTGTACACCCCGACCTTCCCTTTTTGCATACTGGTGATAAGTAGGTGGGTATGGCTCGATGTGTACACCCCGACCTTCCCTTTTTGCATACTGGTGATAAGTAGGTAGGTATGGCTCGATGTGTACACCCCGACCTTCCCTTTTTGCATACTGGTGATAAGTAGGTAGGTATGGCTCGATGTGTACACCCCGACCTTCCCTTTTTGCATACTGGTGATAAGTAGGTGGGTATGGCTCGATGTGTACACCCCGACCTTCCCTTTTTGCATACTGGTGATAAGTAGGTAGGTATGGCTCGATGTGTACACCCCGACCTTCCCTTTTTGCATACTGGTGATAAGTAGGTAGGTATGGCTCGATGTGTACACCCCGACCTTCCCTTTTTGCATACTGGTGATAAGTAGGTAGGTATGGCTCGATGTGTACACCCCGACCTTCCCTTTTTGCATACTGGTGATAAGTAGGTAGGTATGGCTCGATGTGTACACCCCGACCTTCCCTTTTTGCATACTGGTGATAAGTAGGTGGGTATGGCTCGATGTGTACACCCCGACCTTCCCTTTTTGCATACTGGTGATAAGTAGGTAGGTATGGCTCGATGTGTACACCCCGACCTTCCCTTTTTGCATACTGGTGATAAGTAGGTAGGTATGGCTCGATGTGTACACCCCGACCTTCCCTTTTTGCATACTGGTAAATTTCTTCATTTAAGTTACCATATGTTAAAAAACTGGTTCCGGTCTTGAAATACAGTTTAAGTTGTTAGTTGTAGTGTTGTATATGTTTGTTGTGGGTTTGTGGGATGTAACATCACCACTACTTATGCCACTACCACCACCAGT
>OZ024752.1:4504697-4562197 GCA_964016885.1 Eledone cirrhosa | reverse complement strand
CCCTGATAAAGCTCCCTTGCTAAGGGTCAGGTATTGCTGTTAAACTGAGTAACAAATTATGTCTACCATCCAGGTGAGCCACCACTGGATTTGAACTCAAAATGCAAATAAAAGGAACAAATGCCACAAGACAACCTGGCTAACACCATATCCACCATTGATACTTTGTGTTATATTATTAACCCAGTGAAGTTGATAAGAGCTTGGCTAAATGGGAAACAGTCTATGTTTAATCCATTTAACCTTGTACACCATACAATATTCATTAGGGTTGGCGGACTGCTGTGGTCATTAGATGAAGGAACACATTTTCCCCTCCCTAGTTCAAGCAAAGCAGTGGAGCAAACATCATGATGGACTTGGCTGATAGCTGAATCAGATGACAAAACATTTATTTGACACAACTTCACAAGTCAAAAGACATTAACCCTTTAGCATTTAAACTGCCTGTATTCGGCCAGCATTCTCCCAATTCTTTCTGTTTAAATCAGTAATAACCAACTGCTCATACTTATGTTAAGGTACTGTTCTCAAAATCTCATAGATTGAGTACTATGTGAGATAATTATGTAAAATATAGCCTTTACCTTGAAAACAGAATAGTAAATATAGAGTAATGTAAATGTTAAAGGGTTAAACAAAATAATGGTTTTTAAATAAACACAAGGCCACAAAAGTTGGCAGAAGGCACAATCAATTAGCTCAGCCCAAGTATTGGTATTTTATTTTGTCAACTTTATTAGAAAATAAGGTAAAATCAACAGGATTCTGATTTAGAAAGTAAAATGATGAAATTAAAAACTGAAAACCGTTTATCTTATGTTCTACCATATCTGCCAGTCTATCTGATATTAATAATAAAATAAATGTGTCTTAAACATTTTCCAGCTTTCTGACCAAAATTTGCTAAAAAAAAAACCTCCCACACACACATATTTCAATTATATAATATGTGTAGAAAAAAAGTGTTATAGAAAATATACACAGATTTTCGTGTTTTACAAAGTCTACTGGATAATGTGTAACCATTTTTCTATACATATTTCCTTGTTTATAAAGTCAAAATGTCTATGAGCAGATAATTGACAGCACCAAAGCTTGCTGTAGAGCGTACATCTTTTAAACTGATAGAAATTATTCTTTCAAGGTAAAAATAAAAAGCTAACTCCTAGTTAAACAAGAGAAAGGGAAAAGGAAAGAGTGAGAGTGAAATGAGACAGCTTACTCATGGCTATCTTGACAACTAAATGAGCAAGAGATCTTGTCTTCTCTTTAAATAAAACATGGCTCACAGGCTTCATGTCTCTCACTGGCTAAAATAACATATGTGACAGCAGTGAAATTAAAATATCACCTGCATAAGGTCGCTATACATGCATACTTACACATTCGCACCAACAAGCTTTCTCTCATTCATTATATAAATATTCATGATAAACACAGAGGCACACACACACACACACACATGCACACACACACGCGCGCACACAAATTGATTAAACTAAAGTGTTTGTTTTTCTGTGAGCATGTAAGAGTGTGCATGGATATGTGAGAGAATATAAATACAAATGCATGGGTGCTTGAAGGTTTTGTGTAGAGGAAGGGCGACATTCTTAACCCTTTTCGGGGCCTCTGAGACAGGTAGGAATATGAAAAAACAAAATCCTCCAATTGGAGACCTTGTCTGAATATTTAAAATATTCTGGCTTATAGTGGCATATATTTACAATATTCTGGCTAAAGGTACTCAAGAGTCAGGTGGTGGTGTTAAACCGAACCATGGATTAAGTCTACTGCCGTTGTAGCTCACAGTGGAGTTTGAACTTAAAACACGAGTCAGAACAAATACTGCAAGGCATCTTGTCCAATTCTCTTACAATTCTGCCTTCCACCATCCTGGATGGATAGTTTATTCTAGTAACCCCACCCCTTGATAGAATGTAAAGCAAGGTTGATCTTTGTGGGATTTGAATTTAGAAGACAGAGAGGGAGAACTAAAATGAATATGTCTCAGCATGTGAAGTGTAGAAAAAAAAAATTCAATTAAAATATAGTGAAACCTCGGTTCACAAATTCATTCCTGAAGGCTGTTCATCATCCAAAATGTTCGCAAACTGAAACTATTTTTCCCATACAAGATGTTGAGAAAGACTGTGTGTGAAAGACAGATAGATGTCACCATACTAACTAACACAGCAAATGACACTTTCCTGCTGATACTCCCAGCTTGTCACCATTTGTTGTTACCAGCTGTGTGTTCATTTTCGAGACACTGTTCATAAACTGAGACATTTTATGTTTGGAAAAACTGTTCGTGAACTGAGGTTCCACTCTATGAAATAAACTTAAATGGAATTTAACAGTTCACATATATGCACATTCAGTTCACCTCTAACTACATCTCGGGAGGGTTAATGGGTGTTTTAATGATAGGGCACCTCAATCCTATCATGAAAAGCAACATGAAATGAAGTGTCTTGCTCAAGAACTCATCACATCAGGCATACACTGGGGCTGAGGGTTGGCATGCCTGAGCTGGGCAGTGGTGTGAGCTTCTGCTGGCCTACAAAATAAATTGAAATAAATTGTGTTTATCACCTCTGCTGGCTAAACTCCCTCCCATGTGTCCCCGTCACAGCACCAAATTAGGTTAGGTGTGAAAGCGAGAGCTCTGCACTATAACCAATGCAATGCTTGGATTGCACTATCCTAAAGTACATATACTTGGGAACCACTTAAGAAACCAATCGCCAAATAAACTCTATTGAAATGAACTTACACTGTGAATTCCTTTGATGGGGCTGGCTCAAACCACCTCAGGTGAACGCTGCTCCAAGTATTACTAAAAGTACACACCGCACAGTCTAGGAATTGAACCTATGACCTTATAATCATGAGGTTAACACCCTACCACTATGCCACATGTATATGAATGATTATCAAGAAAACAAATTATGTTTATATAGATATGTATACTTCTAACATAATGTTACAACAGATTCCCACGACTGCATCATAACCCAAGCCTGGTCTGGTCCCAGCGACATATCTCATTCTATTTCTCTCTTTCGCTACCATTTTTTACTCTCTCTTTTTACATCCTACAGATATATAACAAACATACACACATAATTGTACAAAAGTGTATGCGCACATGTATGTGTGTGTGTGTATATATATATATATATATATATCGTATGTCACAAAAGGATGTCTAATATGCAAGCTTATATATATATATATATATATATATATATATATATATATATATATATGATGGCTGCCCCCTCGTTATCGAGTACGGTCATTGCACGATATACCATTATTAATAATAATTAATTAATTCTATCGTGCAATGCCTGTGCTTGAAGATATTTTTTAAAGTGAGGAAAAACTGTGCACTGAGCCAATCCCACTCTCTGAGCAACAGTAGCTAATACCCGAAAAGAAGAAAAGATCAACATCATCGGTAACTACTGAGCCGCAGGTTTTATATCGGAGTTATCCCAGTTTCCTGAGTTGCCTTCTCCTAGAAGAATGCCCTGACAAATGCTAGGGGTCCTTCACGCCCAGTGGTTTAACCGCGCGATCGGGTGTCCAGCCCGACTATTTCTATGTCCCCGCGCATATACATACACATGCACCCATGCATATACACATATACTCACACATGTACATGTGTATATACATATTTACACACTTTTGGATGGCCGTTGACCCTTATGAGTTCTTCCGCCCTTTGTCAGGTTTTGTTTTTTGTCCTGCAGGGTGTCCAAAATCACCCTCCTCACTAAGTAAACTTGGTGGGGTTGCCTGTTTAGTCGCCAACGACCCGACCATGTGACAGGTTGTACTGGGTTACATGTTACCAGTAGCACTCGAGAGTGACCCAACATATATCTATATATATGTACACAGGATATCCACAAAAGATGTATACACACTTCAACAACATTCTAATAAAAGTGTGTATACATTTTTGGGATACCCTGCATATCTATATATACACGGTGTGGACGATATTTGTTTGCAATTTTCAACTGCTAATTTTATGCAAATTTTTTTACTTCCGTTGTCACTCTTGTCTTCATAAAAACAGTGACTATATTTCCATTATTTATTTTCAGAATAATTGATTATGAATAATTTTGAACCTCCAAATTTGTGGAAGAGACACGGAGTCTTCTTGAAAATCCGCGCCGGGAGGACAAATAAGGCCAGAAGATCAACTCCCAGAACAACAGGTGGCTCGCTGTCTCATACAAAGACGTGGCCAGAGTCATGCAGACAAAGTTTCCAGTGACAACATTGGTCTTAGGTGTCGTCAGCAGTCAAGGTGACGTCATGCCACCTCACTTCTTCCCTGCGGGCCTCAAGCTGAACACCGATGGCTACATCCACGTTCTGAGCGAGGTAGTAAATCCCTGGATCGACCAGGTAGCTGCAGGTAGGCCATACGGTGGCAGCAAGACTCAGCGCCCTGCCATACCAGCCGAAAGACCCAAGCCTGGCTGTCAGAGAACTTCGTCGACCACACTTCACCTGACATCTGGCCTCCCAGTTCGCCTGACTGCAACCCCCTCGACTTCTATGTGTGGGGCACAGCGGAACGAGACACCAACAGATCTAGCTACAATACATAAGACGATCGGAAGGCCAGGATCACAAGTGCCTTTAGGGGCCTAAGTCGGGGGACAGTGACGAAGGCCTGTAGCCGGTTCCGAGGCCTTGAGGCCATCAGCAAAGCCAATGGCGAGTTTATCGAGTGAGATCGAAAGAACAAGTCATGAAGACAAACTGACCCAAGTTTGATAAATAAATCTTAAAAAATAAAACTACTGTTATTTTTTCCTAGACAGTAATCTTGCGAACAAATATCGTCCGCACCCTGTATATATATAGAGAGAGATAGCGGGGAGAGAGAGAGAGACACACACCCATATATATATATATATATATATATATATATATATATAAACAATGAGTTATATGGTTTGTGTATTATTATTCAACAGAGTTAATTTTATAACAGATTTGAAGCACTCTACAATTTTAATATTAACAATATTAATAAATGGAAAATGTCTTTATAAAATAAAATAAATGTGGTATTATTAAGATATTTTCCATTTATTAATATTGTTTATATATATACATATATATACATATATATATATATATATATATATATATATATATATATATATATATATATATATATATATATATATAATTGGAAATCAGTAAAATCGAATCTCTGGCGGTTTGCAAGTAAAGTCGGCCTACTTATATGAAATGATGAGTTAGCAAAGCACTCGATAAGGTAGGACCTCAGAGTAATAACATACGTTTAAATAGCTTGACAAATCGAACATTGTGGTAGGCGAAACTAACACACAATACATACCAAAGTAACGATAGAACTAATCAGGTACTGGTATTGATATATTGATATCCATCCATGAAATACTTCATTATATTCTATAGTTACTAGAGCAGCAGGAGAGGGGGAGAGAGAGAGAGAGAGAGAGAGAGAGAGAGAGAGAGAGAGAGAGAGAGAGAGAGAGAGAGAGAGAGAGAGAGCAGTGAACAGTGTCTGGGAAAAATATCTCTCTCTTGATATATATCCTACCCTACAGATATTTGGTTTCAAGATCAAGATACACTCATCAGCATACTGCTGCTACTACTACTACTACTACTATTACTAATACTGCTGCCACTACTACCATTACTACCACCACCACCACTGCTACTACTACTACTACTACTACTGCCACTACTGCCATTACTACCACCACCAGCACTATTACTACTACTACTACTACCACCAACACTACTACTACTACAACTACTACTACTACTACTACTGCTGCCACTACTACCATCACCACCACCACCACTACTACTACTACTACTACTACTACTACTACTACTACTACCACCACCAACACTACCACTACCACCACTGCTTTAGTTGTTTGTTTTGAATCATCACATGACCATCATCATCACTGTCAATGTCAAGATCACTGTTAATGTCATTATTATTAGCATATAATACTAGTAATACTAATATATATATTTATATATCACCCACCCACCCTCACACTTCCTCCCTCTCTCAATATGTGTGTGGAGGGAGAGGGAGAGAAATAGCTATATATAATTAACCCCTATGGGATTTGAACTCAGAACACAGAAGCCAGAATTACAAAACATTCAATCTGATGCTCTAATGACTGCCATTTGGCCACTTTACACGTGCTTAGTTGTTCGTACTGCAATGTTGCATGGCAGTAAGATAAGAGCCTTGAGTGCAGCAGATTTGTGGCAGCTTAAAAGAAATGAGGTATGCATGCTTCTCTTATGTGTAATGTTAGAGCCTGCTTCTCTTATGTGTAATGTTAGAGCCTGCTTCTCTTATGTGTAATGTTAGAGCATGCTTCTCTAGATGTGTAATGTTAGAGCCTGCTTCTCTTATGTGTAATGTTAGAGCCTGCTTCTCTAGATGTGTAATGTTAGAGCCTGCTTCTCTTATGTGTAATGTTAGAGCATGCTTCTCTAGATGTGTAATGTTAGAGCCTGCTTCTCTAGATGTGTAATGTTAGATCCTGCTTCTCTTATGTGTAATGTTAGAGCCTGCTTCGCTTATGTGTAATGTTAGAGCCTGCTTCTCTTATGTGTAATGTTAGAGCCTGCTTCTCTAGATGTGTAATGTTAGAGCCTGCTTCTCTAGATGTGTAATGTTAGAGCCTGCTTCTCTTATGTGTAATGTTAGAGCCTGCTTCTCTTATGTGTAATGTTAGAGCCTGCTTCTCTTATGTGTAATGTTAGAGCCTGCTTCTCTTATGTGTAATGTTAGAGCCTGCTTCTCTAGATGTGTAATGTTAGAGCCTGCTTCTCTAGATGTGTAATGTTAGAGCATGCTTCTCTAGATGTGTAATGTTAGAGCCTGCTTCTCTAGATGCGTAATGTTAGAGCCTGCTTCTCTAGATGTGTAATGTTAGAGCATGCTTCTCTAGATGTGTAATGTTAGAGCCTGCTTCTCTAGATGTGTAATGTTAGAGCATGCTTCTCTAGATGTGTAATGTTAGAGCCTGCTTCTCTAGATGTGTAATGTTAGAGCCTGCTTCTCTAGATGTGTAATGTTAGAGCCTGCTTCTCTTATGTGTAATGTTAGACCCTGCTTCTCTTATGTGTAATGTTAGAGCCTGCTTCTCTTATGTGTAATGTTAGAGCCTGCTTCTCTAGATGTGTAATGTTAGAGCCTGCTTCTCTTATGTGTAATGTTAGAGCCTGCTTCTCTTATGTGTAATGTTAGAGCATGCTTCTCTAGATGTGTAATGTTAGAGCCTGCTTCTCTAGATGTGTAATGTTAGAGCCTGCTTCTCTAGATGTGTAATGTTAGAGCCTGCTTCTCTTATGTGTAATGTTAGAGCCTGCTTCTCTTATGTGTAATGTTAGAGCCTGCTTCTCTAGATGTGTAATGTTAGAGCCTGCTTCTCTTATGTGTAATGTTAGAGCCTGCTTCTCTAGATGTGTAATGTTAGAGCCTGCTTCTCTAGATGTGTAATGTTAGAGCCTGCTTCTCTAGATGTGTAATGTTAGAGCCTGCTTCTCTAGATGTGTAATGTTAGAGCCTGCTTCTCTAGATGTGAAATGTTAGAGCCTGCTTCTCTAGATGTGTAATGTTAGAGCCTGCTTCTCTAGATGTGTAATGTTAGAGCCTGCTTCTCTTATGTGTAATGTTAGAGCCTGTGTCTCTAGATGTGTAATGTTAGAGCCTGCTTCTCTTATGTGTAATGTTAGAGCCTGCTTCTCTAGATGTGTAATGTTAGAGCCTGCTTCTCTAGATGCGTAATGTTAGATCCTGCTTCTCTTATGTGTAATGTTAGAGCCTGCTTCTCTAGATGTGTAATGTTAGAGCCTGCTTCTCTTGTGTGTAATGTTAGAGCCTGCTTCTCTTGTGTGTAATGTTAGAGCCTGCTTCTCTAGATGTGTAATGTTAGAGCCTGCTTCTCTAGATGTGTAATGTTAGAGCCTGCTTCTCTTATGTGTAATGTTAGAGCCTGCTTCTCTAGATGTGTAATGTTAGAGCCTGCTTCTCTAGATGTGTAATGTTAGAGCATGCTTCTCTAGATGTGTAATGTTAGAGCCTGCTTCTCTAGATGTGTAATGTTAGAGCCTGCTTCTCTTGTGTGTAATGTTAGAGCCTGCTTCTCTAGATGTGTAATGTTAGAGCCTGCTTCTCTTATGTGTAATGTTAGAGCCTGCTTCTCTTGTGTGTAATGTTAGAGCCTGCTTCTCGAGATGTGTAATGTTAGAGCCTGCTTCTCTTATGTGTAATGTTAGAGCCTGCTTCTCTTGTACGTAATGTTAGAGCCTGCTTCTCGAGATGTGTAATGTTAGAGCCTGCTTCTCTAGATGTGTAATGTTAGAGCCTGCTTCTCTTATGTGTAATGTTAGAGCCTGCTTCTCTTATGTGTAATGTTAGAGCCTGCTTCTCTTATGTGTAATGTTAGAGCCTGCTTCTCTAGATGTGTAATGTTAGAGCCTGCTTCTCTAGATGTGTAATGTTAGAGCCTGCTTCTCTTATGTGTAATGTTAGAGCCTGCTTCTCTAGATGTGTAATGTTAGAGCCTGCTTCTCTAGATGTGTAATGTTAGAGCCTGCTTCTCTTATGTGTAATGTTAGAGCCTGCTTCTCTAGATGTGTAATGTTAGAGCCTGCTTCTCTTATGTGTAATGTTAGAGCCTGCTTCTCTTATGTGTAATGTTAGAGCCTGCTTCTCTAGATGTGTAATGTTAGAGCCTGCTTCTCTAGATGTGTAATGTTAGAGCCTGCTTCTCTAGATGTGTAATGTTAGAGCCTGCTTCTCTTATGTGTAATGTTAGAGCATGCTTCTCTAGATGTGTAATGTTAGAGCCTGCTTCTCTAGATGTGTAATGTTAGAGCCTGCTTCTCTAGATGTGTAATGTTAGAGCCTGCTTCTCTTATGTGTAATGTTAGAGCCTGCTTCTCTTATGTGTAATGTTAGAGCCTGCTTCTCTAGATGTGTAATGTTAGAGCCTGCTTCTCTAGATGTGTAATGTTAGAGCCTGCTTCTCTTATGTGTAATGTTAGAGCCTGCTTCTCTAGATGTGTAATGTTAGAGCCTGCTTCTCTTATGTGTAATGTTAGAGCATGCATCTCTAGATGTGTAATGTTAGAGCCTGCTTCTCTTATTTGTAATGTTAGAGCATGCATCTCTAGATGTGTAATGTTAGAGCCTGCTTCTCTTATGTGTAATGTTAGAGCATGCATCTCTAGATGTGTAATGTTAGAGCCTGCTTCTCTAGATGTGTAATGTTAGAGCCTGCTTCTCTTATGTGTAATGTTAGAGCCTGCTTCTCTAGATGTGTAATGTTAGAGCCTGCTTCTCTTATGTGTAATGTTAGAGCATGCATCTCTAGATGTGTAATGTTAGAGCCTGCTTCTCTAGATGTGTAATGTTAGAGCCTGCTTCTCTTATGTGTAATGTTAGAGCCTGCTTCTCTAGATGTGTAATGTTAGAGCCTGCTTCTCTTATGTGTAATGTTAGAGCATGCATCTCTAGATGTGTAATGTTAGAGCCTGCTTCTCTAAATGTGTAATGTTAGAGCCTGCTTCTCTTATGTGTAATGTTAGAGCATGCTTCTCTAGATGTGTAATGTTAGAGCCTGCTTCTCTAGATGTGTAATGTTAGAGCCTGCTTCTCTTATGTGTAATGTTAGAGCCTGCTTCTCTTATGTGTAATGTTAGAGCCTGCTTCTCTTATGTGTAATGTTAGAGCATGCTTCTCTAGATGTGTAATGTTAGAGCATGCATCTCTAGATGTGTAATGTTAGAGCCTGCTTCTCTTATGTGTAATGTTAGAGCCTGCTTCTCTAGATGTGTAATGTTAGAGCATGCATCTCTAGATGTGTAATGTTAGAGCATGCTTCTCTAGATGTGTAATGTTAGAGCATGCATCTCTAGATGTGTAATGTTAGAGCCTGCTTCTCTTATGTGTAATGTTAGAGCCTGCTTCTCTTATGTGTAATGTTAGAGCATGCATCTCTAGATGTGTAATGTTAGAGCCTGCTTCTCTTATGTGTAATGTTAGAGCCTGCTTCTCTTATGTGTAATGTTAGAGCATGCACCTCTAGATGTGTAATGTTAGAGCCTGCTTCTCTTATGTGTAATGTTAGAGCATGCATCTCTAGATGTGTAACGTTAGAGCATGCATCTCTAGATGTGTAATGTTAGAGCCTGCTTCTCTTATGTGTAATGTTAGAGCATGCATCTCTAGATGTGTAACATTAGAGCATGCATCTCTAGATGTGTAATGTTAGAGCCTGCTTCTCTTATGTGTAATGTTAGAGCATGCATCTCTATGTGTAATGTTAGAGCCTGCTTCTCTTATGTGTAATGTTAGAGCCTGCATCTCTAGATGTGTAATGTTAGAGCACAAGTTATCTGAGAAAAGAAATGAGTACAAGAGAAATTGAATGTAGCAAGAGAGACAATTACACTGAGACGGGCATTTGATGTGTAAGGAGAGCAGAAGTTGTATAAAAATGGTGTTGAGTACTGGAGGTGCAGAGAAGGACAACAAAGAAGACATGGGATCAGGGTTTCATTCAGACCTTTGGGGCCCTGGGACACTTCAGGTTTTGGGGGCCCCTAATACACAAAAAATTATAATACAGAATAACCCCCCCCCCCCAATTTTACATATCAAAGTTAGCTTGGTGCCAGTAATTAGAGTTGAAAAGGTATATACAAATATTAAATTCAAAAATTCTAACCATCCTAAAACTAAAAAGCCCAGCTGAGGTCACAAATAAATTGCTACAGCCATTGCAGGTTTCTACAGCTGGATGCCCTTCCTAACACCTACCTCATTTACAGTGAGTGCTGGGTGCTTTTTTACCGTGGAACCTCCATGACCACTTTGTAGTGGGAGGGTGTGGGGGCATATTGTCTATATGCTTCAGCTTGTACCCGCGGGAAGTCGGGCCTTCTGTATTACTGCGTGACGCCATAGGTCACAGTCCTGTGTCATCACTTTTGAGAGGTGCAATTGGGTAAGGTCAGCTTTTATCACCTCATCCCTGGTTTTCTTGGGTCTCCCCACTCCAAGGCTTCCATCGACTTTTAGTGCTCTGCACCTTTTTATGCACCTTTTTATAATATAATATATATATATCATCATCACCGTTTTACGTCCATTCTTCCACGCTAGCATGGGTTAGACAGGTTGTCCTGTTGTGGGCAGTGTCCAGTCGGCTGACCTTGTCTTGCTCATACAGAAACTGATTCTGGCTTGATTTCTACAGCTGGATGCCCCTCCTAACACCAACCTCATTTACTGGGTACTTTTTTCCCGTGGCGCCTACACGTCCAACATACAGTGAGTGCTGGGTACTTTTTTCCCGTGGCGCCTATACGTCCACTTTACAGTGTGGGCTGGGTGCTTTTTTGCCGTGGCACCTCCATGACCACTTTGCAGTGGAATGATAGGAACCCCAGTCCCTATCATCTCATTTCTACAGCTGAGTAAACTGGAGCAATGTGAAATAAAGTGTCTTGCTCAAGGAAACAACACATCACCCGGTCTGAGAATTGAACTCACAGCCTTTCGATTGCAAGCCCAATGCTCCAACCACTAAGCCATGTGCCTTCACACACACACACACACATATATATATATATATTTTTTTTCTTGTTTTCTTATTTTCCTCTTAGAGTTTGCTCTTTTTTCTCTTTTTTCTTTCTTTTCTTTCCTTTTCTCCATACCCCAACGGCTTATTTTAAATCTACTGTGATTTAAACATATCCGACACTAATTTGCATAATAGAATAAATAAATTTAATAACCCCACTATCCGGGAGCTTCCAACAGAAATGGTCGCATTCTTTAAGGGTATGTCAATATTTATTTATAAAACTGCTCTATATATTATTTTATCTGATGAAAGCACACCATAATTTAACTTGGTGTCCTTGAAATATGTATAATGAAATAAATATGGTTTTATAAATATAGTTTCCATTTGTTAATATATTGTATTTTTACTCCAATTATTTGTTGAGTGCTTTATATCAGTTATAAAAATATTTGCTTGTTGTATCCCAACAATTTAAATAGAACTTCTACACATATATATACACACACACACACACACACACACACACCAAACAGATATATATATATATACACTCTTGCCTCAAGTGGGACTACCCCCGTCCAAACCCATGCAAGCGTGGAACACGGACGTTAAACGTTGATGATGATGATGATGACACACACACACCAAACAGATATATATATATATATATATACACACACACACACACCAGACAGATATATATATATATATACACACACACACACACACACCAAACAGATATATATATATATATATATATATGCATGCACAGACACAGGAAAATTGAAAATGATGTTGAGTAATCTATTAATTTGTTCTGTTTCTATAATTTTCACTCATTTATTTCAATTAATTGACAACAAACTTTCATCCTATATACACTCTCTCTCTCTCTCTCTCTCTCAGACACACACACTCTCTCTCTCTCAGGCACTCTCTTTCTCTCTCTCTCTCAGACACACACACTCTCTCTACCTCTCTCTCTCTCAGACACACACTTAAACACATTCTCCTTCTCTTTACATGTAATAGATATAGAATTATTGGATATACTATTTACTATTCTGAAATGGCCTTCCTGAGAGGACTCAGATTACCAACAATTGTAAACATTGGAACCTCTTCACCAACGATGGCACACCTATATAGTGGCAGAATCCGTTAGAAATAGCAGCCATATATTACTCAAATTATACCCTTTTGTTTTAATAAAATAACAACAGCGTGTATAATGTACTCTTAGATATATGTATGATGGCTGGAAGTAAGATAGTATATCTAGGAATATGCAGCAAATTGCCAGATTTGTTTGAGTGTTGGGCAAAATAACGTAAGGTATTTGTTCTGCATCTTTACACTCTAAATTTAAATCTTGCAACTTGCCAAAACCAATTCTACCTTTCAACCATCTGGAATTAATAAAATAGTACCAGTCCAAGGTGGTTGATTAATAATAATAATGAAAATTATTGTGTACAGAGCTCAGGTGCACTACAACTCATCAAAAGTGCATGTATAGTACATAGAATACTGCACAAATGCCAGGTAAGTGAACAGTGTATGAGTCATGATATACACACAGATACATGCCTGCGTGTGTATGGAGGGGGAATATCAGGTGTAGTGTTGGCGAATTTCGAGAACCATGGAAGTTTTGACGGATGCAATGTCCCGACAGCTAATAGCTGATGATGGTAGTTTGTTCCAAGCTTCAGCAACTCTGAGTGTGAAAAAATGTTTCCAAAAGTCATGGGAGCTGTGCTGTTTTGTGACTTTGTAAGCATGCCCACAGGTGCTAGACACATGTTAGAGTGTAAGATAAAATGCCTTGCAGTATTTGTTTTGTTCGTTCATGTTCTGAGTTCAAATACCACTCTGCTATACTTGAGTGGAAGATTTATTCAGCTACCCAACAGCACATAGCCCTTGGGTAGGTTTAGTAGGGTTTACTCATTTTGAAATCATTTGAGCAATGTCTCATGTTTGAGGACACCTTACCCTCATAACAATGACAATCCCAGAGACTCATCAGGCTGGGCTTATCCCAGTTTTGTGATGTAAAGCAACTGAGAGTACAAGATTTCCTCCTGGTCAGGATGCCAGTCCATCACAGGGTTAACCCCCCCAGCTATTATTGGTACTCGTTTTCAGCTGTGTATACTAGAGCAGCATGAAATTAAGTGTTTTCTTCAAGAACAGATCAGACATCCCAGCCACATATAACATTATGATTGTAAGCCCAACATACTTACCACTAGGCCATGCACCTCCACATGCACTACATTACTGCTACTTTATTTTATCAACTCAACTCCAGGAGCATAAAAAGTAAAATTTACCTGAGCAGAACTTGAACTCAGAATGTAAAGGGCCAGAATAAATAATGGTTTCTACTTTAGGCACAAGGCCAGCAATTACCCAGTGCATTACTGGTACTTTATTTTATCAATCCCGTAAGCGTGAAAGGAAAATTTAACCTCGGTGGGATTTGAACTCAGAATATAAAGGGCTGTAACTCTATGCCATAAAGCATGTTGTCTGATGCTCTACTGATACAGAAAATCCACCTAAAGTGCCGGAATAAATAATTGTTTCTATTTTAGGCACAAGGCCAGTACATTACTGGTACTTTATTTTATCGACTCCGTAAGGATGAAAGGCAAAGTTAACCTCGGTGGGATTTGAACTCAGAACGTAAAGGGCCATAATCTATGCTAAGGCATTTTGTCCAATGTGTTATTGATTCTACCAATCCATCTTAGTGATTATCACAAACTATGATATAGTGGTCCTCTTTCTAACTGTCCTGAAAGCTACAGAGTAGGGCTTTTATCACTGTTAAACAACCACATGGTATCTACTATTTTTAGCATTTCAAACAACCACATGGTTGCTCCCATGTTGGGTTCATGGTAGTGAAATAAGATGGTGTGACACAAGACAAAATAAACAAGACACACATCTGGAAGAAGCATGCTCTGTCTTAAACTAGGAATAAGTTAAAATATTTTGTTAGTGTCTGTAAGGAAATCACCTCCATAATGTAATTTCTACAGAGAAAGGAGGAAATAGAAGAAAAGAAAGGCCCAGAGGCTGAGAAAGGAGGAAATAGAAGAAAAGAAAGGCCCAGAGGCTGAGAAAGGGACAGTAAAGGTTCACCCATGACCTTTTATTTTCAGTAGAAAATTTGTTCACAATAACAAAAATTCTGCAGTTCCTCTGATTGCATTCATCCATAGCTTAGCTTGGCTCCAGGCACTTTCAAAGCCAAGCAATGTGAAGAGACAAGCTATCACCTTCCCTCCAACTCAAAGAAAGACAAAATGGAAGACAAACTAATAAGGAAACCACAATGTGGTCGTTTAAACTGCCAGAAATAGCAACTAAGCTTTCTTCAAATCACACTCTAACTTTTTAAAAAAGGAAGGATATATTGTGTGTATTTACAAAAGAAAAATAATCGCTCTCTCTCTGAATATGAATATATATATTATTAGTACAGATTAAAAGTTTAAGTAATGAATTTCTGCTTTCACTCTAAGCAGGATCATCTAAAACTGATAAAAGTCAATCTGTAGATGCAGTAAGGTATGTGACCTAGTGGTTAGGGTGCTGGACTTCCAATGGCAATGTTATAGTTTTGGTTCCTGGACCAGATGGTGTGTTTTGTTGTATTCTTAAGCAAAACACTTCATTTTATATCATTCCCAAACACTCAGCTGAAAATTAATACCAGCAGCTGGGGGTTACTCCTACAATGTCCTGACATCCTGTCCAAGGGGAAGTCTTGTACTCTCTGATGGGTGACATGTGGTAGAGTAGTTGTGTGGTATGGTTGAAATAACACACACATATAAACACCTACAAACAGACATTCACATACAGGTGTACAGGTGTGACATTGACAGTCTGTCATTTTTCTTTGTAATGTACCCCACCTATTACCCTTGTTGTAAATATAATTATCATCATTATCATTAGATCACTGAAGCTCACAGAGGAGATGATGAAGGACCGTGACGAATGGAGAGATGCTGTGCTGAATAGGACCCGTCCCACCCTTGCAAGCAGGGAAAAGCAGATGTATGATGATGATCATCATTATTTATTAATTTATTTATTCTTTTATGTTTTTCACTGGTTTCAGTCATTGAACTGAAGCTATGCTAGGACACTACCATAAAAGTCTTTTAGTCAATTATTATTCTAATTAGGGTGGTGGATTGGTAGTATCGGTAGAGCGTTGGACAACATGCTTTACAGCATAGAGTTACGTCCCTTTACATTCTGAGTCCAAATCCCGCCGAGGTTAGCTTTGCCTTTCATCCTTACGGGGTCAATAAAATAAAGCACTAGTAATGCACTGGGGTCAATTAAATTGACTTTCCTCTTCCCCCAACATTGCTGCCCTTGTGCCTAAAGTAGAAACAATTATTCTACTAAGGGATATATAAATCCATTTACTAACATGGCTACGTGTACACACATAATGGACTTCTGTATAGTTTCTATCTACCAAATGTCACTTACAAGGTATTACTCAATGCTAGGTTATTATAGAAAACACATACTCCTTGGTGAGATTGAAACAAAACCACATATAGTTAGTAAGCACCCCCCCCCCCCCACACACACACATATATATAATGGGCTTCTGTACAGTTTCCATCTACCAAATGTCACTCACAAGGCATTACTCAATGCAAGGTTATTACAGAAACATGTTCCTCAAGGATATTGAACAAAAAACCCACATATAGTTGAGAAGCAAACTTATTAACTACACACTCAATTTCAAATTTTTTTCTGAAAAAAGAAAAAAAAAAATTAACTAAATAGAGTGGACTGGAATTTAAGGAGGGGGTGGTGGTGAGGAAGGCTTGTCTTTTTTTTCTTTCCTGAAGCAGACAGTTGTTTCCTGTTCTTTTAAGGTGGACTGAAGAGATTTTGCAGGCCAGTTATGGTTAATTAAAATGTAAGCAGCTTGTCACTAATGAAATATACCAGGCTGCAATGTGAAGAGGTTTGTTAAACAAGGGAGGGAGGTAGACCTATAGTATAGTATAATATAATATAGTGACTTCAGACAGAGGGAGCCAACAGGTTCAGAGGTGAGAAAGAAATAGAGAACTGGTGGTGGTGGGAGATGTGATATATACTGAAGAAAGAGGCAAACTGACAGAGAGAGATGGTGGTGGTGGTGGTGGAAGACAAAGATAGATAAATATAGACAAATAGATCAGATAGAGAGATAAATAGATAGATAGATGGACAGATAGAGAGAGGGAAGGAAGAGATATAGAGGGGGTGGTAGTGGGAGATCTGTTACATACTGAGGAGAGAGGCTGACAGATAAACAAATAGAGATAGATAGAGAGATAAATTTCTTTATTAGCCACAAGGGCACAAAAGAAGGGGACAAATACGAATGGGGAGTTTACATACAGGTATATGAAAATAAAACTATTAATAAAATAACAAATAACAATTGAAATCCCCAATAGGGGGGAGGCGTTACACAGGGGTTGTACACACCCCGAAAAAATGTACAACCCTCATCTCCAGGAACACCAAGAGTGAGTACTCCCTTCCTTTCTTCCTCTTTTTCCTCAACCTATAGGCTTATATAGAGAGAAGGCCCAACCACATTCACCCACCTTTTATCAAATTTGCTGGGGTACAGCACCTCTCTCTCCATCCTGGGGTAGACACCTCTCTCTCCATCCTGGGGTACAACACCTCTCTCTCCATCCTGGGGTACAGCACCTCTCTCTCCATCCTGATTCTTCTTCCAAAATGTTATTTGAAAAAACGAATCAGTTGTTCGCCGCAGAGAAAGGTGTCCAACCTCAGCCCTTTTAACCTCGTCCACCATATACCCTCTTTCACCATAGCCATAACACATAGGAAAACCGCCTCTCCTTCGTTTTTGAAGGAGGGTGGCGGTTTGATCATGACAATCGACTCGGTGGTCAACTGGATTGGTCCCACCTGCGACAAAAGTTGTTCTACATAGCCCCACAGGTCGGTAACGCCCAGGCAGTGTACAAATGCGTGCGCGACAGTTTCCCCCTCTATCGGGACATGCTTCCACATAGTCCCAACGTTCATCTAGGATTCCATTCCAGTCCCCCACTAACAGCAGGGAGCGGAACATTCCCAGAAAAGTCTCTAGATGTTTGGAGAAGTCTGGCCGCGGTGTCCCGGATGGGGCATATGCGGCCACCAGCCTGAAGGCTCCACCTTCACTACCATCAACGTCTAGGACCACCAGTTGACCCTCCGGGTCTAGATGTACCGTCTGTGTTACGAGGTCCAGGTGTTTCCGCAGCAAAACGGCAACCCACCCCCACCTCCTGGCTGACAGAGGGATGCGTAGATCTCAAAGTCGTCGAAGATGGGGGCCAGCTGTCGCTCGCTGTGGATCCTGGACTCGCAAATGGCTACCACATCCATACCGTGCGACCTGAGGTCGTTTAAGAGTTTGCCCTGTTTCCAAAATCACTCACCTCTTCTCTCTCTCTCTCTCTCTAGAGAGAGAGAGAGAGAGAGAGAGAGAGAGAGAGAGAGAGAGAGAGAGAGAGAGAGAGAGAGAGAGAGAGAGAGAGAGGTGTGGGGAGAAATAGATTAGATAGACAGAAACAGATAAATAGATAAAGTAGATAAAATAGATAGATGGAGAGAGGGTGGGGTAGTGTGACTGATAGATAGATAGATAGAAAGAAAAGAATCAGATGTGGGCAAGGTGGGGTGGTTACCAAGTTGATGGTGGTGAGGGGGGGGGGGCAGATGGATGATGCTTATAAGGAAGGTGACAAGATAAGAAATCAAACTGCACCTCATGTACTTCCACCCAGTTTATTTCCTATCATCAGTAGAGCTGGGGTGGGTTGGAGTGTAGGTAGACTATGTCTGGAGGAGAAGTCACAGAGATGTCTGTGTGTGAGTGTGTTTCTAGGTGTTTATGTCACTGTGTGTGTGCGTGTTTGTGTATATATGCATGTGCATGGGTGTATGTATGTATATGTGTCTGTGTGTGTGTAAGTGCATATGTCTATGTGTGTGTGTGTGTGTGCATGTATGTGTATATGTGTATGTGGGTGTATCTATGTGTGCATATATATGAGTGTTTGTGTGTGTGCCTGCATGTATTTATATGTGTGTATATGTGCATGTGTGTGTGCATGTATCTATATGTGTGTGTGTGTGTGTGTGTGTGTGGTGAAATGTTGACATCTTTCCCAAATGCTTGTCTTAAAGCCTCCCAGCCAACAACATACTCCTCTACACCACAGCTAGGAACTATGTTATGACAGGGACTACATACTCTACACCACAGCTAGGAACTATGTTATGACAGGGACTACATACTCTACACCACAGCTAGGAACTATGTTATGATAAGGACTACATACTCTACACCACAGCTAGGAACTATGTTATGACAGGGACTACATACTCTACACCACAGCTAGGAACTATGTTATGACAGGGACTACATACTCTACACCACAGCTAGGAACTATGTTATGACAGGGACTACATACTCTACACCACAGCTAGGAACTATGTTATGACAGGGACTACATACTCTACACCACAGCTAGGAACTATGTTATGACAGGGACTACATACTCTACACCACAGCTAGGAACTATGTTATGACAGGGACTACATACTCTACACCACAGCTAGGAACTATGTTATGACAGGGACTACATACTCTACACCACAGCTAGGAACTATGTTATGACAGGGACTACATACTCTACACCACAGCTAGGAACTATGTTATGACAGGGACTACATACTCTACACCACAGCTAGGAACTATGTTATGACAGGGACTACATACTCTACACCACAGCTAGGAACTATGTTATGACAGGGACTACATACTCTACACCACAGCTAGGAACTATGTTATGACAGGGACTACATACTCTACACCACAGCTAGGAACTATGTTATGACAAGGACTACATACTCTACACCACAGCTAGGAACTATGTTATGATAGAGACAACAACAACACAAACTATAGGAACTTTATATTTAAAAAAAATATATATAACATTATGGTGATGAACATCGTGGTGGCGGTGGTCATCGTCATAGTAACGGTGGTGGTTATCGTCATAGTAACGGTGGTGGTGGTGTTGATGGCTGTGGTAACGGTCGTGTTACTGATGATGATGGTGAGAGTGATGATATTGTTTGTTGGTGGTGGTGGTGATGATTATAAGGATGATGATGATGGTGGTGGTATTGGTGACAGAAAGGACAATGGTGGTGGTGCTGGTTATGATGATGATGATGGTGGTAGTGGTGGTAGTGATACCGTTGGTGATGGTGTTAGTGTTGGGGATGGTAGTTATATTGTGATGGGTTCCAAGCTTTACTCTTCAATAAGAATACCACCTGGTAACAACAACAGAAAAAAAGCATAGATACCTTTACATTTTAACTAAAAAAATATAAACAAAATCCTGATAATGATGATGTGACGGTGGTAGTAGTAGTGATGATAATAATTGTTTCTATTTTAGGCACAAGGCCAGCAATTACCCAGTGCATTACTGGTACTTTATTTTATCGACCCTGTAAGGATGAAAGGCAAAGTCAACCTCGGCGGGATTTGAACTCAGATCATAAAGGGACGTAACTCTTTGCTTCAAAGCATGATGATAATAATGAAGATGGATTTCAAGACTTCTCCTTCAAGCTAAGTATGCCACCTGGTGGCAGGCAAATGAAGTTGACTCACTCTTCAGTTCACAAGATTTAGTTGTTGTTATTGCTTTTGTCCCCAGGCAAACCCTGATCTTGTAAACCTATGATCAAAGGTTCTTTCACTCATAACCAACGCACCTTTATCTCCTCTTCCTCCTCCTCTTCTTCACATAATGTATCTGGGACTGGATTAGCTAATGGCCCCCTATTTTTAAATAGTAGCATATTATTTGAAGGGATGGGGGCTGCTGCTATTTCCACCATGTTGAGTAACCATAAAGAGAAGTTGTTGTAATTTTGTTGACAAAGATGATGATACTGTTGTTGTTGTTCAACCCCCAGGTTTGCTCTCTGTAAGCCAGTGATTGTGGGTCACACACTTCCCTAGGGATCAATTTCAACATTGAAAGGATGACAGGTTTTATGAAGGTAAATTCCTAAATTTTACATTATATCATTTTAGCACTAAAGCACGTTTTTTTTTAAAATGAGGTGGTGGTGATTGTGCTGGTGGTGGTGGTGGTGGTGGTGGTGGTGGTGGTGGTGGTGCTGTTGGTGCTGGTGCTGGTAGTGGTGGTGGTAGTGGTGGTGATGGTGGTGGTGGTGGTGATGGTGGTGGTGGTGGTAGTGGTGGTGATGGTGGTAGTTGTGGTGGTTGTGGTGGTAGTGGTGGTGATGGTGTTGGTGGTGGTGCTGGTGCTGGTAGTGGTGGTGGTAGTGGTGGTGATGGTGGTAGTTGTGGTGATGGTGTTGGTGGTGGTTGTGGTGATGGTGGTGATGGTGTTGGTGGTGGTGCTGGTAGTGGTAGTGGTGGTGGTGGTGGTAGTGGTGGTGGTGGTTGTGCTGGTGGTTGTGGTGCTGTTGGTGGTAGTGGTGGTGGGAGGGGGGGTTATGATTTTTGGAGGTGATCTGGTGAGGCATATACTAAAAGAGTGTAAGAACTGTGGATGTAACCCAGCAGTTACCAGCCTGGGGTCTGAGATTCTCAAGTACTTTGTTATAAACTTAATATACACACACTATTCAGTATTCATTCAATCATCACCACCACCACCACCACCATTTTAACATCCGTTTTCCTTGCTAGCAAGGTCTAGGTGGGTCTATATAAACCAAGTCAGTACTGAATTAAGTTTACTGATCTCCCAGACAGGCCAGGGATCTCCATCTCACTTATGTATAGTCTCAATTCGTATCTAGATATAAACATTTCTCTATTGTTAATAATTGTTTCTATTTTAGGCACAAGGCCAGCAATTATCCCAGTGCATTACTGGTACTTTATTTTATCGACCCCATAAGGATGAAAAGCAAAGTCAACCTCGGCGGGATTTGAACTCAGATCGTAAAAGGGACGTAACTATGCTGGAAAGCATGGCATCCGACCCTCTACCGATACTGCCAAATAATATCTTTGTTTAAGAATGGGGTGTGAATGGGATATAAGTGAGGTGGGCATCTGTGGGAAAAATAGTTCTAAAATAACGAGTCCTTAGGAGAAAAAACAGTTGGGATACACTGATGTAAACCTAAGGGGGCATCTGTTTGTCTTGGCTAATAACAACTAATCTATTTAGTTTATATTAACTTAAAATAGTGTAACACTTGATTAGGTAATGGTCTGTGAGATTTTACTAATCTCACTTTGTCATCATCACTACCATATATATGTAAGATATCTTATAAGCCAGTGATCCTATGGAGTCTACCCTGTTGGGTTCTAGTAGTAGTAGTAGTGGTGGTATTGGTGGTGGTGGTAGCAGTAGCAGCAGCAACAACAGTAGTGATTCTGGTAAAAAAAAATGCTAAATAGTAGTGGATGGCATCAGGATAATGGTGGTAGCCATAGTTGCAAGAAGAAGAAATAGTGCAGAGTGGATAGATGATACTTATGGTAGTGATTATAAAGTTGTGACTACAAAGTATACCTTCTGACTTGTAGCATTTGAAGGTCATCTTGACCTGAATCTGAAAGGAATTCTGGAAGCTAGTGGAAATCTCCACCATGTTTGACTGACATTCCCATCCGTTAAACCGTTATTCATTTTATAATGGCTTTTCTTGACATTATTGTTGTTCTCTAGCTGGCTGCTTAATTGTATCCAGTAATCATACAGCTTGATATTCAGTATGGTATCATGATATCAAATATAGTTATTCCCTCACGACATGGTGCCTTAACAAAGCATCATATATATTCTATCATGTTCTGAAGCTTTACCTGCTGTATTTATAGTAAGTTGCAATATACTGCAGAAGCTCTACAATTGTTTTGGTCTTTGTTTTAGTTTGGGTGTTTTGTGGTTTATTTTTGGTCACAGTACGTTATGTGACAAATACATTGTGTGACACACAACCAAGTTAGATCAGGTTAAGCGGGAAGGGACAGAGGGGCTATTTTTTAATAAGGCCTACACACCTAGTTCTATTCTGTTTTGTTACTTGTAAACAGAGACATGCACACACACACACACTCACACACACATATATATATATAAAGTTTGTACATAAGCTGCAACACTGACTTTGACACTTTTAAATCTCTATATATATATAAACATACGAGGTGGTGCTTGCTTTAAGAGTATCGAGGAAGAGTAGAGCTGTTACCTTTACAGAGGAGGTAGGACTGCTGCAATAAGTGTGTGAATCTGAGAGGGGAATATGTTGAATAAAATCAAAATTAACTGATCCTACTGTATTTTCTTTTACCCAAAGCCAGGAACTTTTCAGCACCCCTCGTACTTGTAACCCATACACAAATCATAAGTATTTAGCACTGATTACTAAAATATATATTACATAATCACCACTTTAAAAAGGGGTCTCCATTTTTCATATGGTTCGAGTTTACTACCAACTTTACATGGGTTTGAATACAGCAGAATGTGTGATACAGGGAGGATATATACACATGATATGACAGCTTACGATATATACATATGATATGACAGCTTACTTTTAAAGAAACCTCACACAAAGACACCTTCATTATCTTAACAAACACACAACCACATGTAGAGACACACACACATACATATGTAAACATGTAATAATTTCATATTAAGTAAAAATGTTTAACTACAGTTGTATACATAGTTTACATATAAAAGCTTATGTAAACACACACATACATGATACATACATAATATATACACATGCACGTGTTCATACATTTGTTTTCTAATGCAGAATTGCACACACACACACACACACACGACATGCATTTAAACAAATGTGGAATTAAGAAACCATGATATAATATATTCAAACACACATACATATATAGATGAAAGAGACATAGTATCAGTTTGCTGTTGAGAGAGCTTCATTATAAAAAACCCTCAATCGGTAAGAATTTCCAATAATATACCAGAATGTTTATCTCAAAACAAATATCTGTGATGTTTATTTTTATGTCTTCTTCCTTGAAGATTTCTTTAAGCAAATAACCAAAGCATTTCTCTGTGAAACACTGCTTCTTGTGTTTGGAAGAAATTGTGATACTTAAGTTGTTGTTATTGTTAAGCCCCAGGTTAATCATGATTGAGTAGACTCATGATCAAATGTATTCCATTTGTGAGCTTTCTGTTTATTTTCTCAGGTAAAATATATCTAGAATTGCATTATCAAATATGTCCTTTCTTTTTTTTTTTTAATGATAACATATGATATGAGAATTGTTTGCTATTTCTAACAGAATGAATATGCTAAGTGGTTGTTCAACCTGTTAGAAATCTGGCTTAACTCTTTAGCATCTAAACCGGCCATATCTGGCCAAAATTCTCTCACCTCTTTCTGTTTAAACTGGCTGAAACCGGCCACTCATACTGATGTTAAGATATTGTTCTCAAAATAAATAACATCAACATTTTGTAGATTCGATAGTATGTGAGATAAAGTGTTTACTGTGAAAATACAATAGTAAATATAAAGTAATGTAAATGCTAAAGAGTTAAATCACAATGGAGAAAAGACATTAAATAATATTGTTGTAGATACAATATGACAGGATGAAGATGAAATATGATGGTCATAGCTGGAGAATATTTCATTATAAGACCTTGGATTACATAACAAAAATCTTGTAGAATCTTTAATTGTTCGTTCCCAAGTCCCTCAATGGATTGGTGGAATTATTGAAGTGTTGGATGGGATATCAGAACAGATACTGCATAACATCTTGCCCACAAACTTAGTAATTCTGCCTAGCCTTCACAAACAATCCATCAACCACAAAAGAAAGGCACAGTTGAGATCAGTGGGATTTGAACTCAGAATGCAAGGAGCCTGCTAAAAACAGCAGTCAGATTTCCCTCAAGGCATAGTCAGCAACTTACTACTCTATTGTTGATTGAAAGAATGTTGTTTGCCAGTTTAGTCCTTATATACATTTTTTTTAAATGAGATAGTTATACCTGATGTTAGGTGAGCTTGATCAAGACTTACTAATTTGGGTTGGATTAATTCTTTAGCATTCACATTACTCTACATCTACTGTTATATTATCCCCGGTAACAGCTTTACCTCACATAATATCAAATCTATGAGAATTTGATATTCCTTTTGAGAACTTTACCTAAACATGAATATGAGGATCTGGTTACAGTTGATTTGAACAGAAAGAGGTGAGAGAATTCTGGCTGGATACAGTTTAAATACTAAAGGCTTAACCACAGCAATAACAAAAGCAACATATATTTTTGTCATGCTTCATATAAAATACATACAAATGGATACAAATCAGAATCTCTTTGCTTACAAGAGAACTAACACACAATACATTTTATAGCATGAAATGCAACTGGAATATTTCTCTATATATTTGTTATTGTTCTTGTAGTCTGAGTTGCAGTGAAAAATAAAGATTGCTATCTTGGTAATCTTGCAGCTTTTCTTTTTTATTTTATTTCTGGGGGAGGGGATATCTTATTCTTCTAATCTTTTGCATCTTTGAATAATATTTTTTTTTCTTTTTTGGTTTTTGAATTTTTATTTTTTTCATATATGGAAATAAGCAATATTGATTTTAATCAATAATTAATGATCGAAATCAATGTAACTTTTTGCTTTGTCAGCTTAACAATAGGCACTGTAAGTATTTCAATAGAAAATTTACCACAGCATCACACTTGCTTCTAAAAATTTTCAATGTTAAGAAGACAAAAAAAAACAATAAAAATATCAATAATGATAATAATGATTATGATAGCAGTAAAAAGAAGAAAAGTAATAATTATGTTTTTATTTTTGTGTCCTATATCTTCTTGTTTTTGGTTTTCTTTCTTGATTTTTATATTTTATCTTATTTTTAGCTATGAAAGCTCTAAGTTAAAGAGAAGCAAAAAAAGAGAAAAATAACAAAGTTCAGATTTTTCTCTTCCACTTTCCTTTCCACAAGGTTTTTGTTTTGTTACATCCCCACCGCTACCACCTCCCTACCATCGTACATGTCACCACTGCCATCATCACCACCACCACTGTCACCCAACACCACCACCATCACTTATTTTTATTCAGTTTTTGTTGCTGTTGTTTTGTTTTTTTTAAACTCAACTCTTGGTTTCTTCTCTTAAAATAAATCTTAAAAAGAATATTTTTAATGGCTGTCAGAAAAAAAGAGTGGTGGAAATGTCCTATTAAGTATAAAGAATATATTTAAAAAAACAAAGAGAAAATAAAAAGTGAAATAATGATAAAATTCATTGATAAAATGGCCAATTTTTAAACTAATGGAAGCTATACCGTTTTACTTTTTCTTTTTTCTTTTTGGAAGAATATAGCGCCATAAAACATGCTGCCAGGGAAATAAATGTTTCCTTTTCAATGGGCTGGGTGGAGCATTATCTTCTGACACAAGAGCTTCACATGTAGTTTTGGTGTAACATTAGAATTATATTTGTTTGCATTTTTCATTTTCGACCATTTTTTTCTTCTTTTCAAATATTAAATTAGTATTGAAATATTAACGGTTATATTGATAATCTAAAAAGACGAAAAACAAAAAAACAAAATGTAATCTGTTATATCAGCCACAAGAGGTCTTCATAGAGCATGGTGCTTGACCTTTCAGTTGAGTGAAGTGGTTGAGAGAAATATCTACCCTTTATTACAAGTAACTTTGTAAGAAGAATTCTAACAATTCCTTCAAGGGAATTTCCAACTAGGTCACATTTCCTGATAGTTGTTAGATCTACTAACCAAGCTAGCTATCTACCAATATCTTATTGTCCCACTACTAATTCTCAACTAGTTATTAATATTTAGCCAGTTTAGGTGTTACAACAAAAAGCACCCAGTATACACTGTAAATGTGGTTGGCATTTGGAAGGGCATCCAGCTGTAGAAATCTAGGGACAACCTGTCTAACTCATGCTAGCATGGAAAGTGGACGTTAAATGGTTATGATGATGACGAGATACTGATTCCTTCAAACCGTGCTGCTAATTAGCAAGAGGTGGGATGACTGGTGCAGCAGGTGTCACCAACCATTGTCCATAGGAATGCTTTTGTGGTCTTGTCCGCAGTCCCAATATCACCATGCTCTAGGCTTAGAGCCCATCACCCTCCCCCTCTCTTTCTTCTGTGACACTAGAGCCCTTGCCTTTCTCTTCCTTTTCTGTTTTCATAAACACATGATCTGTTGTGAATATCAATTTATATTGCTTATCCCTGTTTTAGATTACTAAAACAATTATCTCACGGATAAAAAGCTAAATACATTCACAATTAACTCCCGATACCCCATACAACATGAACCAGCATTAGCAAGACGTTCTTGATATTATTGGGAGCAGGAGGCTCTCCCATGCTGTTCTAGCAACTGTTTTATAAAGCAGGAGAATATTTCTACAACTACTTGACTATGGCAACCTGGTGCAGTCTGCAACGAATCCAGGCTCTGCTGCACTTCGGGCCGAGGAGGGTAAATTCTCCAAATATCAGTTACCCTCCAACGGGTTTGCAGCCGAGCCTATGGCAGTGGAGACTTCTGGTGTCCTTGACCCTAGGACCACCTTCCTAGTCACCACCATCGGCACCCTGTAATGGTGGAGACTTCTGGTGTCCTTGACCCTAGGACCACCTTCCTAGTCACCACCATCGGCACCCTGTAATGGTGGAGACTTCTGGTGTCCTTGACCCTAGGACCACCTTCCTAGTCACCACCATTGGCACCCCGTAGTGGTGGAGACTTCTGGTGTCCTTGACCCTAGGACCACCTTCCTAGTCACCACCATCGGCACCCCGTAGTGGTGGAGACTTCTGGTGTCCTTGACCCTAGGACCACCTTCCTAGTCACCACCATCGGCACCCTGTAATGGTGGAGACTTCTGGTGTCCTTGACCCTAGGACCACCTTCCTAGTCACCACCATTGGCACCCTGTAATGGTGGAGACTTCTGGTGTCCTTGACCCTAGGACCACCTTCCTAGTCACCACCATTGGCACCCCGTAGTGGTGGAGACTTCTGGTGTCCTTGACCCTAGGACCACCTTCCTAGTCACCACCATCGGCACCCCGTAGTGGTGGAGACTTCTGGTGTCCTTGACCCTAGGACCACCTTCCTAGTCACCACCATCGGCACCCTGTAGTGGTGGAGACTTCTGGTGTCCTTGACCCTAGGACCACCTTCCTACTCACCACCATTGGCACCCTGTAATGGTGGAGACTTCTGGTGTCCTTGACCCTAGGACCACCTTCCTAGTCACCACCATCGGCACCCTGTAATGGTGGAGACTTCTGGTGTCCTTGACCCTAGGACCACCTTCCTAGTCACCACCATTGGCTTCCTGCAGGTGTGAGTATAGTTTCATGTCATTTAGCAAAATTGGAATAAGCAGGTTTAACCCTTTGGTAATTAAACTGACCATACCCAGCCAGAATTCCCTCACCTCTTTCTGTTCAAACCAACCATAACCGGCTGATCATATTTATGTTCTCAAAATAAATAACATCAAAATCTTGTAGGTTCTATATTATGTGAGGTAATTATGTAAAATAAAGCCTTTACCATGAAAATATAATAGCAAATACAGAGTAATGTAATGCTAAAGGGTTAAGTGTTTTGCTCAAGAGACACTGCCTAATACCAAAATTTGATCTTATAACCAAATGATAGATTCTTTCCTCTTCACTGCCATTGAACTTATTGATCTCCTATATGGACTCTTCAGTTTATAATATTGACTAATGATTATTCAATATTCAAATGGTAAATCAGCAGAATCATTAGAATGTTGGATACCATAGTATATATTCTGACTTGTGTTCTGACACCAAATACTGACATGGTCAACTTTCCCTGTCATCTGGCAAGGTCCCTGCTTTGACAATACATGACTCCCTCCAACTAGTCAAATCAATATTTTAAAAAATCAAGACAATCAAAAGAAAATGTCAATTATTCAGCATTTATTAATATTTTTTCTTATGTTTTGATATAAAATACTTGTAAGACTGAATAAAATTAGCTATACACTGAGCTGAAAAAGAAACAGCCCAAACCAATGGCAGTCAATTTGGTTGGTTAGTTAAGGAGAGTTACTAAAAGTATATACAGGGTGCCCCATGTATACAAACTTTGATTACCTGTACAGGCAATATTTATTAAAATGCTATTAAAGTTTGTATACATTTTTTTTTAGACGCTCTGTAGATTATTTCAGATCGGTCCATTAACATTTTTGATACCAAACCATCTGAAACTGCTCCTGGTTCTAAGCAGGTCTTTGGTATGAGGATTATGCCATCCTTCTTTCCGTGACTAAATGGTAAAAAAAAAGATACCAAACTGCTTGAAACTGCTCCTAATTCTATGATGCTGAGTTATAATAATTGTTTCTACTTTAGGCACAAGGCCAGCAATTACTCAGTGCATTACTGGTACTTTATTTTATCGACCCCCATAAGGTTGAAAGGCAAAGTTAACCTCGGCAGGATTTGAACTCAGACTGTAAAGGGACGTAACTATGCTAGAAAGCATGGCGTCCAACCCTCTACCGATACTGCCAATCCACTGCCCTTGATACTGAATTATAATAATGAGAATTATTGTGTACAGTGCTCAGGTGCACTACAACTCATCAAAAGTGCATGTATATACATAGAATAATATACAAATGTCAGGAAATTGAACAGTGTATGAGTCATGATATACACACAGATACATCTGTGCATGTGTATGGTGAGGGGATATCAGGTGTAGTGTTGGTGAATTTCGAGAAGCATGATAGTTTCGAAGGATGCAGTGTCCCGACAGCTATCAACTGATGCAGGTAGTTTGTTTCACGTGCTGTTTTCTGATTTTGTAAGCATGACCACAGGTGTTAGACACATGGAATTCAAAAAGGTGGCCAGGGTTGTTGCTGGAAAGATGGTTAATAATTTTGTGGGTGTCGAGCAAGTCAGTTGCCAGATGTCGGAACTTTAATGTATCCATGCTCAGGGAATTATTTGTTTTAAAATACTTATATTCCTCCATTCATCCACAAAACTTTCCATCATAATTTTATATAAGAACCTTTTTAAAATTATGTTCTTAATTCCAGTTTGATAATTCTTGATTATTTTCAAAAATCAATTGAAAAGGTAGGCTGTATATATTATAAATATAGTAATGAAATTGTTAACTCTTTAGCATTTAAACCGGTCGTATATGGCCAGAATTCTCTCACCTCTTTCTGTTCAAACCGGCTGTTACTGGCCCCGCATAAATAATATCAAAATTTCATGGATTCGATATTATGTGAGGTAAAGCCTTTACCATGAAAATACAATAGTAAATATAGAGTAATGTAAATGGTATGTGAGATATTATGTGAGGTAAAGCCTTTACCATGAAAATACAATAGTAAATATAGAGTAATGTAAATGGTATGTGAGATATTATGTGAGATAAAGCCTTTACCATGAAAATACAATAGTAAATATAGAGTAATGTAAATGTTATGCGAGATATTATGTGAGGTAAAGCTTTTACCATGAAAATACAATAGTATATATAGAGTAATATAAATGTTATGTGAGATATTATGTAAGGTAAAGCCTTTACCATGAAAATACAATAGTAAATATAGAGTAATGTAAATGGTATGTGAGATATTATGTGAGGTAAAGCCTTTACCATGAAAATACAATAGTATATATAAAGTAATGTAAATGCTAAAGGGTTAAATAGCAGTTTGATAATTCTTGATTATTTTTAAAAATCATTTGAAAAAGTAGGTTGTGTATATTATAAATATGGTAATGAAAGGGTTAATAAAGAAAATCTAAGAGAAGGAAAAAAACCCAAATAGTTAAGGGATATCATGAAAGAAAATTGAAATATTAATGATATATTAAATATTAATGGTGGTCTTGAGTGTTGTTGCTTTTATAGGTTATCAAATGTGATAAATGCACTTGATATGGGACAAGTAAAATGATCTCAGAGATATATGATATTATGTGACAAACGAGAATAAAATGATTTGTTGCACAATATTAAAAGCTAAGTATTGATAATTCATAACAAGCATTAGCATTGTTGGTGGAAATTCTGTCACTGTTCATACACAGTGACAGAATTAATCTTCAGATTGTATCTAGCAGTAATCATGAATAAACTAAAGACGAACTAAGGGAGAAATTAGGAATAAGAGGGATCAGATGCTGTTTACTCAAGAGAAGACTACGTTGGTACGGTCACGTGATGCGCATGAAAGACGGCAGCTGTATAAAAAAGTGCAGGGCAATAAAAATAGACGGTAGCCACGGAGTAGGCAGACCCAGAAAAACCTGGGACGACTTGATAAATTCCGACCTCACACACTTACATCTCTCCAACACAATGTCACTGGACCGAGATCTTTGGCGCTACACAGTAATACAGAAGACCCGCCTTGCCTAAGTACAAAGCGAAACCTACAGTCAGTAGGCACCTCAAACAAAAATACACACCCGTCCCACTACCCCCACCCACACCACCCCTTCCAATGTAAAGTTATGTTGGTACCACAACATCCAGTCCGAAACAAATGAGGTCGTGTAGGTGTCACGACAAAAAAAAACACAGTCCATGCTCTAATGTGGCCGTGTAGGTAACACGGTAAAAACCTCCCAGTCCACACTGTAAACGTGGTTGGTGTTAGGAAGGGCATCCAACCATAGAAAACCTGCCAGACAGTCCTATATGAGCGAGACAACCAATCTTGCCTCAAGTGGGAAAATTCCCGTCCAAACCCATGCAAGCGTGGAAGATGGACGTTAAACGATGATGATGTTGATGATGATGATGATGATGATGACAGCATAGCATATATATACATGGTTGAAAAAAATGATGTAGTCAATATTTATCAGTTAGCTATTGTCTACTACTAATAGAGTTAGAGGGAGGGGGGGAGAGAGAGCATGGGACAGAGGGAGAGTGTGATAAAGAGAGAGAGAGAGAGTGTGTGTGATAAAGAGAGAGAGAGAGTGTGTGTGATAAAGAGAGAGGGAGGGTGTGATAAAGAGGGAGGGGGAGCGTGATAGAGAGAGGGAGCAGAATTACGATTTAGCTAAGTGCAGGCAACATAATTATTGTATTTAGATCTAGTTGGGATGTATGTGTATATGTGTGTGTGTGTGTATGTATACACACATGCATGCTTGTATGTGTGTATGTAGTTGTAGAGACAAAAGGGAGTCAGTTTCAACATGGTTGACTTGTTAAAAACAGAAGCCCTTCATTGAATTCTACCATCTTAAAAATCAAGGACATATTAGATAATGCAATTATAGGTAATATAATGCATGGAAAGCACTTTCTAATGGTGGGGGTGGTAGGGTAACGGTGGGGGTGGTAGGGTAATGGTGGGGGTGTTAGGGTAACGGTGGGCGTGGTAGGGTAACGGTGGGGGTGGTAGGGTAACGGTGGGCGTGGTAGGGTAACGGTGGGGGTGGTAGGGTAACGGTGGGGGTGGTAGGGTAATGGTGGAGGTGGTAGGGTAATGGTGGGGGTGGTAGGGTAATGGTGGGGGTGGTAGGGTAACGGTGGGGGTGGTAGGGTAACGGTGGGGGTGGTAGGGTAATGGTGGGGGCGGTAGGGTAATGGTGGGGGTGGTAGGGTAACGGTGAGGGTGGTAGGGTAATGGTGGGGGCGGTAGGGTAACGGTGGGGGTGGTAGGGTAACGGTGGGGGTGGTAGGGTAATGGTGGGGGTGGTAGGGTAATGGTGGGGGTGGTAGGGTAATGGTGGGGGTGGTAGGGTAATGGTGGGGGTGGTAGGGTAATGGTGGGGGTGGTAGGGTAATGGTGGGGGTGGTAGGGTAATGGTGGGGGTGGTAGGGTAACGGTTACTAAGATATTGATTAACAATAATAGATTAATTGTTCCAGCATGAACTAACGAGGAACTATCTATACAATTACTTCACCTGTTAGAAATAGCAGCTAAGTCATTCACAAAAATCAATCTTCTTATACAAAAGGAATGACATCTATATACAAGTTTGAGTGACTTCCATCTGTCCATCACACTGTGTGTGTGTGTTTGTGTGAATGTATGTGTGTGTGTGTGTTTGTGTGAATGTATGTGTGTGTGTGTGTTTGTGTGGATGTATGTGTGTGTGTGTGTGTGTCTGAATGTATGTGTGTGTGTGTGTTTGTGTGGATGTATGTGTGTGTGTGTGTGTGTCTGAATGTGTGTGTGTTTGTGTGGATGTATGTGTGTGTGTGTGTGTGTGTGTCTGAATGTGCGTGTGTGTGTCTGAATGTATGTGTGTGTGTGTGTGTGTTTGTGTGAATGTATGTGTGTGTGTGTGAATGTATGTGTGTTTGTGTGAATGTATGTGTGTGTGTGTGTGTGTGTGTTTGTGTGAATGTATGTGTGTTTGTGTGAATGTATGTGTGTGTGTGTGTGTGTTTGTGTGAATGTATGTGTGTGTAAAAAGAAGGAAGGGGATGGTGAAAAAACTATAGCAAAACAGCTGCTGGCGTCCCATTTGCTATACTGTGTGTGAGTATATGTGCATATGTGTGTGTGTGTGTGTGAATGTATGTGTATTTGTATGAATGTATGTCTGTGAGTGTGTATTTTTGTAAGTGTGTCTGTGGCTGCGTGTTTATATTTATATACTCATACATATAAATGTATACACATATACATGTCAACATGTATTAATATAGTCCTAGATATACTGTGACTAGAAAAGATAAGATATGATAGTCATGGCTGGAGGGGATTTGATTGTAAGTCTACTTAATCTGGGAAGACTTTGGGTTAAATAATAGTTTCTTATATAGGCACAAGGCCAGCAATTTTGGTGGAGAGGAAAGTCGATTAAATCAACCCCAGTACATGACTGGTACTTTATTTTATTGACCCTATAAGGATGTAAGGCAAAGTTAACCTCAGCAGGATTCAAACTCAGATCATAAAGGGCCGCAACTCTATGCTGCAAAGCATGGCGTCCGACCCTCTACCAATACTGCCAATTCACCGCCCTACTTTGGGTTAAATAATGATAATCTTGTAAAATGTTGTTTGCTCAAGACTCCCTCATTCCCCTAATTATGAACAGTGATGGACTTACCTATACTCCTTCATTCCCCTAATTATGAACAGTGATGGACTTACCTATACTCCTTCATTCCCCTAATTATGAACAGTGATGGACTTACCTATAAACTAAATACGATATAGCTTAGGGCTGCATTTTAAAGAATAGATTTTTATTTTAAAAATTAGTTTTTATTCTTTAATACTAAACCTTTCTCTCTCTCTTTCGCTATGTATACATACATACACACACACATATATATATATATATATACATAAAGAAAGTCTGGCCCTGACCAATACTGACCAGTACTGTAATATTTCATTAACTAGTGTAGGCTGTGTAGTTAAAAAGTTTGCTCCACAACTACGTGCTTCTACCGTGGAATGTTCTACTCCATATATGGAAAATTATGGGATGATCATGATCGCTCCACGCTGATTCTTTTTCTTTTTTTTTGTTAACTCTATGCAAAGAATGTGAGATCCCAATGAAAATGTATCAGTGACTATACATAATTAAAAAAAGAAAACATAGCAGATGAGTTGTGGGTTCGGGTGAATTATGAGTTCAGTGGATATATTATGATCATGGGTAATCTGATTGAAAATATAATTTAGGGTTTCCATGAGGAGTTTTGAAATATTGTAAGGTACATTGTGGAAAGTGTACATTCTCATGATTGAAAAACTAAAAGAAAAAAAAAGGGGTTACCTAAGCTAAGCCTCAGAAGGGTCTCAAAGCTAACTGTTTTATTAGTGGAGAAAATGGCTGTTGAGCTAAGCCTCAGAAGGGTCTCACGGCTAAATGCTCCATTAGTGGAGAAAGTGGCTCAGCTGAGCTAAGCCTCAGAAAGGTCCCAAGGCCAACTGTTCCATTAGTGGAGAAAATGGCCCTGAAAACGTGTTCTTGATGAACTGATCAAATAAATAGGAGTGCATTATTTCATATCACAGATTAAAGAAACAGAGGGTGAATGAGGGAGATTAAATTTCAAGACTTACCTGAGCTAATCTGGACGAATAAGCCAATCATAATACTCCCACATAAAAGCCATGTGCTGGTACGCATTTTTCCTCATTGGTTGCAAGGGGGGGTCTCCAGGATAGTTACTTCAAAATCTGACTGATACCTACAAGATAAAAAAAATAATTGCATTTTAGTTATCAGTATATGCATGTTTGTTATATAACCATCATATAATATAGTATAATGGCAGACATGTATATAACTATAATGGTATATATAACTATCATAAAATATAGTATAATGGTATGTATATAACTATCATATAATGATATAACTATAATGGATTAATGGTATGCATGTATATAACTCATAAAATATAGTATAATGGTATGTATATAACTATAATGGTATATATATATAACTCATAAAATATAGTATAATGGTATGTATATAACTATAATGGTATATATATATAACTCATAAAATATAGTATAATGGTATGTATATAACTATAATTGTTTCTACTTTAGGCACAAGGCCAGCAATCACCCAGTGCATTACTGGTACTTTATTTTATTGACCCCGTAAGGATGAAAGGCAAAGTCAACCTCAGCGGGATTTGAACTCAGATCGTAAAGGGACGTAACTATGCTGGAATATATATATAACTATCATAAAATATAGTATAATGGTATATATATATAACACATAAAATATAGTATAATGGTATGTATATAACTATAATGGTATGTATATATAACACATAAAATATAGTATAATGGTATGTATATATAACACATAAAATATAGTATAATGGTATGTATATAACTATAATGGTATGTATATATAACACATAAAATATAGTATAATGGTATGTATATAACTATAATGGTATATATATATAACACATAAAATATAGTATAATGGTATGCATGCGTATAGATAACTGTTATGTTCATCATCATCATCATCATTTAACGTCCATCTTCCACACTAGCATGGGTTAGACGGTTCATATAATGATTTCTTTATTAGCCTCACAGGGTTCACATTAAGAAAACATTAAATACAGAACAGAATGGTACAGTGTAGGGTTTTTTGTGTAAAATAAAATTTATAACAGAAACTAAGAAAATAAACATTGAAAAGAATCTAACATAAATTCACTAAAAATGGGTAGACCGAACGTTACTCATGGAGAAAGCCCTCAAAAAGCTATGGTCACCATGACCCTTAGTGCTAGTGTCCCATTCCATACATATACTTAAGGCAGGCCCACTTGGATCAATATGTTCAAATAATTGTTTCTACTTTTGGCACAAGGCCAGCAATTATCCCAGTGTATTACTGGTACTTTATTTTATCAACCCTGTAAGAATGAAAGGCAAAGTTAACCTCGGCGGGATTTGACTCAGAACGTAAAGGGCCATAATTAAGCATGGCATCTGACGCTCAAGAAAAGAACCTCAAAACAACACAAAGAAGAATGGCAAGATGAATGTTAAAGTATCACTAAGAAGAGAAAACCTTGTCAATGGAGAAGATAGAAAGAGAAAATAGAAGACATCATATAACATATTAAGAAGAGAAAATGAAGATGGGTGTGTTATGTAGCCAAAACAAATAACAACAGGTAGAGAAAGTTGTGTACAGGTACAGAGACTAGGAGATACAGGGTCATAGAGTCAGGGAAAGGAGAGGATGAGATAAATTTCTTTATTAGCCACAAGGGCACAAAAGAAGGGGACAAATACAAATGGGGAGTTTACATACAGGTATATGAAAATAAAACTATTAATAAATTAACAAATAACAATTGATATACCCAACAGAGGGGAGGTGTTACACAGGGGTTGTACACACCCCGAAAAAATGTACAACCCAAGGAGAGGATGAGATAGAGAGGTGAAAACAATAAGCAGAACATGTATAAGAGCAGTGTAGCATAGGACTAATTGGAGAGACAGTTATTGCCACATATCATCATCATCAACACTGTTTAAAGTCGATTTTTTCACTGCTAGCATGGGCTAAACAAGTTATCCCATTGTGAGATAAGTCAATTAAGACGACTGTATCTTGCTCATATAGAACTGTTTCTGGCATGGCTTCTATCACTGGATGTCCTTAACAGCAACCACATTTACAGTGGACTGATAATGATTACGTTTAGACAGCTATGCAAATTGAAACCAGCGACCGAAAAGCGAGCCGCTAGGACCAGAACAACGAAAAAAACGATATGTATATATATGTGTGTATATATATATATATATATATATATATATGTGTGTATATATATATATATATATATATGTGTATATATATATATATATATATAACATGTCTATTGAGCACTCTTATTCGATATGTGGTTTCCCACATTACCGAAAATCTTTCGCGGATATAGTGGTTATCTCCCTTGCTGGACTCCATGTGCGTCTCAGCTAGGGTTAGCTTCTTTATTCGTTTGGACAAGACCCGTTGATAAAGTGTTCCGGTCCATCCGCTCTCTAGAAGTCTTATATATTTTTTTATGTGGGCTGATAGGGGGGTGGATTAAGGAATTGCAGAAACCCAAGAAGCTAGATTTACCATCTTTCTAGTGGGTCCGGGTAAGTTTTTTACATTCATATGAATTATTGATTTATTGATATTTTATCTGAGTGACCCGAATCTTCCTGGTCGTTATTTTTCGGCCGCATGGGTGATTTTAGGCATAATCTTTGTGTGTTGGTATTTTAACGATAGTTATAGCTCTGATTTATCTGAATTATTGAGCCCTCTGCCACTCATGTCGGATTTGTTTATCGTAAACTCGTGAGCTGATTTTCCGATACTCGATTATTCTACTATATATGTATATATATATATATATATATATGTATAGGTGTATATATATATGTATATATATATGGTTTCTATGACTGGATGTCCTTTCCAAAGCCAACCATATTACAGAGTGTACTGTGCGCATTTTATCTACGTAAAACTCATCATCATCATCATCATCATCATCATCATCATCATCACCATCACCATCACCACAATCACCATATGTATTATGTATATCCTGGGTTTTAGTATAAAAACACCATATCCCTGCCTGCATCTTGTATGAGGGAACTAAAATGGTAAGTGTTAGAAAGAGCTTTCAACTATAAAACCCTGCCTCAACAAGTTCCTGCTTATGCCATGCCAGCATGGAAAAGCTAACTGAAAAAAGAAGTTATAAGTATATGTCCACACACACATGCATGTATGTGCCATTAAGATACTTCTCAGGAATATTCAGCCTGACACAGTCTGTAACAAGGCTGGTCTATTGAATTAAAGATACAACTAATTTTTGCTAGCGAGGGCAACATGGAATAAAAGACACAATACACTGCCAAGAATCAAACTCAATAGCATATAATCAGGAGTCAAACAGCCTAGGCAGTAAGCTATATGTCTTCACACATTATACATGATATCTTCCGCGCCATTCGGCACATCGAGCAGTAAGCACTCGCCAACTTTCATGATCAGCGGCGACTTTTTCGCGCCTGTGCCAAGTGTTGTTGGCTGCAATCAGGTCTTTTTGGAACATTCGTCGCCAGTTGATTCTGGGGCAACTTTATCTCCATTTGCCGCCAGGTGGAGTCCAGTCCATTGCTGTTTTCGAGTGTCGTTCATTGGGTAGGCGCACAATGTGGCCAGCCAGACGGCACCACCACTCCGCAACCATCCTCTGCAGTGTCCATGACATTATATATATATATGGTATATACACGTTATTGCAGTCTGAGTTACATTCTGTATTTATACAGGTAAAAGTTTATCATACATATATAGAGAGAGGGATGGGCTCTGCTGGGTCAAAATGTACCCTAGGCAGACCATATGATGGTGGTTCTATGACTCCACAAAGAGTTATGGGATCTTTATCCTTTATATATATATACAGAAGACCCGCCTTGCCTAAGTACAAAGCGAAACCTACAGTCAGTAGGCACCCCTAACAAAAATACACCCCTATCCCACTACCCCCACCCCCTTAAATGTGAAGTTATGTTGGTACCACAACATCCAGTCCAAAACAAATGAGGTCGTGTAGGTGTCACGACAAAAAAAAACACACAGTCTACGCTGTAATGTGGCCGTGTAGGTAATACGGTAAAAACCTCCCAGTCCACACTGTAAACGCGGTTGGTGTTAGGAAGGGCATCCAGCCGTAGAAAACCCACCAGACAGTCCTATGCGAGCAAGACAACCACTCTTGCCTCAAGTGGGAAAATTCCCGTCCAAACCCATGCAAGTGTGGAAGATGGACGTTAAACGACGATGATGATGATGATGATGATGATGTGTGAGTGTGTATATAATATATATATATATAAAAACATACATAATTCAAAATAAGAAGACAAATGAGAGGGAAAGTAAAGCAGGAATCCTATCTGTCTCTTATCAAATAAAAATTTTAGATTTAGAAATTTCACGTAGGATATGAGAATTTCTGGCTAAACATGTATGTTGTTGGCGTGTGTCATTGCAATTGAAGACAGACAGAGTCTTTGATTGCAATATTCTAATTAAGTTGTTACAGAGAACAGCAATATGCCTGAAAGCTTATTTAATATCAATGTGCACACATTAAGATGTTAATTAAAATTATTTTCTTGATTTCTAAATGTTTTCTTTTACTTTTTTAACTTTCCATTTTCTTTCTTTCTTTCTTTCTTTCTTTCTTTCTTTCTGTACATATATAATAAATGTGATATTTCTCAGAGTTACAACTGTGGTTATTAAATTGTACTGCATTAATATATGTTGTGTGTAGATAATAGATACACAGATGTATATACACACACACATCATTGTTTTACTATATTATACTGTCTGTGTATAGATAACTAAATTGGCATATATGTATATATGTATATATATATATATGTGTGCGTATGTGTGTGTGTGAAGGGGGGGGGGGGGGTGAAAGTGCGTGGCTTACTGATTAGATAGTTGAGCTTGCAATTGAGAGGTTGTGAGTTCGATTTTCGGTCTGGGTGATGCATTGTGACGTTGAGCAAGACATTTTATTTCACGTTGCTCCAGTTTACTCAGCTGTAGAAATGAGCTGCAATGTTACTGGTGTCAAGCTGTATCAGCCATTGCCTTTCCCTTGGGCAACATTGGTGGTGTGGAGAGGGGAGAGTGGTATACATGGGCAACTACTGGTCTTCTATATACAAACCTTGCCCAAACTTGTGCTTCAGAAGGAAACTTTCTAAGTGCAAACCATGGTCATTAGTGTCCGATGGGGGCCTCAAGAAATATATATATATTTGACTTATATCCCCACAAAGTGTGATTTGGGCTTAAGTTCAATATTTTATATATTAGGTTCACGCTTGATATATATATATATTTCAATTCTCAGACTGGGTGAGGTGTTGTTTCCTTGAGCAAGACACTTTATTTCACATTGCTCCAGTTTACTCACTGTAGAAATGAGATGATCGGGACTGGGGTCCCTATCATTCCACTGTAAAGTGGTCGTGGAGGTGCCACGGCAAAAAAGCACCCAGCACTCACTGTAAATGAGGTTGGTGTTAGGAAGGGCATCCAGCTGTAGAAATCAAGCCAGAATCAGTTCCCCACCCACCCTTGCAAGCAGGGAAAAGCGGACGTAAAATGATGATGATGATGATGATGATGAAATATATGGTCATTATTGTACTTCCATTTTTCTAATGCACAACTTACTGTACATTCAATAAACTGAGATTTTTAATTTAAATATATGTGGGTCAATTTTAGCAGCTTTCCCCTTTCCTAAAATTTGAGTGCCTAAATTAGAAACCATTATTTTTTGCCACATGGAGGTGGATTGGCAGTATTGGTAGAGGGTCGGACGCCATGCTTTGACGCATAGAGTTACAGCCCTTGCCATTCTGAGTTCAAATCCCGCCGAGGTTAACTTTGCCTTTCATCCTTACGGGGTCGATAAAATAAAGTACCAGTAATACACTGGATAATTTACTGGCCTTGTGCCTAACATAGAAACAATTATTTTTTGCCACATGACTGAATAAGTGAGGAAGAAAGAGTATCAGCAGATTAAGTTATAGTGACAAATGTTTGTGTTACATGAATGTCACTCTCTGAATATTACAAGTCATATAACTAGCAACAAATAAAAAAAACTAAGATGGCCATACACAACAAACACCACAGGTTTCATGTCAACCTTCACCCATATGCTTTAACATACACATAAATGCACATATATATGTGCAGCTACATATATATGTGCAGCTACATATATATGTGCACACACTATTAGGTGGCCCTTGACTCTCTTGAGTTCATCCACACTTTCATAGGTTTTGTTTTTCTTTTTTTGCAGGATGTCAAAATATAATCACCTCTTCACCATGTACGATTGCTGGGGTTGTCACAAATAACCCCAAAATGTACAATTCTACTATTTTACATGAATACTACTATCAGGTCTTTCTGGTTATAAGATCTCTAATCTGACATATAATTGTTTCTACTTTTGGCACAAGGCCAGAAATACCCAGTGCATTACTGGTACTTTATTTTATCGACCCTGTAAGGATGAAAGGCAAAGTTAACCTTGGCGGGATTTGAACTCAGAATAGCAAGGGCCGTAACTCTATGCATCAAAGCATGGCGTCCAACCCTCTACCGATACTGCCAATCCACCGCCCTTCTAATTTGACATTTAATATATACTCTCAATATAATGTCAAGTGTTAGAGTTGGTACCATAATGAAATACATGCAGCCCACTCTGTAAAGTGTTAGTGCTGGTGTCACAAAAAGCACACTGGCATTGGTATCATGAAAATCATACCCAGCACATCCTATAAGTTGCTTGGTGTGAAGAAGGGCATCCAGTTATAGAAACCATGCCAAATATGGAATAAAATATTTAAGTTTGGTCATTCCAAACCATTTGGTAATGGGTCATGCAGACCATTTAACCCCTGGCAATGTGGAATGAGGACATGAAATGATGATGATAATGAGTAGAAGTACACACACACACACACACACACACACACGATGGACTCTCCTAATGTGTATTGTTGTATGAGGGTTCAACAGTCTTCTCAGATCAAGTTTTTGTGGTTATGCCTTAAACAACACTTTAGTCCAGTTGCTGATTTACACATCAAACCATATTTAGTGCAGATGGCAGGATTTTGAGCAGCGAGGGATGGGATATCCAATCAGATCCTGGTGTTTTATTTATATCATCATCACTGTTTGACGTCAATTTTTCCACGCCAGCATGGGTTAGACAAGTTGTCCAGTTGTGGGCAATACTAAGTCAGGTGACCATGTCTTGCACATACAGAACTGGTTTGGGCTTGGTTTCTAACACCAACCTCATTTATAGTAACTTGTCTAGGAGAGCTACTTCTCCGAATAAATTGGTGTAGAGTAGAGAAGTCCCCTAAGTCTAGTAAGACAACTTCCCTAGTGCTGGTAGCACGAATAAAAGCACGCGGTCCATGCTGTAAAATGGAGGGGGTGGAGAGGGCCCCTGAGTCCAGTAAGACAACCACTCTAGTGCTGGTGGCACAAATGAAAGCACCCAGTCTATGCTGTAAAGTGGTGCTGGTGTCCAAACAGTGTATTAATGCCAAAACAAATATGAGTACAAGAATTATGATATATATATATATATTAGAAAAAGTCACTACCATCCCAAGTAACGAGTACTTGGTTGAATAATGATCTAACTGGTTTAATCCTGATATATGTATGTGTGTGTATGTGTGTACATATATATGGAGCATATACGGAAGACATGGTCTCCCAATTTGTCTAGAGAGACAGTAGCACTGATTGAGTTCAGATTTTGTCCATAATGACCTCTCCATATCCACCCACTGCCAGCATAGAAAATGGTCATATATATATATACACACATATACATATGGCCATATGCACACTCACATTTGCATTTGTGTGCATGTATACACACACACACACATCAACACACACACACACACATATATATATATATATATATATATATATACAATATTAAATAAATGGAAAACTATATTTATAGTTTTCCATTTATTTAATATTGTAAATATACTCCAAGTATTTGTCGAGTGCTTTTATATCAGTTATAAATATTTACTAGTTGTAACCCAACAATTTTAAATATAACTTTACATATATATATATATATATATATAGGATGGAAAAATTTGAACAGGGACAAAACAGAGAGGCAGTACAACGAATGTTTATTAATTTCACGCTCTGGAGAGTGGGGTGTTGGTGGGGGATGACGTTTCGGGCATAAACCCTTCCTCAGGTGGGAAGTGTGTGGGAACAGAGTTCAAAGGGTGTGTAGGGGAGTGGTGGAGAGACATATAGCGAAAGGAAACGGTGCGAATGAAAAAATAAAAAATAAAGATAAATTTAAAAATAAAGCATGATCAAAATAAACTGAAATTAAAAGGGGGGTAAACAGGTGGTGGAAGGGTGTGGGGTGTGTAGGGGTGGTGGCGGGTGGAGTGGGGAGAGGGAGACGGGGTGTCCGAGCGGGGAGGGCTGAAGGTGGTGTGTGTGTGTGTGTGTGTGTGTGTGTATGTGAAAGTAAGGGTTGGGGGAAGAACGGGGTTGCATGTTCAGGAAGAGGTGTGTGTGTGTGTGGGGGGGGTCGGAGTGTCTGTGCGTGTGTGGATAGAGGGGGGGGGGTCAGGAGGCTGAGGGTGTAAATATGTGGTGGAAAGCACGTGTAACGAAGTAAATGTGGTAAGAAACCAGGTGGACCATAACGCACCAAAGTACTCAATACTTAGGGTAGTAGAGTGGGTAATAGGAACGAGTAGGACCCCGACGGCTGAGCTCAAGCCGTTTTGACGGCTAATTCTGGACTCAGAATTAGCTGTCGAAACGGCTTGAGCTCAGCCGTCGGGGTCCTACTCGTTCCTATATATATATATATTTACACACACACATACAACAACATCAACATTAAGTGAATTTTATGGCAACAATATACATCATAATTAATACCCTGTAGTCTACACATTCAAAGAATCTAGGTTACATCCTGAAGGCTGCAGAGCACTTTGTTTTTAGAGTAAAAAGGGAAGAGACGTGATGGTAGGTAGTTTCAATTGAAGGAAATAAAGCAATGCTGCAGTAATATGTATGTAATGGGTGCTGACATATAATGTAAATACTGGTTTGATGGCAAATTATGAATATAATGGAGCGACACAATGCAACTGTAGCAGGGTACATATAAACTATGACGCTTTCATGCAATCTCTGAAGAATAGAAATGGTTCTTTTTGTAGTTGTTGGTGTGGTTGTTGGTGGTGGTGGTGGTAGTGGCAGTGGTGGTGGTAGTCATGGTAGTAGTAATAGTAATAGTGGTAGTGGCAGTAGTAGCAGCAGCAGTAGTAATAGTAGCAGCAGTAGTAGTAGCAGCAGCAGTAGTAGCAGCAGCAGCAGTAGTAGTAGCAGCAGCAGTAGTAGTAGCAGCAGCAGTAGTAGTAACAGTAGTAGTAGTAACAGTAGTAGTAGTAGTAGTAGTAGTAGTAGTAGTAGTAGTAGTAGTTTATTTACAGCCAAGAAGTGAGATAAAGTGTTGTGTTGAATCTGTTAGCAAATCTCTTTAGCAATATTTGTTAATTTACAATCGTTAATAATAACCATAACTAAAACTGAGTCTAACTCTTCAGCAACACCTTCATACCTATACTACTACAGCTAATACTAATACTACTAATACAGCTATTACAACTGCTGCTGCTACTAATGCCCTTGTGGAGTGGCAGTATCAGCAGAGGGTCGAATGCCCTGTTTTGCAACATAGAGTTACGGCCCTTTATGATCTGAGTTCAAATCCCGCCGAGGTTAACTTTGCCTTTCATCCTTATGGGGTCGATAAAATAAAGTACCAGTCACATACTGGGGTCGATTTAATCGACTTCCTCTCCTCCCAAATTGCTGGCCTTGTGCCTATATAAGAAACCATTATTTGTATGTCAATTGGTTGTAAAATATGTGTATTACTGAATGTTGCCTCCTCAGGTGCAAGGTTGACACTCAGCTTGACACTCGGCTTGAATTGGAAAGAAGCAGAACTCAAAGGAAGTTTCAAATAATTACAATTGTTTCTACTTTTGGCACAAGGCCAGCAATTATCCCAATGCATTACTAGTACTTTATTTTATCGACCCTGTAAAAATGAAAGGCAAAGTTAGCCTCGGTGAGATTTGAACTCATACAGTAAAGGGCCGTAACTCTATGCTGCAAAGCATGGCGGCTGACACTCCACCAATGCTGCCAAACCACCGCCTTTCAAATAATAATAATAACACTCCTTGGAACTGCAAGCATTCTCAGAAAAATGTTTAACTATTGAAGGTGCCCCCTTAGTCCACTGTTTGTGGACAGCTGGAATCTGCATTACATCACCAGCAATAAATGATGTATAACAAGCAGATAATAATAATAATGATGATGATAATGATAGTGGTCATCACCAAAAGACATCAACAAAACAATCGTTGGGTTCAAATTCACTGCGAGACTATTGCTGTCCATTTGAACTATACATTTCATCCTCTGAGTCCCAATCCACCTCGTTCTCAGATATATGTAATGATAGATCCTCATAGATGTTACCAGAGATAGAATAGAATCAAACAAGGAGGAAGATTGAATTTCTCTCTCCATAACTTTAATGACTTGAAACCAGAGCCCAGCATTGGCCTTTAAAAGCCCTCCAGGGTTTAAGAGATAGATTTCTCTCTATAGCTTAACATCCTGAAAGTGGAAGTCAGAATTAGCCTTTGAAAGCCCTTCGGAGAATAGATTGTGGATTTTTCTCTCTCTATATAGCTCAATGTTTTGAAACCTGAGCCTAGTACTTGCCATTGAAAGCCATTCAGGGTTTAGAAAGTAATTTACATTTAAATTTATATCAGAAATCTGCCAAAGTAGAAAGACAGACTGATGACTAAATTTATTATAACAAAACTAATTATATTCTCCTTTCAAATCTACAAACACTGAAAGCTCATTATAACTTTCTTTTATCCACAGTAACATATATAATGTAAAATAAAACAAAATGAAAGAATTTCAATCATAAATGCTCTCTGATTATTTCCTTTAACCTTCTGGACTCATATATCATTTAAATACAATACACTACTACACTGCTTCTTCTTCTTGTTATCAGCTCTTTACACAAGCCATGATACTTCATTCTTCTGCTATCACTTCTTTCACTGAACATTTTTTTCGTCTTTAACTCACAAATTCTTAATGCTTAATACACATACACAAACACACACACACACAAAAACATGCACACACAAACACATACATACACACACACGCAAACACACACACATATAAAGTCTGCCGTGTTGAGACCGGGGAGACCACAAATCAGAAGAGTATTCTATGCATGTGTCTGGTTTAAAATAGGAACACCATGTGCCTATATGCTATATATGCCTGCAATAAAACATTGCCTCCATAAGTCCTGTCAAACCCATGCCAACATGAAAATAATGGTAATAATGTGTATGTGTGTGAACATGTATACATGAGTGTGTGTATCAAAACTGCAGAAGGTTGAGATGTGAAGAACATATTTTAATGTTTGTCATCTATTCTCATCCATTCTATTTCTTCCTTTCTATCTTCTCTTCTTTTCTTCGAGTCAACTCACACCGAGTCGCTGATCTTTGTCCTTCCAGGTAATATTTTACCCAACGCCACTTCCACAGTATTTTGCTGCTTTAACAGCTTCCATACGCCGAGTTTTTCCATTTTCCTATGAATTCTAATACACTCGCATCCCAAACTTGATATTCAAGTTAATTTGTTTATATATATATATATATATGTATGTGTATATATATATATGTGTGTATGTGTATATATATATATATATACATATGTGTGTGTGTAAGTATATGTGTGTGTGCGTGTATATATATATATATGTGTGTGTGTGTGTTTATGTATATGTGTATATAAGTATATATATATATAAGGTTTTTAAACAATATAAACAGCAAACTTTATTTATTTATTTAGTTTGCTCCAAATTAACTTCAGCCATTTATTTTTTACAGAAATATTTATCTATTCATAGGAATGGCTACATAAAAACACATAAATAAAAGAAGTGAATGAAGCATAAGATAACCTGATCAAAATATCAAGAGGCTGATGTCTCATACATAATGTAAAAACAAAACAAATCTATAACCTAAGATACGAACATAGTAGCAAGGATGGAGAAAAACATTTCTCTGGAAATGTTTTATTTGTACTTTTACTCTACAAAGAAAATCAGAGTAATTTTGATGTTGGTGTTCTGGTGGTTGTTCGTTTTTTTACTTGTTGGTGTTGTAATACCCCCCCCCCCCTCCTCTCACCTAACTAAAGATATTACTGAAAAGGGAAGATTTTCCAACAGACAAAATGAGAAAATGACAGGAAAAAGAAAGAAATAATAGAAGGAAGGAAGAAATAAATAAATAATTGTTTCTACTTTTGGCACAAGGCCAGCAATTATTCCAGTGTATTACTGGTACTTTATTTTATCGACCCCCGTAAGGATGAAAGACAAAGTTAACCTCGGCGGATTTGAACTCAGACCATAAAGGGGCATAACTCTTTGCTGCAAAGCGTGGCGTCAGACCCTTTACCGATACTGCCAATCCATCGCCCTAAAGAAAGAAAGAATGGAAGGAAGGAAGAAAGAAATGGAGAAAGAATGGAGAAAAGATGGAAGAGCAGGAGAAAAGAAGAGAGTAAGAAAGAATGAGCAAAAGAAAGAAAGACAGAGATTGAATTAAAGAAGGAGGGAAAGAAAAAAGAAAAGAAAAAGGGAGGAGAGAGAAAAATAACAAAAAGGGAAAGGAGAAAAGAAAAGAAAGGAGAGAAAGAAAGAAAGGCAGAGGAAGAAAAAGAAAAAAATGATTGAGAAATAAATAAAAGGAAAGAAGAACTAATAAAAAAAACAAATAAAAAAAAACAAAGCAAATAAATGAAAGAAAAATATGAAAGGCTATCTAGGTGAGCTTCTTCTTTGGAAAAAGTAAAACAAAGTAAATCTGAGAGAAAGAATTATGGATAAAAGTTGAGTCTCCAATATATGTAATTCTGGTTTATTTTCCCAGAAGAGCAGCAGAAAGAAGCAATAAAATAAAGTGACAACTTGAAAAATATGGAAAAATTCTTATTCATCTCTTTTAATACCATATTGAGGAATCCCAGCAGAGTCTGCTGTTCAAAGATACATCTATACTGTGTCCGCCTTCAAACACATAACAAAACCTGCAATCAACTTGTCAGTAAAGGTAACAAGATTTAATTTTTCAAAACATCAGAAAAATGTACATTAATTTCTTCCTTTAAGATATCAAACCACACTCTGCTGCCTGCTGTGCCAAATATGACAAGAATATCAAACTACTATACAGACATGTGTGTGTGTGTGTGTGTGTGTGTGTGTGTGTGTGTGTGTGTGTGCGCACACAAACATATATGTTATAAATACAGACAAACACATGTGTGTGTGTATTATACATATATATGTTTGTGTGACAACATATATGTGTGTGTGTCTGTATCGTATATATATATTGTAAAGAGGTAGTGTCCATATATATATATATATATATATATATATATATATATATATATATATATATATATATGAAAAAGTATGACCCCCGATGGCAGAGCTCAAGCCGTTTCGACGGCTAGTCCAGAAATAGCCGTCGAAACGGCTTGAGCTCTGCCGTCGGGGTCATACTTGTTATATATATATATATATATATATATTTCATCCTTACGGGGGTCGATAAAATAAAGTACCAGTAATGTACTGGGATAATTGCTGGCGGTGGGGGGAGGGGGGAGTTACAGATAATTGTTTCTACTTTAGGCACAAGGCCAGCAATTACCTAGTGCATTACTAGTACTTTATTTTATCAACCCCGTAAGGATGAAAGGCAAAGTCAACCTCGGCGGGATTTGAACTCAGATCGTAAAGGGACGTAACTATGTTGGAAAGCATGGCGTCCGACCCTCTACCGATATTACCAATCCCACCCGTTAGGGGGGGAGTTACAGATAATGTTCATATGTGAGTGTGTGTGTGTGTGTATAAGTAAGTGTGTGTATATATATATATAGACAACTACAAAAAAATCTCATCCCACTTATACCATCATGGAAAAGTGGATATAAAAAGATATAAAATGATATATTTGTATATATATATATATATCATCATTTTATATCCACTTTTCCATGATGGTATTAGTGGTATGAGATTTTTTTTGTAGTTGTCTACAGCCGAATGCCCTTATATATATTACACACACACACACACACACACGTGAAAAGTCAAGGAAAAACCACATGGGGGATAATACAGTACAAAATGTATTAGTTTAATGCTTGATATAATAGAAAAAGGGTCTTCATGTTTCAGGCATTAATCCGAATATAGAATGAGAAATAGAACAAGAAATGGAAGAAATGGAAATTTCTTCTTTTTTTTACAGGACAGCATGTGTGTATTTAGGGAGCCATGAAGATATATTTGCCATAAGTATAGTAATAGTTGATAACTGTAAATAGTATCTTGACACAATGAAAAAGCACCCAGCCCAACCTCACAGTTGGTTGTTTGGGTGCCATGATAAAAAGCACCGAATCCATGCTGTAAAGTGAATAACATTAGAAAGGGCATCTGGTCATAGAAACAAAGCCAGAAACCATTTTGTATAAGCAAGACATGGTCACCCAATCTGACTTGTCTCACAATAGGACAACTTAACTAACCAATGCTAACATGGAAAATGGACAATAAACAATGATGATGAATAATTGAATAAATCAAGTACCCCAGTAGACTGTAAGAGAAAGAAGAGACTAAGGTTGTGTTTAAAGTACTTTTTTTCACAATGTATGTGTATGTAAATATGTGCGCGTGTGTGTGTGTGTAGGGAAATTGCGAGGAAGAGGGAGAGAGAAATAAAGAGCCAGATTTGAAGAGGATATGTGTGTAGGAATATGCATACATATCTATATATATATGTATGCATGTACACACACATATATGCATAAATGGTGTGTATAAATAATCATATATATAATTTCAACCCAGCGACTACCTCAACAGCAACAATAACACCACCATTGTCTGCAGCAGCAGCATCAGTGAAATGAACAACAATGGCAGCAGCAACAACAGCAACAACAACAACTGCCACCACCATCACTGACACCATCCTGACACCATCCACCACCTTTACCACCACCACAACCACCATCACTGACACCATCCACCACCTTCACCACCACCACTACTACCTCCACCACCACCGCCATCACTGACACTATCCACCACCTTCACCACCACCACTACTACCTCCACCACCACCACCATCGCCACCATCAGTCACCATCCACCACCATCACTGACACTATCCACCACCTTCACCTCCACCACCACCACCACTAACACCATCGCCATCACTGACACCATCCACCACCACCACCACCACCATTATCACTGGCACCATCCACCACCACCACTCACCACCATCACCATTCACCACCGTCACTGGCACCACCACCACCACCACCACCACCATCACCATCACTGACACCATCCACCCCCACCCCCATCACTAACACATCCATCACCAGCGTAAAGCAAACAATTATTATTATTATTATTATATAAAAACTGAACTGGACTGGAAAAGTCAACAGTTGACATGATTTTGTATCAGTACTGACGGTAATATATATATATATATATGTGTGTGTGTGTGTTTGTATGCATGAGTGTTGGTGTGTGAGTGGCATGTGTATTTGTAGTTTGTATGCATGAGTGTTGGTGTGTGTGTGCGTGTGTGTGTGTGCGTGCTGTGTCAATAAGTGTGTTTTTTTTATGACCATGCTGTAAAATGGAGGGGTAGAGAGGGCCTTTGAGTCTAGTAAGACATCCTCTCTAGTGCTGGTGGCACAAATAAAAGCACCCAGTCCATGCTGTAAATGGGCAGCAAGTGCAGAGCATATGCGATGGCTGGAGAGAAATGAGGCAAGCATGCTCCGTTGGATGTGCAGTGTCAATGTGCGTGATCGACCCAGCATGAATGTGTTGAGAGAGAAACTGTTTGACAGGGACAGAATGTAGTGTGCGAGAGAGGAGACTGAGGTGATATGGACATGTGATGCGCATGGAGGATGACCGATGGGTGAAGAAGTGCCAGGAAATGCCATTTGAGGGAAGATGTGGTAGAGGTAGACCACGAAAAACATGGGCGGAGGTGGTGAGAACAGACCTCAGATCGCTGAAGCTCACGGTGGAGATGACGAGGGACCGTGACAAGTGGAGAGATGCTGTGCTGAATAAGACCCATCCCACTCTTGCAAGCAGGGAAAAGCGGCCGTAAAATGATGATGATGATGATGATATATATGACTAACCCATGGAAAATAGATATTAAACAATGATGATATACATATATACACATACATAATCATGTACATACAACACACACCTATATATATATATATATATACATATATAACTACCCATATTCATTTATATATATATATACAAAGGTAAAGGGGATGCTCTGGAGAGGAGCAATTATAGGGGCATAAAACTGATGGATCAGGTTATGAAAGTGGCAGAGAGAATATTAGTACAACTAATTAGAGAAAGGGTCAAATTAGATGAGATGCAGTTTGGTTTTGTGACTGGGAAGAGTACAACAGATGCTCTCTTCTTAGTGAGAAACTACAAGAGAGGTTCTTAGAGAAGAATAAGCCACTATACTTAGCCTTTGTTGACTTAGAGAAGGCTTTTGATAGGGTACTCCGATCTGTCATCTGCTGGTCCATAAGGAAACTAGGGGTAGAGGAATGGCTTGTGAGGACAGTGCAAGCTATGTACAGAGGTGTTGTCAGTAAAGTGAGAGTAGGAATGGAGTTTAGTGAGGAATTCCAGATACAAGTAGGAGTACATCAAGGTTCGGTCCTCAGCCCGCTCTTGTTCATTATAGTCCTCCAAGCCATAACAGAGGAGTTTAAGACTGGCTGCCCATGGGAACTTCTTTATGCTGACGATCTGGTTCTTATATATATATATATATATATATATAAGCTAAGTGAAGTGACTAGTGGGAGGCAAAAGTTAAGTAATGTATCGCTATGTTAAGTATTTATTGTATTATGTATGACAGTATTTACTAGACTCTCAAACAAATAAACATAACTATTTAGTTACTAATACACAGCGAGAGGGTTATGGAGGTTGTGAAGTGAGAGGCAAAGAAACAGATAGAGGCCATGGCAGAGACGGTGGCGAGAGTGGGAGACATATAGAGATAGATATGTTTCTAGAGAGAGATTGTGAGAGGCAGTGAGAGGGAGATTGAGAGAGAGAGAGAGACAGTGAGAGAGATAAAGAGAAAAATTGAGAGATGGAGAGATAGTGTGAGGGTGTGAGACAGTATATAGACATATATGTATGTCTATTTCTCACCACACACACAATTATCATCATCATCCTCAGCTTCATCATCACCATCAATATCTTACATCCATTTTCCTTGCTAGCAAGTGTTAGCAAGATTGTCAAAGACAAATTCAGTACATTCCTGGGGGTATGGCCTCATAGATAAGCTATGGGCTGCATCTTGCTAACAGCTATATGCCCACCTAAAAAGAGCTCGGAATCCATTCCTTGAGCTCATTAAATTATAGGTGATTAAGCTGAGTCTGTAAACTCCATTTTTTTATTTGAAATATTTCCTCCTAATTCATTTCTATATGTAAGTAGAGCTTGTTAAGTTGAATGGTTCTGAGCTGCTGTTTTTAGCGGTCTTTTGGTCCAGTCACATGAACATTGACTATATAACGCACATATCTTCTCTCTACACCATGTGCATTGTTTTAGTTATCTAATATATTTTTTTAGAAGTGTAGGCCATATTGTCGAGCACCTGTAGAGAATCCCTCTACAATACGGAATCTACACTTTTTGTGGCAAAACATTCTCTCATTTGAGCATGTCCAGGTGTAATAGTTATTATTGGATGGTTTGTACACTTTAATTCTTTTAATTCATCTCCTTTCCTTCCATAGACAATATGTTCCTCACTTTGGTGGTTCTCTATCCCCTATATTTAAACACATCTCTCTCTCTCTCTCTCTCTCTCTCTCTCTCCACTCTCAAGCGTGAACCTAATACCTAACACCTTTCGTAACTGTACTCCTTGTTGTTATTTATTCCCCCCCCCCCCCCCCCACACACACATATATATATCATGAGTAGAAAAGAGGACAAAACCCTGATTCCGTCAGGGAAATGGCCATGTTCGATATGCAGAAAAGGAACTGAGAAAAGAAAATCAATCCAGGTTACAGAGTCATTTACATGTGTTTGAACAATAAAAACAGAAGTCAGATGTAAGTACGGAATTAGTTAATTGTTTTACAATCGTTTCAGAGGGTCAATTAAACGGTGGAGATTGATGTATCAACTAGCATGGTAGTGGTTAGATTACTATCTATTTCTAACTTCCTGTTCAATCGGCCATCCTGTATATATATATATATATATATAGATATATATATATATATATATATATATATATATATATATATATATGTGTGTGTGTGTGTGTATATGCACACAAGAAAAACTTTGAGAACGTTTATGTGTCAATCTCTTTGTTAGAAACTACAGTCAAATATTCGTCAAATCAAACACTATAGTCTGGAAACAGTTAGGCTTTATTGATATAAATTAGGAACAGTTACCTCTAAAAGGTGGCCATAGAGTGGAATGAAAGCCTTTGATCATAGGTTTGCTCAATCAATGCTGATCTGAGGTTCAATAACAACAACAACATTACTTCCAGATTATCTGTCACTGCTGCCACCAAGGGTAAATTAAGTCATCGGCTGAAAATTCCATTGGATGGTGGCTGCTAATATTTATGGCAGCAAAGATTTAGAGCCCTTTAAATATTGTGGACCTCTGGCTAAAGCATGATCTGCCTCTGGGTACTTTCCCCCACACTGCCATTTTCAACATAACGCCTCACCCCCACCAATATCATTATCACTACCATCAACACCTTTATCATTATTGCCACAACCAACGCCAGCGCCAGTATCTATACCACCATCAACAACAATAACCATACAACCATCACCACCATCATCTCTTACACCAACAGCACCACCATCATCTCCTACACCACCACCAACACCATCATCTCCTACACCACCACCACCACCATCTCCTACACCACCACCACCACCACCACCATCTCCTACACCACCACCACCACCACCACCATCTCCTACACCACCACCACCACCACCACCATCTCCTACACCACCACCACCACCACCATCTCCTACACCACCACCACCACCACCACCATCTCCTACACCACCACCACCACCACCACCATCTCCTACACCACCACCACCACCACCACCATCTCCTACACCACCACCACCACCACCACCATCTCCTACACCACCACCACCACCACCATCTCCTACACCACCACCACCACCATCTCCTACACCACCACCACCACCACCACCACCTCCTACACCACCACCACCACCACCACCATCATCTCCTACACCACCACCACCACCACCACCACCACCACCAGCAGCAGCAGCAGCAGCAGCCACTAGGTTGTTTCATTGCCAGGAAATCAGTGGAAGCTACTTCAACTTTAAACAGTTCTCCTTTGTTTCCACTTATTGTTTCCTCTCTCAATCCTTCTTCCTCATCACCACTGCTACTACAACCACTACCACCACTACTACTACTACTACCACTGCCACTGCTACTACTACCACCACTACTACTACTACTACGACTGCCACTGCCACCACTACCACCACTACTACTACCACTGCCACTGCTACTACTACTACTACTACGACTGCCACTGCTACTACCACCACCACTACTACTACTACCACTGCCACTGCTACTACCACCACTACCACCACTACTACTACTACTACTACCACTGCCACTGCTACCACCACTACTACTACTACTACGACTGCCACTGCTACTACCACCACTACCACCACCACTACTACTACTACTACTACTACCACCACCACCACTACTACTACTACCACTGCTACTACCACCACTACTACTACGACTGCCACTGCTACTACCACCACTACTACTACCACTGCCACCACTACTACTACTACTACTACGACTGCCACTGCTACTACCACCACTACTATTACTACTACCTCCAATACTATAACCATTACTATATATATTCACACACACACACACACACACATGCATTTATATATACACACACATATATGCATATATATGCACACACATGCATATACACACACACATGCATATACATACACACATATACACACACACGCATTTATATACACACACATGCATATACATATACACACACACGCATATACATACACACACACATGCATATACGTACACACACACGTGCATATACGTACACACACACGTGCATATACATACACACACATATGCATATACATACACACATATACACACACACACACGCACATACGTACACACACATGCATATACGTACACACACACATGCATATATATACATACAGACACACACATGCATATACATACACACACACATGCATATATATACATAGACACACACGTGCATATACATACACACACATGCATATATACACATACAGACACACAAGTGCATATACATACACACACACATGCATATATATACACACACACATGCATGCATACACATACACACACACACACACACACACACACACACGTATATGTATATAAAGAAGACTGGAATCAAGTATCTCTCTTTCAAAGCCAAACACACCAGTTTTCAGAATCACAGAATCACAGAATCACAGAATCACAGAATCACAGAATGGCAGAATGGCAGCAGCACAAGGAAAGAAAGAAGGAAAGAAGACAAGACAATTCAAAGAACAAAAGTGATAGAAATTCAAATGACAATTGTGTAGCACAGAGAATAATAATACAAATAATACAAATAGAAAAATAGTAGAAATAAAAGAGAAATAAAAATAGAAAATAGAATAAAACAAATATTATACTTAAGGAAAAGACAACAAAAAAGAAAAAAATTATACATAAAGTATATATATATATATATATATATATATATAAGTATATATAAATGTAAAAAATGAAATAAAATGTCATTTCTCACTCTTATATATAAGTATATATATATATATATATAAGTATATAAGTATATATATATATATAAGTATATATATATATATATGCCTTAAAATTAACATGGCTAAGACTAAAGTTCTAGTTTGTAGGAAAGAAAATAAGGCGGCATTCCCATCTGGGAAATGGCCATGCTCAGTGTGTAGGAAAGGCGTAGGTAGAAACTCCATTTTATGTCCCAAATGCAAAGTATGGGTGCATAAAAGATGTAGTGGGATCACAGGTAAGCTAACTAAGAACATAGATTTTACATGTGGCCGGTGCTCTGGTGCAATAAGTAGCAGCAAGTGCCCAAAAAATACTAGCTCCTTCAACTGCGCAGAGGGTTCTATAGAAATAGTGGACAGCTTCCGTTACCTGGGTGACAAAATCAGCAGTGGGGGAGGGTGCTCTGAAAGTACAGTAGCTAGAGTCAGAACTGGATGGAAAAAGTTCAGAGAGCTTATACTACTATTAGCCGCTAGAGGGTTCTCCCTAAAAATGAAAGGCAGGTTATACGATGCCTGCATACGAACAGCAATGCTGCATGGCAGTGAGACCTGGGCATTGTGTGCAGAGGATATACGCAGACTAGAGAGGAACGAAGCTTGCATGCTCCGCTGGATGTGCAGTAGTAATATACGTGAACGGCAAAGCATAAACGAACTAAGGAAAAAATTAGAAATAAGAGGGATCAGATGTTGTTTACTCGAGAGAAGGCTACGTTGGTACGGTCACGTGATGCGCATGAAAGACGACAGCTGTATAACAAAGTGCAGGGCAATAAAGATAGACGGTAGCCACGGAGTAGGCAGACCCAGAAAAACATGGGACGAGCTGATAAATTCCGACCTCACACGCTTACACCTCTCCAAGACAATGTCACTGGACCGAGACCTTTGGCGGTACTCAGTAATAGAGAAGACCCGCCTTACCTAAATACAAAGTAAAAACCTACTATAGTCAGTAGGCATCTCTATCAACCCCCCCCCCCCCCCCCCCCGTCCCACCACCTCCACCCCATCCACACCGCCCCTTTCAATGTAAAGTTATGTTGGTCCCACAACATCCAGGCCGAAACAAATGAGATCGTGTAGGTGTCACGACAAAAAAACACACAGTCCACGCTGTAAATGTGACCGTGTAGGCAACACGGTAAAAACCTCCCAGCCCCACACTGTAAATGTGGTTGGTGTTAGGAAGGGCATCCAGCTGTAGAAAACCCGCCAGACAGTCCACGCTGTAATGTGG
>OZ024752.1:4449697-4499697 GCA_964016885.1 Eledone cirrhosa | reverse complement strand
AAACCGGCCAACAGCAAAATACAGAAAAAATATTAAAAACATTTCTACCACACAATACATTGCATGTGGATACAATAGAACATGATATATACGTCATCATCATCATCATCGTTATTTAGTGTCTGTTAAATGATGATGAGTATATTTATATATGTGTATATGTATATACATATACACACATCAGTAGAGGGTCGGACACCATGCTTTGACGCATAGAGTTACGGCCCTTGCCATTCTGAGTTCAAATCCCGCCGAGGTTAACTTTACCTTTCATCCTTACGGGGTCGATAAAATAAAGTACCAGTAATGCACTGGGGTAATTGCTGGTCTTGTGCCAAAAGTAGAAACGATATATGTATATATATGTATATATATATATATATATATATATATATATATATATATATATACATTCTAGTAAGGCTAGATAGTGTCTGTACATGCATATAATATCATCATCATCAACTTTTTACGTCCGTTCTTCCACGCTAGCATGGGTTAGACAGGCTGTCCTATTGTGGGCATTGTCCGGTCGGCTGACCTTGACTTGCTCATACGGGAACTGATTCAGGCTTGATTTCTACAGCTGGATACCCTTCCTAACACCAACCTCATTTACAGTGAGTGCTGGGTGCTTTTTTTCCATGGTGCCTACACGTCCACTTTACAGTGTGGGCTGGGTGCTTTTTTGCCGTGGCACCTCCATGACCACTTTGCAGTGGAATGATAGGAACCCCAGTCCCTATCATCTCATTTTTACAACTGAGTAAACTGGAGCAATGTGAAATAAAGTATCTTGCTCAAGGAAACAACACATCACCCGGTCCGAGTATTGAACTCACAACCTTTCGATTGCAAGCCCAATGCTCTAACCACTAAGCCATGTGCCTTCACACACATGCATATACATATACATGCATATATACATATGCATACATATATATACATACATATACACATGCATATGCATATACATATATACATGCATACATATATATACATGCATACATATACATATATACATACATATACATACATATATCTATATATTACTAAAAGTCTGTGATTGCTTGCATGTCTGTAATGTAATACAGCCAAAAGGGGCGCATAATGGGAAATACTTTGAAAGGATGTTGACCCGGAAATGGGAATACAAATGGAATAAAACAAGTTACGCGTAAATCTGACCACAGGTTCCCGAGTTATGGGGGTTTCTGGGTACTTTCATAAACAGAGAGAGAGAAAGAGGAGATAAAGAAGGAGAATGGAAGAGAGCTGGTGGTGGTGTTGTGTGTATATATCATCATCATCATCATCGTTTAACGTCCATCTTCCACGCTTGCATGGGTTTGGACGGGAATTTTCCCACTTGAAGCAAGAGTGGTTGTCTTGCTTGTATAGGACTGTCTGGTGGGTTTTTTACAGCTGGATGCCCTTCCTAACACCAACCACGTTTACAGCGTGGACTGTGTGTTTTTTTGTTGTGACACCTACACGACCTCATTTGTTTCGGACTGGATGTTGTGGTACCAACATAACTTTACATTGAAAGGGGTGGTGTGGATGGGGTGGAGGTAGTGGGACGGGGGTGTATTTTTGTTAGAGATGCCTACTGACTGTAGGTTTCGCTTTGTACTTAGGCAAGGCGGGTCTTCTTTATTACTGTGTAGCGCCAAAGATCTCGGTCCAGTGACATTGTCTTGGAGAGGTGTAAGTGTGTGAGGTCGGAATTTATCAAGTCGTCCCAGGTTTTTCTGGGTCTGCCTACTCCGTGGCTACCATCTATTTTTATCGCTCTGCACTTTTTTATACAGCTGTCGTCTTTCATGCGCATCACGTGACCATACCAACGTAGTCTTCTCTCGAGTAAACAACATCTGATACCTCTTATTCCTAATTTCTCCCTTATTTCGTTTATGCTTTGCCGTTCACGTATATTACTATTACACATCCAGCGGAGCATGGAAGCTTCGTTCCTCTCCAGTCTGCGTATATCCTTTGCACACAATGCCCAGGTCTCACTGCCATGTAACATTGCTGTTCGTATGCAGGTATCATACAGCCTGCCTTTCATTTTTAGAGAGAACCCTTTAGCGGCCAATAGTTGTATAAGCTCTCTGAACTTTTTCCATCCAGTTCTGACTCTAGCTACTGTACTTTCAGAGCACCCTCCACCACTGATGATGATATATATATATATATATGTGACTGTGTGTGTATATACGTGTGTGTGTGTGTCTATGACCAGTGTATATAGATCAGACACCCACACACAAACACACACAAACATATATATATAATATATATATGTAAATGGGCCTTCTAGTTTCATTTCACATTATATACATGTCTGTGTATATTTTAATTATCTAAAAAATATTTTGAAGTGACCGCGACCCAACGGGTTACAGTGTAGTATATATAAATATTCTTCCACATACATGAGGCATTGTTGTCTTATATATATTCATTCTGTATAGAATAAAGACAATCTAAGCAAAGAAGAGATTACTTGATCTGTAAAAATAGAAAGATAATTAGATATTGTGGTGTTGTGTTTCCTGCATGGAAAATATAAGATGTGGTGATTGGATGGTCATCTTTGATTATAGGGCTGGCTCCATCAATGACTTGCGGCTAAACAGCCACTACAATAACAAAGACAACTGTGCTCACATAAACACATATGACACACACACACACACATATATATATATATACACAACAAACACACATATACATACATATAGACACACATATAGACACACACATAGACACACACAAACATACACACATGACACACACATATACATATGTACACACACACACACACACATGGGCACACACACATATACATGCACACAGACGTACACACACACATATACATACACACAGACACGGACACACAAATACATGCAGAGACAGATGCACAGAAACAGACACACATATACATATACATGCACAGACACACACACACACATATGCAGGTACACAGACAGACACACATACAAATGCACAATGTATTAAGAAATTCTCTAGATAATTTCTCAACCTGCTAAAATAGCAGTCAAATCATATGACAGAGAAGGTCACAAAGGGAGGTAATCAACAAAATAAGGGCTTTCTATCTACTGTTCTACTAGTTCTACAAAACTAAAACATCTAATAATTGTTTCTACTTTTGGCACAAAGCCAGCAATTACCCAGTGCATTACTGGTACTTTATTTTATCGACCCCGTAAGAATGAAAGGCAAAGTTAACCTCAGCGGGATTTGAACTCAGAATGGCAAGGGCCGTAACTCTATACGTCAAAGCATGGCGTCCGACCCTCTACCGATACTGCCAAAATAATGATAGAAATGTAGTTTCTATCTGTTTAACCCTAGGTCAGCTCTAATCAAACAGACCTAATATTGGTTTCTGATTTAGGCACAAGGCCTAAATTTGGCAGGAGAGGAAAGTCGATTAAATCGACCCTGGTGCATTACTGGTACTTTATTTTATCAACCTAGTAATAATCCATCTGATTATTTTAACTCGTTCAGTTATTGAGCAAAACAGGTGAAGGTGGGACATCACACACACATATTTATGTATTCTATTACTTTATATATATATATATATATATATAATGTTAAAACAATCAAATCTTTTAATACATTTATTTGCTGACAATTGTTTCTTCCAGAGGGATATCTGGAATCATCAGAGCATAGGAAATGTCTAAACAGGTGATTAAAATCCTAGTCTTTAGAACATTTAGGTAGATACAAAGTGTTGTCAGTGTCCTAGACATCATGTAGAGAATCGGGAGTTACAAGAATGTTATGCTTCAGAGAACACAATTACAATATAAGTTTAACCCTTTAGCATTTACATTACTCTATATTTACTATTATATTTTCACAGTAAAGGCTTTATCTCACTTCACATAATTATCTCACATAATATCAAATCTACGAGATTTTGATATTATTTACTTTGAGAACAATACCTTGACATCATTATGGGTGGCCAATAACAGCCAATTTGAACAGAATTCTGGCCAGATATGGCCAGTTTAAATGCTAATGGTTAATATACACACACATGTATATGTCTAAATAAAAATCTAAAATGTATGTGTCTCATGCTATGTATATGTAAGCTTCTCTAAATATGCCTCAGACATCATCCATAAGTGTGTGGAGGGAAGGCAGTAAACTTGAGACAACCTTGGTATATATCAAAGATTTTTCATTCTTCCAATTGTCATTAAAATCTCTAAAGCTTTGCTATTCCCTCACTACACCCCTTCCTTACAGATTCTCTCCCTCACTCTCTCTCTAATCTCTCCACCCCCTCACTCTCTCTCGATCTAATCTCTCCACCCCCTCACTCTCTCTCTCCTTTGTTCTTCTCTTATTATTTATCACTAGCTCTCCCCAATAAGCATGTGTAGGGCTTCTATATGTACCAGAAATTGATTTATACATATGTATGTGTGTGTATGAATACACATGCACAAACACAGTGTGTGTGTGGATATGTGGATATATATATATATATATATATACACACACATACGCGCTATGTGTGCATATATCTACATATACCTACATGTGTGGTATGTGTGTTTGTGTATATATATATATATATAGTTATATATGTGTATGTGCTCTCATATGTATGAAAATGTGTGATTGCACATATGCACATGCAAAGACAAACACATGCACATTTACACACATATACAAATACACTCAAAGCCTCCCAAAAAATATCCGGATTGGGGAAGAAAATCAGGGTGAGATGAAGAAGGGATGATAAGCAGCAACAAGAAAACCCCAAAAAAAAGACAACAACAATAACAACCAAATCAGTAACATACTACTAGAGCAAAATAATTGAATGCATTTTTGTGAGTTTATTAAAATGTCAGAAATGTCTTTAAAAATAAAATAAAATTGTAAATAAAAATTTAAAAAATATATATAAAGTAAAAATCCCTAAGTAGGTTGTATTGTATATATATAGTGGAGTGGGGGCATGTTAAGGTGAATGTTCCTTGTCAATTTAAACATACATAGTTCATTTCTGTTTTGTGAGGCATTGAAACAAAGGTAGGAGTGTGGAAAGGAAGGGGGGGGGGGGGGTTATTCCCCTAGGGGGATGCAAACAAGGAGTGCTTTTTGCAGAATAATTTTATGTGGGTTTATGTATGTATGTATGTATGTACAAAGACTCATGTGTGTGTGTGTGTATATATATACACACACACACAATGTTTCATAAATACACACACAAACACATATATATATATATATATATATATACATACATACATGCATACATACATACATACATATATATATATATATATATATATATATATATGCATGTGTGTGTTTTTCATCATTTTATGTTTGCTTTCTATGCTAGCATGGGTTGTAGGATGAAGTCGAGCTCTATGTTCCACAGATCTGAGTTGACCGTTATTTGTATCAAGAAAGTTCTTTGGGGTTCAGGTTTCAACAAGGTTTTAAAGGTAGATCAGTAGTTGCCCATGCAGTAATTCATCCTTCTCCATGACTAAAGACAAGTATTTCTACAGCTTGACACAATTATTATCACTGGTGAACCCAGACCATAAAGACTTGCAACAAATATTGAAAAGTATCTAATGTAATACTCTTACAATTCCACCATTTTTACTGCCATAGACAGCTCCTTTATTTCCTCAACCACCAAAAGAAAAAAGAAAAAAAACAGAAAGCTACATTGACCTTGGTAGGATTTGAACTCAGAACATAAATAGCTGGAAAAAATTCAAGATGTTTTGTCTAACACTAACAATTCTGCCAACCCCCTGCTTGTCATTCTGACTAAGCTGTTTAAATAAGAATGGATTGTTTGAAACTTATCTCTCAGATAGCTGACAAAGCACTATTGAAGCGAATATAATACATATTTTAAACAGCATTGCAATTGCATTTTTAACTTCATAAAACACTAAAAAAAAACCGTTTAGAAATTTTTACTGACATGGAGTTCAAATTGAAATTATTGCACTAAAATGCAACATCTGTGACTGGCAGCTTGTTTATTCAGGTCTGATAACTATAGTAAAAGTTGAAAGACAAAGCAAAACCACAAAGTTATGTTACAAAAGACAGCAGTAGTTGTAAAGTTAAGGTCAATACTGCTCTAAGTGTTGTTTCTACATTAAACATATTTCTTTGCCATTTATATAGAGTTTAGCTCCAGCAATGCTATTGATAATCTCAAGACTGACAATAAAGTATTTCATGCATTGATGTGAATAAAAAGCAGCCTCACTAGATCATATATTTTGATAGTTATTGCCCTAAGGGTTTTCTTCTTTTTATGCCAAAACCTTGGATAAGCGAAGTGACACTCAGCATAAATTTCCTGCTTCGTGGTGCATTTGAATATTGAAGTGTAAAAGGGAAGTGACTGCAGTATCATATCCTTCATCTGTTGGGAGTTAATTAAGAAAGTCACGTTGAAAATATTGTCCTTCGTTCTTTCCATTTCTTGCTGATGTTATCAACTTACATCTTAACTGTCTCAAATGAGCCCTAGGGAAGAATGGTGCATATAAAAGACTGCATATTTGGGTATAGTCCGTTAATGTAATTAATTATAGCAAGAAGAGGCAAATGGGAAGATAAAAAGAAAACCAAGTGCTAGATACATAAAATTTTCTGTAGCACTCAAGAGGACTGATATTATAGCTTGGAGGTTAGATAAAAGCATCAACATTATACTATTTCATGGAACCAAAAATCTTCCCAAAGGATCATGGATATATTCTAATATCTTTCAAACATCATGAATTCTGTGACCATTATAGCTTAAACTTGAAAGCATTCTGGATTTCAACAGTATTATGAAACTTTACACTATCAGGAGAAGATTTTGGAATCTTCTTTGGTTTCAGCTGTTCTACAAATCTTGGAATTATCAAAGGAGTTAGCTTGAAAACATCTTAAATTTCAGATATGGACTCACTACAGATTTTAGAGACAGTGACATTTACTAGAATATCTAAATGAGTGTTACTTTCTTCTTTTCTAAGCACAAAAATGATTGCGTATTCTTTGACTGGTTTCAGTCATTGAACTGTAGACATGCTGCCACACGGACTTCTGCAGCGTAATCGATTACATTGATCCAAGTATTTACTTTATCAACTGATATTTGATGGTTGCTTCTGACAAAACCTGCTGGAATGAGTGTTTGAGGACACTGCCCCCACGATCCTCTCTGGAATAAGTGGGAAAAGAAGAAGAACTCTTATTTGTTTTTTTTTCTATTGAACTTAAAAGAATAAAAGGTGTACTGGCTATGGGAAAGATTTGAACTCAAAACATAAAGGCATGCAACAAAATTCTCCTATCACTATATTTTGTTAACCTTTTTTCTTTTGTAAAAGTCTGCCTTAAGCCCAGAGGGTCATCAGGCTGGAGTTTATCCTGGTGTCTGTGGTATGAAGTGCCTGAGAATACAAGACTTCCCCCTGGACAGGTTTGCACTCCATTGCAGGGTTAAACTATTGCTGCTGTTGGTATTTATTTTCAGCTATGTATACTGGAACAAATTGAAAAAAAGGATTTTGCTCAAGAATGCAAGGAATCGAATGCACAGCATTATGATTGTATGTCCAACACCCTTACCACTAGAGTTTTCTTAACTCTAATCAATATATTGCTATTTTTAAACTAGTTTATCAAAGTAAATTTCATTAAATCATATTTATTCATTCATAAGTTCTTCCCATTTATCTTTTCAAATTAGTTGACATTTATATCCCATTAAGAATCTCCTCTGAAAGTTTCTCTAAACTCTCATGTATTGGAGGTTCTTAAATATGGTACAAAGTTCAAAACTGCCAAATCTCCCCCTCCCACTTTCTCTGGGAGAGAGAGAGCATCAGAGAAATTCTCAGAGGCTACTATAAAAGATATTAATTTTGTTGGGTAATTTTGAACTTTGAACCATATATAAGTAACCTTTGATACAGGGAAATTTAGTGGATATTCCTGAGATTCTTAATGGTGTGTGATCCATTGAATTACCAGCAGGTTTCCATGAAAGAAGACTATAACCCAATTAAAAGAGAATTGAGTACTTTTTTCATTTAAAGTAAGCTCACAAAATATTGTACTGAGTACTCAAGCATCATACAATTTACCATTCACACGAGGAGAGGATTACTTTGTTGCTACCAGAAGTAGAAGTTCTTTGAACTTTTTCTACCCAATTCTTTCGGAACACCCACTTGTATTGCTAATTAGGTCATCTAGGTAAGAAAATCTATCAACTACTTCTTATAAGGTGCCAAGTATTTGAAAAAATGTATTTTATAGCTGCTCTGACTGATAACTACTCCAGTGCAGACAAACTTCTTCTTCTCTATCAACATGTCTGTCATTTCACAGCATCTTCTGTGCATTCATAGTTTATATTTGCTTCACAGAACAGAGTTTGCATAAAATAAACCATGTTAAATGATATATGTGAACACACACACATATGAATGTGTGTGCCATGGGTTCAATCGGGGGCAACCACAGTTAGTAAGGTACTCAATACATTAGTGAAGTATATACATCATGTTTAATATAGAAATGGCTTCTACAGGACTAAAACTGTTTCATTCAAAAGAAATCATCAGGGCTTCTCTCCCTCTCTCTCTCCATATATATATATATATTAAATATTAATACTCTGCTATGTATTGAGTATGTTACTGTGGTTACGCCTGATTGAACTCGGGATACATATATCTATCTATCTATCTATCTATATATATATATATACACACAGGGTGTTTCAAAACATATGATATCATGACCTGTTTCCCAAGCTTGTCATATTAAGATATACATAATTGTTTCTACTTTTTGGCACAAGGCCAGCAATTACCCAGTACATTACTGGTACTTTATTTTATCGACCCTGTAAGGATGAAAGGCAAAGTTAACCTCGGCAGGATTTGAACTCAGAATGGCAAGGGCCGTAACTCTATGCGTCAAAATTTGTAGCAATAACTCTTATATTGTTCAACATTAAGCCTGCCCCATCTTGTTGTCCTAGATGTGATAGTTGCCGGGATATTTACATCTCAAATGATATCAAATTTTTTGAAACACAGTATATATAAATAAATAAAAAAATAAAATCTACCTTTTATATATATATATATATATAGGCATCTATATATATATATATATGTTTCTTTTATTTGCCACCAGGGCATCAAAAGTGGGACAAGTACAATGGGGGGAGTTTACAAAACAAGGCGTCCTCAATAAGGAGGAGGCAATAACAATATATAAAGATAAAATAAAATATAACAAAAAATAAAATTTATAACAAAGTCCTCAATAGAGAGGAGGCGCCTTGGGGGGTCACACACACCCCCGAAAAAAGTGTGCAACCCTTCTCCTCAGGAGCACAAAGGGGTGCTCCCTTGGTCTTTCATCTTCCTCACCTATAGTCTGATGTAGAGTGAAGGCCCATTCACACGGGCCATTCTCGCCACTTTCACCCATCTTTCATAGAAACGGCTGGGGTGCAGCACCTCTCTCTCCATCCTGATCCTTCTTCCGAAATGATATCGGAAGAAACGGACCAGTTGTTGGCCAGAGAGAAAGGTGTCTGACCTCAGTCCTTTCAGACGCGTCCACCATACAACCTCTTTCGCCATGGCTATTACGCACAGAAACACCGCCTCTCCTTCGTTTTTGAAGAGGGGAGGCGGCTTGATCGTTACAATAAACTCGGTGGTCAACCGGATTGGTCCCACCCTTGACAGCAGTTGTTCGACATAACCCCACAGATCGGCAATGCCCGAGCAGTGTACCAATGCGTGTGCAACGGTTTCCTCGTCGCACACGCATCTGGGACAGATCTTTTTCGATGGGTCCCTACCCGGGCGCCCGTGTCTGTAGAGCCTTTCTCGAACGGGCAGAGCCCTTCTGTAGCATTGCCAGGCTAGGGACCTCTGGAAGTTATCCATGGGTCCCGGGCTGAATGTCCTACCGAACAGGTTGGCCAGTTCGTCTTCCTCCATGCCTAGGGCTTCTCCGAGGGCGTCGTCGCACCTGCTAACCACCAGCCCTCTATAGAATGACGAGGTGGATTCTCCACTGACAACCGGGTCCGCCTGCCAGAGAGCCGTGAGTGCCTGGGCACACTCGGTGTGCCAGGCGCCCAGTTTTCTCGGTCTTTGCTTGACCCAGGATTGCAGCTCGGTGAGTGAGACGAGTCTGGGAAAGGCTCGCCTCACAAACGGGGCCCACACCGGTTGACCGGAGAGGAATACCTGAAGGTGCCGTAGCCTTAATGTGTGTTTACGTATCATTAGCCACGGCATCCCCAGCCCTCCTTTCGAAGGGTGTTGACAGCAGATGGATCTCCTCACCATAGGAGCCCGCTTCTTCCAAAGGAATTGGAAGAGTGCGCGCTCCATTTTGGCGAGCGTTTCCCTTGGGCAAGGCACAACGGTCAGGCGGTAGTAGATGACGGACGCTATATAAGTGTTCGCCACCTCCGCCCGTCCTTTCAGGGACAGTTTGCACTCGGCCCACTTCTGGGTCAGTGCAAACACCCTGTTCGTCACCTCACCCCAGTTCTTCTCCATCGGGAGGTCTGGTCCGAACCAGACCCCGAGCAACTTCACCGGGCCCTCCGTCCAGCGCCCGACGACGCCATCGGAGGGCATCGATCTGCCCCTCCACGTGCCGAGTTGCAGACCGATCGACTTGTCCCGGTTCAGCTTAGCCCCTGTAAACCTTTCGTACTCCTCCAGTAAGGTGCCGATCGCCCTGATTTCCGAGGCCGTCGACACCATTACTGTTACGTCATCGGCGTAGGCTGACACCGCTTTCCGCAATCCCGGTTCCAACGGGATGCCCTGCAACAACTCCAACTTCCGCAGCAGTGGCTCTAGAGTCATTACATACAGAAGGGAGGAGAGAGGGCACCCCTGTCGGATGGACCGCGCGATTTCGAACGGCTCCGAGAGGTAGCCGTTCACCTTGACCCTAGAGCAGATGCGGCTCCTGTGCATGGCATTGATCCAGCCCCTGAAAACGGGTCCGAAGCCTGCCGCCGCTAGCACCACATCCAGGTAACCATGGTCGACCCTATCGAATGCCTTATATTGATCCAAGTTGATCAGGGCCCCACCAAAGCCGGGTTCGTTCCCAACCCTCTCTATGATGTATCGCATGAGGTGGAGGTTATCGTGGATGGACCTGGACGGGATAGCACATGTCTGCGCATCTCCCACCAGGTTGCCCACGACAAGCGCCAACCTCTTTGCTAGCACCTTGGCCAAAATCTGTAACTCTGTATTTAGCAGAGTTATGGGCCTGAAATTATTTATATCGTCCCCCTTGTTCTCGTCCTTCCTCACTAGCATGACTACGCCCTTGGTCACAGCACAGGGAATTCTCCCGTTCTGTTGCCAGTTGCAGTAGACCGCCTCGAGGAGTTCGGGGAACAAGTCCGGCATAGCTAGATATAGTTCGTATGGAAGACCATCGAGACCCGGGGATTTGCGTTTGCCGCATTGGCTCAGCACGTCCTCTATCTCAGCGGCTGAAATCGGCTCCTCGCAGGACTTCGCCTCCCTGTCCGAGAGACGCGGCTGACCGTCGAGGTATGGACCGAAGTCCACGTCCCCAACCGGCCCCCCGCCCCTTCCGAACAATCCGGCAAAGTGCTTTTGAAAAGCCTCGCACATCTGCTTAGGCTCAAGGATCACCCGTCCATCCTGGTCTCGCAAAGACCGGATAGTGGATCTGCTCCCTCTTTTGGCTTCTGTCACGCGGGCCCAGCTAACAGCTTTGGTCCCCTCGTTTCCCAGAGCACGTATTTTGCTTCGGACGATGCAGCCTTCGTGTTTCGTGTCGAAGAACTGGCCCAGGGCCGTTCTCGACGCTAGCACTCTGGCCACGTCGCCGCTTCTAATTGCCTCTTCTACACTATCTACCAACTCCCTTTCCTTCCTATTTCTATTTGAGGCTAACTCCTTACTAAATTCTATAGAGACTACTCTAATCTCTCTTTTGAGAGATCCCCACCACCTGCTGTTGACGATGGCGCCCGTCAACCGCTCCTTAACTAAAGTGCTAATCCGGTTCCTGTAAGCCTTACTTGCCGGTAAGGACAAGTTGAGCTTCCAGTAACCGGGTCCCTGTCTATGAGTTCTGTCAAGGTTGACCATGCAGGTCACTAATTTGTGGTCTGAATAGCCAACCATGCGCATTTTTGGACAACTTAAAAAGTCCTTATCCTTAATTCTAACTAAGAACCTATCTAGGTACGACCTAGATGATCCGCTACGATTTGCCCAAGTCCAGGTTGGCGCAGTCGGAAAATCTAGTCGATATCTATCGGCCAGGTCAAATCGACCGATTAACCCTTTGAGGCTATTACACCCCTCTCTATCGGGGCAGGCCCCTACGTAGTCCCAGCGTGCATCTAGGATACCATTCCAGTCCCCCACTAATAGCAAGGAGCGGGACGTCCCTAGAAAAGTCTCCAGACGATGGAAGAAGTCCAGCCGCATTGACCCGAAAGGGCCGTAGGCGGCTACCAACCTAAACGCTCCGCCTTTACCACTGCCAAGGTCCAGAACCACAAGTCGACCCTCCGGGTCCAAATGTACCATCTGTGTTGCGAGACCCAGATGTTTTTACAGCAGAACGACAACTCCACCCCCACCTCCGGGCTGACAGAGAGATGCGTGCATCTCAAAGTCATCAAAGGCGGGGGCCAGCTGTCGCACGTTGCTGATCCAGGCCTCGCAAATAACCATCACATCTATACGTTGTGACCTGAGGTCATTTAGAAGCATTGCTTGCTTCCAAGTTGAGCCCAGGCCACGCACATTTAAACAGCCTACTCTTAGCATAGCCATGTTGGTGGTGAAGAGAAAAGGCACTTACCTCTCTGCGTCCCGGGTATCGGGCTGCACAATTTCCATTAGGGTGGGGGATGGGTTGTTGGGTGGGGTGGTGGTTTGTGGAAGTGTAGGGGCATCAGTGTGTTGTGTGGTTGGGGAGCTTGGAGTTGTGTGGGTGTTTGGGGAGGGGGTGGGGTAGTTTTTTAGGAGGACGCGGTTAATGGGCCCGACGCAGGGGGGACCCACGTCCTCTTTAAAATTGTTTTTTAAAGTTTTATAGGTGTCCTGTGGGGCCTTAATCATTTTGAGGTGGGGGAAATCCCCTGCCTGGGTGAAGTTAGGCCCTTGTGTTTTTATTAGATTGTTGTTGTACACAATGTTTAACAGTTTTTTGTTTCTTGTGTTTATGTATGTGTATGCATGTTTTTGTTTTTGTGTGGTGTTTTTTGAAATTAATCTCCCCTCCAGCTTTATATCCATATACTGCTTACAGACCGTACTAACAAAGCAACACTTCAGAAGCAATGTTCTGCGGTATATTGCGGTGTTTCAGATGACATCCTTTGGAGCAAAAAAGATGATAATGACTATGGTTATTTCACATTTAAAATCCAAGGCCAATGCTACAATTTAATCAGCGGTTTACTCCCCCAGCCAAATAAGGAAGTTTTATGATTGTTTGTTTATGTCTCTCTCACACATTACAGTCTCACCTCATACCATACAACACATCCAATACAGTCGTTTTCTCTTTTATCCGTCTTCTCTTAACTGTTCTCCCGAGTGAAGCCGGGTACTTCAGCTAGTGTGTGTGTGTGTGTGTGTGTGTGTGTGTGTGTGTGTGTGTGTGTGTGTGTGTGTGTGTGTGTGTGTGTGTGTGTGTGTGTGTGTGTGTGTGTGTGTGTGTGTGTGTGTGTGTGTGTGTGTGTGTGTGTGTGTGTGTGTGTGTGTGTATATATATATATATATATATATATATATATATATATATAAACTACACTTCACAAAGGAGAAAGACAAGTGGAGAGATGCCATATTGAAGAGGACTAATCCAACCCATGCAGTCATGGAAAAATGGACATGAAAATGACGATGATGATGATGATAATACATGCATATAGGTCATCTTATTTGCTATATGTGTGTATATGTGCATCTATAAAAATAGATAATAAACACAGACACATTGTTATTTCATGGAAATATTCAAAGAGAAAGTAATTAGAATTTCCTGAGCAAACATGAAAGAGAACAAACTCCTTAAGTATCTCATATTTATGATGGCGGTTGTGGTGGTAGTGGTGATGGTGGTGGATGTTAGTATTGGGTAGGGGTGGTGTTAGTGGTGATGGTGGTGGATGTTAGTATTGGGTAGGGGTGGTGTTAGTGGTGATAGTGGTGGATGTTAGTATTGGGTAGGGGTGGTGTTAGTGGTGATGGTGGTGGATGTTAGTATTGGGTAGGGGTGGTGTTAGTGGTGATGGTGGTGGATGTTAGTATTGGGTAGGGGTGGTGTTAGTGGTGATGGTGGTGGATGTTAGTATTGGGTAGGGGTGGTGTTAGTGGTGATAGTGGTGGATGTTAGTATTGGGTAGGGGTGGTGGCAGTGGTGATAGTGGTGGATGTTAGTATTGGGTAGGGGTGGTGGTAGTGGTGATAGTGGTGGATGTTAGTATTGGGTAGGGGTGGTGGCAGTGGTGATAGTGGTGGATGTTAGTATTGGGTAGGGGTGGTGGTAGTGGTGATAGTGGTGGATGTTAGTATTGGGTAGGGGTGGTGTTAGTAGTCATAGTATTGGTGTTTGTAGTAATGATGTAGAGATGGTGCAGTATTAGTATTGGTTGTGCTGGTCTTGGTATTGGTGATGAATGATGTATTGGGTGGTGATGATGATGTTAGTAGTGGGTGTTGATGGTGTTAGTAGTGGGTGTTGATGGTGTTAGTAGTGGGTGTTGATGGTGGGGGTGGTAATAGTGATTGAAGTCATAGTATTGCTGTTTGTAGTAATGATGTAGTATTAGTATTGGTGGTATTGGTGTTTGTAAAGATATTGATACGGTAGAGGTGCAGTGAGTTGGTAGTGGCTGATGGTATGCTAGTCATAGAACTGATGTTTACAGTGGTGGTGGTGGTGGTGTGTGGTAGAGTTGGTAGTGTATGGTGCAAGTAGTGGTGCTGGTGCTAACATTTCTAGAGATATTGGTTATGTGTAGCTGTGGTGGTGGTGTTGGTAGTGGTGTTGGTGTTTTTAGTGATGGTATTAGTATTGGTGAGGTTGGTAGCGGTGGTAGTATTAGGGTTTTTAGTGTTGTTGGTTGTGGTGGTGTTGGGGGGTAATAGGAAGTGCGACAGTGTCTGTAAAAATCCAATCTTACATTAATATACTTACTCTGGGGTCGCTAATAACCCTCCCCCCACTATTAATTTTTCAGATTTTTTTCAACCCCATCTTCTTCTCTAATCCACCCAGCACCCTTCTTTTAAGTTTTGCAAAGTTTTATTTGGTACATATACATATATACACACATACACACACATATATATATACAGGGTGCGGACGATATTTGTTCGCAATTTTCAACTGCTAATTTTATGCAAATTTTTTTTACTTCCGTTGTCACTCTTGTCTTCATAAAAACAGTGACTATATTTCCATTATTTATTTTCAGAATAATTGATTATGAATAATTTTGAACCTCCGAATTTGTGGAAGAGACACGTGCCGAGAGGACAAATAAGGAAATTTCAGACTTTCTCAGCGTGGACTGTATATATAGATAATCATATATATATAGATATAAAATAAATATATATATATAGGAAGGGGATCCAGCTGTAGAAAGCAAGCCAAAATCAGTTCCTGTATGAGCAAGGCATGGTCAGCCTACCAGACACTGCCCACAACAGGACAACCCGTCTAACTCATGCTAGCATGGAAGAACGGACGTAAAACAGTGATGATGATGATATATAGATATAAATATATATATACATATATAATATATATATACATATATAGATATATATAAATAAATATACACGGGTGTGTATGATTGTATATAGATTGTATTAATAAAAGGAATTCCAACTTTGATTTACTTGTTTTATTTACAATCCTTTAAAATTTATATATATCATTTCATTTCATTTCATTTTTACGTCCGCTTTTCCCTGCTTGCAAGGGTGGGATGGGAACTGATTCAGGCTTGATTTCTACAGCTGGATGCCCTTCCTAACACCAACCTCATTTACAGTGAGTGCTGGGTGCTTTTTTTCCGTGGCGCCTACACGTGCACTTTACAGTGGAATGATATGGACCCCAGTCCCTATCATCTCATTTCTACAGCTGAGCAAACTGGAGCAATGAGAAATAAAGTGTCTTGCTCAAGGAAACAACACATCACCCGGTCTGAGAATTGAACTCACAACCTTTCGATTGCAAGGCCAATGCTCTAACCACAGAGCCATGTGCCTCCATTATATATATATATATATTATATATATATAAATATATATATATATATATTATATATATATATATATACCGAGAGCTTTGGTGCTACACAGTAATAGAGAAGACCTGCCTTACCTAAGTACAAAGTGAAACCTACTACAGTCAGTAGGCACCTCTAACAAAATACACCCCCGTCCCACTACCCACACCCCATCCACACCACCCCTTTCAATGTAAAGTTATGCTGGTACCACAACATCCAGCACGAAACAAATGAGATCGTGTAGGTGTCATGACAAAAAAACACACAGTCCACGCTGTAATGTGGCCATGTAGGCAACACGGTAAAAACCTCCCAGCCCCACACTGTAAATGTGGTTGGTGTTAGGAAGGGCATCCAGCTGTAGAAAACCCGCCAGACAGTCCTATGCGAGCAATGACAACCACTCTTGCCTCAAGTGGGGAAACTCCCGTCCAAACCCATGCAAGCGTGGAACATGGACGTTAAACAATGATGATGATGATGATATATATATACACACATACATCCATGTATATATATATATATATATATATATATATATATATATATATATATATATATATACATACACACATACATCCAAGTATATATATATATATACCTATATATATATATATAGGTATATATATATATATATATATATATATATATATATATATATATACATACATACACACATACATCCAAGTATATATATATATATATATACCTATATATATATATAGGTATATATATATATATATATATATATAAGTGCACACATAGAAATCACATAATATACTATGTATGATTCTGCACAGATGTGTGTGTGTGTGAATGAACATCTAAAAATCAATCTGTCAATAAAGATATGATAATCAGTTTAAAGTACAAATCACCCACAGAATTGTGTCTACACATCAGTTACTATATATAATCATCTTCCATTGGGGTTTTTTTTTTTTTGCCTCCATATATATGTGTGTGTGTGTGTATGTATGTATTCATATATAACCCATGCTAGCGTGGAAGATAGATGTTACACAATGATGATGATATAAATGAGACTGATGAATGTGGAGAATGAATGGGAGAGAGAGAAACTACCCCCAGTAGACCCAACAGAGGGACCAGCTATTGAGATTGACGACTATACAGTCCAAGAGGCAATGATAGAAATGAAAAGTGGTACGGCCACTGGGCCGCCAGAGATAGTTGCTGAGATGTTGAAAGCATCAGAAGTAGGATCTAAACTGGTTGCACACATCATCAATCAAGCTATATAGGGCAGAGTCATACTTAAAGACTGGTGCAGCACTATTCTTATGAATTGCTACAAAGGTAAAGGGGATGCTCTGGAGAGGAGCAATTATAGGGGTATAAAACTTATGGATCAGGTTATGAAAGTGGCAGAAAGAATACTAACACAAGTAATTAGAAAAAGGGTCAAATTAGATGAGATGCAGTTTGGCCTTTGAAAGGGTACCCCGATCTGTCATCTGGTGGTCCCTAAGGAAACTAGGTGTAGAGGAATGGCTTGTAAGGACAGTGCAAGCTATGTACAGGGGTGCTGTCAGTAAAATGAGAGTAGGAATGGAGTTTAGTAAGGAATTCCAGATACAATTAGGAGAACATCAGGGTTCGGTCCTCAGCCCGCTCTTGTTAATTATAGTCCTCTAAGCCATAACAGAGGAGTTTAAGACTGGCTGCCCATGGGAACTTCTTTATGCTGACGATCTGGTACTTATAGCAGAATCAGTAGAGGAACTAGAGAATAAATTCTGGCTATGGAAATAGCAGTTGGAAGCAAGAGGACTGAGAGTGAACCTAACAAAGACTAAAGTGTTGATGAGTAGAAAAGAGGACAAAACTCTGATTCCATCAGGGAAATGGCCGTGTACGATACGCAAAAAAGGAACTGGCATAAATTCTATAAAATGCACACAATGCAGATATTGGGAACACAAGAGGTGTAGTGGGAGAGCAGGCAAACTAACAGGTAGGGAAAACTACATATGCAGTAGACATACAAGGAAATTTGACAGTAGAAGTCGCAGTGATAGATACATTTTTCAAATATAGGTGAGTTCTATAGAGGTCGCTGATAGCTTCCGATACCTAGGTGATCAGATAAGAGAGGGGGTGCTTTGAGGCCATAGTATCTAGAATAAGGACGGGTTGGAAGAAATTTAGGGAGCTGCTTCCTCCGTTGACAAAGAAGGGTTTCTCCTACGAACGAAAGGGCAGTTATATGATGCCTGTATGTATATATTTTTTGCAGATTGATTAACCCTTTAGCATTTAAACCAGCCATATCTGGCCAGAATTCTCTCACCTCTTTCTGTTCAAACCAGCCATAACTGGCTGCTCATACTGATGTTAAGGTATTGTTCTCAAAATAAATAATATCAAAATCTCAGATTCAATAGTATGTGAGATACTTCACTGTGAAAATACAATAGTAAATATAGAGTAAATAATTGTTTCTACTTTTGGCACAAGGCCAGTAATTATCCCAGTACATTACTGGTACTTTATTTTATCGACCCTGTAAGGATGAAAGGCAAAGTTAACCTCGGCAGGGTAATGTAAATAATAAAGGTTTAAATATGCAAAGGCTCTTTTGTAGATTTTGAACTCTGACTGGTCTATTTTAGCTTTGGTTGGATGAGTTCTGCTTTACAGTGGCTTATCACCAGATCAGCTGGTCAAATAGTCATGTACATCATCTAGTATTACCCTTTCTCCTGTCACTAATGAGACTTAACACTGGCTTGGTCAACCATCACATTGTCACAGTAATGAAAACAAAACTCAATAACTTTGTCTTTGCTACCACACTTAAAATAATTGTTTCTACTTTTGGCACAAGGCCAGCAATTATCCCAGTGTATTACTGGTACTTTATTTTATCGACCCCGTAAGGATGAAAGGAAAAGTTAACTTTGGCGGGATTTGAACTCAGACCATAAAGGGCCGTAACTCTTTGCTACAAAGCATGGTGTCTGACCCTCTACTGATACTGCCAATCCACAAAATAATATTGATCATATATCAATTGGTAAAGTCCTTAGAATATTAGATAGAATGCTCTATGGTATTCATTCTAGCTCCCTGCTATCTGAGTTCAAATCCTGCCAAGGTTAACGTTGCCTTTCATCCTTTTGAGGTGAATAAAAAAAGTATCAGTCAAGTACTGGGGTCAATTCTTCCTCTATATCTCTTTCTCGCTTCTTCTCACTTTCTATCCTTCTTTGAAAGATCTCTGCTGTAGTCAGGCCTGGAGAAGGATGAGCTCCACCAGGCTTAAAATGCCCAAGAAATACTGTATGAGTATGTCAATATGGTGGCCCTACGAATTCCTCAGGAGTTACGGGACCATACCATATCAGACAATTTTCACACTGTACAATAATTTCTAGTTCTCTAGCTATTAAACAATGTAGAATTGATAAATGTTCATTGATAGCTGAGTCTATTCAGCTGTACATAGGGACCAAAGGATGGCAACACTGTGGAATTAATGAGTTGTATTTTGTTGGTTTGCAATACTCAGCTCAGTGGCCTCCTGTAGGTTGAGTAAATCTTACCAGGGTTAGACCAATATCTGATCTATCCAAGAGGAGATTTGCCTTCCCTTCACTTAACATTATAAAATTCTGTTTCAGTCCCACCTTTCATGAATGCTTCCAATTTGTAAAATAGATTAGCAAATCAAAATGAAGTTCGAGAGCTTTGCTCTCACTTTCTGTCAACCCCAAACAGTGCACTTTAAAAAGTGGGTACTATACTTTCCCTTTCCTCTCTCTTCTCAATACTTAAGTATCTGTGTACAGGAAGCCAACCCTAATCTTATTAAACCAAAAACAGCCCCCACTTCCACCACTTCTTGCAGCTTACTGTCTTTCTCATCTAACTAGCCTTTAAGAAAAAGGATTGGGGCTATTTCCCCTCACCTTGACAACTTAGCCCCTTCCATTTCCCTATTTATTTCATGTCATCTTTTTTTTTTCATTTCAAACTTCTTAATTTCTTAAATCGTGATGGAAAATAATCTAACCCTGCTGTTCTACTACCACCACCACCACCACAAACATTACCACCACTACTACCACCACCATCACCACCCACACCACCACTACCACCACTACCACTATCACCACCACCAGCACCACCACTACCACTACCACCAGCACCACCACTACCACTATCACCACCACTACCTCCATCACTATCACCAGCACCACCACTACCACTATCACCAGCACCACCACCAACACCACTATCACCACTACCACCAGCACCACCACTACCACTATCACCAGCACCACCACCAACACCACTATCACCAACACCATACACATCACCATCACCACTATCACCAACACCACCATCACCACCACCATTTCATTTTTTCAGGGTTCAATGATGGTTGTAATTATATTAAGTTTACACATGCAGCTTTATCAGATCTTGCAAGTCTCTTTCAGCTGAGCCAAACCAAAGTAATGGGAGTTAGTTTTGCTGGGTTCAATTACAGAACTAGATAAGCTATCTAAATTGATTGGGGTTGGTAAGCCTTGTCACCCTACACCCTTCTGCTACACCCCACTCTGAGCCATATACCCCCCCCCCCATCACCATCTCTCTGCTACACCCCATCCACAAGACTCTTCTGAAAAACTTCCTATCCCCCCCCCCCACTTCCAACATCCTCAAATAAGAACCCCCCAGGGATATCTATCTAATTCCTACCCACTGCAGCTCCAACTACACCCCACCCCACTTCAATATGCTGGAATATGAAGGGTGGAAGAAAGGAGTGGGTGTATGTACCCTTGTGATACAAACATCCACCCTTCTGCATAAGTCTGACCCACCCTCTTTATTCGGAGAAGAGGTGAAGGTGTAGTTGATCTTGTGTCCCAATTATTTTGAATATCCCATATAACAATAATTTTTTCTACTTTTTGGCACAAGGCCAGCAATTACCCAGTGCATTACAGGTACTTTATTTTATCGACCCCGTAAGGATGAAAGGCAAAGTAAACCTCGGTGGGATTTGAACTCAGAATGGCAAGGACCGTAACTCTATGTGTCAAAACATGGCGTCTGACCCTCTACAGATACTGCCAATGTGGAGGGGACAAGTTCCGTTGGTGAGGCAGTCCATCTGCTGCCAGCACCCTCTACATGGAGGGCTGGGCATGCCGTGGTTAATGATGCGTAGACATGCGTTGAGGCTGCGACATCTCCAGATATTCTGCCACAATGGTGAACAGGTGTGGTCGCCGTTTATCAGATGGGCCTTTCCGCAGCTCATTTCTTTGACTGAGCTGCAGTCCTGGGTCAAGAAGAGACCGAGACTGGGTGACTGGCACCTGGAATGTTGCCAAGCACTCACTGCCCTCTACCAAGCGGGCAATGCGATCAGTGGAACTTCCACTCTCGAGTTCTATAGAGGATTAGTGGTGGGCAAGTGCGATGATGCACTCGGAGAAGCTTTGGGCCTCGACGAAGTCGAACTGACCAGTCTGTACCAGAGGACTTTCGAGCCGAGGACGATGGACAATTTCCAGAAATCCCTCGCTTGGCAGTGCTACCGGGGGGCACTGCCGGTTCAGGATAAACTCTACAGGCACGGAAGTCGTGTCAGACAGACCTGCCCAAGATGCGCACAGAACGACGAAACCGTTCTGCACGCACTTGTCCAATGTCCGTACATTACTGACTTGTGGAGTTATGTCGAACAGCTACTGTCGCGTGTGGAACAAATCCGGCTATCGGCCGAATCCATAGTGAAGATCAACCCGCCGCCTTCCTTAGGTCAGGAAGAGCAGGAAATTTTCCTCTGTCTGATGGCAGTAGCGAAAGAGGTTATATGGTGGACCAGGTTAAAAGGACTGAAGACAGACACTTTTCTTTTTCCCTTCATCCTTACAGGGTCGATAAAATAAAGTACCAGTAATACACTGGGTAATTTCTGGCCTTGTGCCAAAAATAGAAACAATTATTATATAAGAGTGGTGGATTGGCAGAGCATCAGACAACATGCTTTGCAGCATAGAGTTACGTCCCTTTACGTTCTGAGTTGAAATCCCACCGAGGTTAGCTTTGCCTTTCATCCTTTCAGGGTCGATAAAATAAAGTACCAGTCACACACTGGGGTCGATTTAACCGACTTTCCCCTCCCCCCAAATTGTGCCTATACTAGGAATCATTATCAATTGCCTTTCATCCTTATGGGGTTAATAAAATAAAATACCAGTAGTGCACTGGTGTCAATTTTATCAACCTTCCTCTCCCCTCACCCCAAATTGTTGGCCTTCTGCCTAAATCAGAAACCATTATTAATTTCTTTCCAAAGGGCGATGGATTGGCAGAGTTGGTAGAGGGTTGGACATGCTTTCCAGCATAGAGTTACGTCCCTTTACGATCTGAGTTCAAATCCCGCCAAGGTTAACTTTGCCTTTCATCCTTATGAGGTCGATAAAATAAAGTACCAGTAATGTACTGGGTAATTGCTGGCGTTGTGCCGAAAGTAGAAACCATTATTAATTTCTTTCATATTCCTATTCATGCTATGTCATTACATTCAGACACACACACACCATGTACAGTTACACATACATATGCAGACAAAAACAAACTTGCACACACACACCATGTACACACCATGTACACACCATGTACAGTTACACATACATATGCAGACAAAAACAAACTTGCACACACACACCATGTACACACCATGTACACACCATGTACAAATATCTTCACATGTGCTCACATATAAAATGGACATAAAATGATGGTGATGCGCGAACAATACCTGACAAAATAAAATAGTTGTGAAATAGGACAAGCCTATTGACCTCATGGCTACACCTAATTTTGTTGACCCTTGTACTTCTGACTAATCCCAAAACAAGTTCCACAAACCTACTTTATGGTTCAGGGGTTAGCAATAAGTAGGGCACCCAACAAATAAACAGTACCTTCAACAAATAAATAATTCTACCCCTGCAAACTTGAGCAATAATTTTTTTTCTTTTAAATGAATATAAAATAGTCTATCCCTTTTAATATATATAATCAGCCAGTCTGTGATCATCCCTGCTTTTATAATCCAAACCCTTATTTAATCCTTTAGCTTTACTTTATACATACTATTGTATTTTCCTGGCAAAGGCTTTATCTCCCATAATATCAAAGCTACAAGATTTTGATGTTATTTATTTTGAGAACAATACCTTAACATCAGTATGAGTAGCAAATTAAGGCCGGTTTGAACGGTGAGAGAATTCTGGTTGGATACGGCCGGTTTAAGTGCTAAAGAGTTAAAAACGTTCTTATTTAATTTAACCTTGCGCTATAGTCTTTCTTCAGACATATATTTAAAAGAACACTTTTTTAAAAGGATAACCAGCCTGCATGTGACTTCCTGTAATAAACTGGTCATATCTAAATATCTCAATCAAAATCTCATTACAATGTGAACGATATTAACACCAGCCATAATATACTAATATATAAAGTTACAAAATTTCTTTTTAAAACCACTTCAATTAAAAATTAATTGAAACATATTGGTGGTGTTCTCATTAGAGTCATTAAGAAATAATAATATTAAAGTTATTTTTCTAAATCTTTCCTAATTTTAGATTATTTCTTAAAAATCCTCCAGAAACCCAAGTTTTAATAAATAGGTACATTGTGTACTATAAGCTGTAACTAATAAGAGTTAGTGAAAGCAAGGGCATCAAGTGATAAAACACTACTTAGTTCTTACATCAAATTATGGGGTGGGGAGTCAATTGATACATTCCTAGATCTCATTTGTTTAGTGAGTGGGGTGGAATTCATCAAATTGAACCAAGGAAGCAATGTTTCCATTAGTCTTTCCATTGCCGATACTATCTATCAGTCGCAACTTCTTGCAGAAGGAGCAACATGAAATAAAGTGTCTTGCTCAAGGACATAATGCATTGGCTGCTCTGGGAATCAAACTCACAACTTCACAATTGCAAATCCAATTCTCTAACCACTAAGCCACATGCATTTACATAAAATTATAAAGGGAGGTTTTTAAATAAGTATAGACATTTTATAATACAACTTTTTATCAGAACAATAGCTAGTTTTAAGCTGTTTGATATCAAAAGTGCGAATAATTTTCAATATTGGTGGTTTATTGCATTTTAAATATGACTACCAAAGGTTAACCCTTTATTATTTAAACCAGCCATATCCTGCTAGAATTCTCTCACCTCCTTCTGTTCAAACCAGCCTTAACTTGCTACTCATACTGATGTTAAGGTATTGTTCTCAAAATAAATAATATCAAAATCTCATAGATTCGATATTATGTGAGATAAAGCATTTACAACGAAAATATAATAGTATATATAGAGTAATCATCATCACTGTTTAATGTCTATTTTTCCATGCTTGCATGGATTAGACAGGTCGTTCACGTTATGATACAAGTCTGGTGGGTTGGCCATGCTGTACCCTGCTCAAACGGAACTGTATTAGGGCTGGGATTTTTACAGTTAGATGCCCTTTCTAACTCCAACCACATTGGCAATGTGCAAAAAAGTGCAGCATTTTTCAGGTTCTACCAAGTAATGTAAATGCTAAAGGGTTAAAACAAAAATGTTGTAGCTAGAAGAAGTTAGACTATTATATTACAACTGAAATGTTTGTTGCAATGAATAAATTTTGACTGGTTTAGTTTCTGTCTCAATAAATAGCTTTCTCGTAAAACTGCCTAACTGAGACTAATCTAGTGTTATGTTACCAATTCTTCTGCAGTGTTGATATTAGAATTTGAATAAAGGAAGAACAAATCTAAAAATTCAATAAAGATTTTATTATTATTATATGAATAATAATAGCATGAAGATTTTCAACAGGTAAACAGCTATCTTTTGTCAAAGTATGGTTCCAAAATGCTAGTTTATTTTACCAATAAATGTAGAAGAAAAGAAAATAGTTATTTCACTAGAATCCACATTCTTCATTAAAAAAAAAATTAATTTAATTTAATTTAATTTAAACACATAAACAGTGTGTATTGTTGTGAGAAATATGGACATGAAAAATATTTTAGGTGATCTTAATGTTCATATTAGTTGTAAACATAAATTAAATTTTTTAAAAATCTATTTATATAAGTTATGGAGTGATTTTTAAATTATTGATCATAAAATTAATATCATTTTATGACTCAAACTTATAAAATAAAATTAAAATTAAAAAATTAAAATCTAAAATAAATAATAGAATCTAAAAATAAATAAATAAAAGTAAAAAAAATAATAATGATAATAAAAAAAATAACTGCTGACTTGAGTATTTTAATGATACTATGTAAACAAGTTCTATGATAATAACACTTTAGAATAGTAAAATGATAAAAAAAAATAGATTAATTAAAAAACCCAGATTATTATTATCATTATATGATAATTTTAGAAGACAAAGTTTTAAAAAATACATCAATATTATTTAACATTATTATTATTGGTAGAAACAATTATTATTGGTATGTCATAAATATTTTTATTTTCCTATATATTTCCTGGATTTCTTTATATCTTTTCATCTGCATCCAGTAATGTTGATTTAGCAGAAACTATCTGAAAACAGTATTGTTAATTCAAATGTTTATAGTATCTTGATTTGAAAACAGATCATTGTCAAAATTTGTGTTATTAGAGTGAAAGCATTAATGTTTAACCCTTTAGTATTTACATTACTCTATATTTACTATTGTATTTTCACGGTAAAAGCTTTACCTTACATACTTATCTCTCATAATATTGAATCTATGAGATTTTGATGTTATTTATTTTGAGTACAATACCTTAACATCAGTAGATACAGCCAGTTACAGCCAGTTTGAACAGAAGAAGGTGAAAGAATTCTGGTCAGATATGGCCGGTTTAAATGCTAAAGGGTTAATGTGATGCAATCATAGTGCAGTTTTGTACTTTTCAAGAATATCTCAATGTAATTTTATGCAGTACATGGTGTTAAGTCTTTAGTAGACTCCATTCTCAAGCGTTCTGGCCAGGTATCTTGTTTAAGTATATTTTTCATATTCTCTTCTACCTGTCTAAGAAGCCCACAGAAAATAAGAGATAAAATAGTGCCATATGGCAGTGTTAAACCCAGCTACAAATCTGATGAGCTTCCACAGACTTTGACTATTTTCATTCACATAGGTCAACCCGAGACTATTACAGAAAACACTTGTCTTCTGGTGCCACACAATGGAATTGAACTTGCAAGCATAGAAAAATAGATGTTAATGATGTTGATATATATATGTATGTATATCGGATGATTCATTTTGATACACCCTGCACATTAATAAAAGACACATCTCTCTTCTTCTTGTGATGCTAAACTCCGCCAGTTGCAGACTGCGCATTAACATGTGATATCTCTCTCCACAAAGTTCGATCACCAGCAGCAGAGTTCAAAGAGCAAAGATCAAGTCCAGTCCATAAGTTGATATTGTCAAGCCATCGTTTTGGCTGCCGGCCTCTGCTTCTCTTACCAGTCAACCTTCCTTCCAGGCATAACCTACTCACACCACGAGTTGATCTTTTTATATGGCCGTATAGTTTGAGTACTCTTGACTTGACAATTAATGTAATTGGTCTAAGTTTGGTAATGTTGAGCAACTCACTGATACAGATACGGTCGCTGAGCTGCTTGCCAGTCATAAGTCTCATGATGTGGTTCTGGAATGTAGAGAGCTTCTGAAGTGACCTTGTCGTCCAATTAACACAGTTAAGACCATATAACACAACTGGTAGGATGTAAGTATGAAAGATCTTAGCCTTCAAATGATAGGAAACTCGTTTTGATGTTAGTACTTCCTTGTTCTTGTTGAAGGCTACCCAACCTAGAGCGATGAGCTACTGTGCAACAAACATTCCATTGTTGTATACATCAACCTATTGAAAGAAACTTATACCAACTTAATAGATATATCAAAACAGACTTGGGAACTAAACGCTATGTAGACATCTTGAAGGGAGTTAAGCAGTGGGATGTACTATCACCACTTCTTTTCTGTATAGTTATAGCTGCACTTATTTACCAAACTGAAGAAGAATGCTCCTCTGGCTATCAAATAGGAGGTAAAATCCTATCAAATCTTAGCTATACAGACGATCTGGCCATCATGAGTTACTCTAAAACTTATCTGCAACACTTTCTGAATGTACTGGCCAAACATTCACTGGAGGCTGGCTTACACATCAACATCTCCAAAACAAAATGTATGACAACTGATAAAATCAATGCCAATCTCCAACTTACAATCTACAGCCAGCAAATTGCTCAAGTTACAGAGTTTCTATATCTCAGTCACAAACTATCACAAAAAGACACATACAAGCAAACAAACAAACACAAAAACACAAGCACATATTTTTTTGGCAGGTTTCAGCACAGTTTTTGTTAATCAAATTCTACTCACAAGATATTGGACAACGCAGCCAGTGCGTTGGGGACCCCATTTGCTCATAATAGTGAGATGGAGGGAGTGACAGTGGAGTGGTGGTTTCTTTGTGTTTGGAACTGGTGTGTGTATATATATGTGTGTGTGTGTGTGTGTGTGTGTGTGTGTGTGTGTGTGTGTGTGTGTATGTGTGTGTTTCATGGACACACACTCACGCATTAACACTATATCGCTGTTGCACAGCAACTAATAACAATATAAAGACACCTGAGATTAGAGTAGAAGATATTTACTCAAAGTATCATACAAAGAACCTGAACCCAGAACTACTGGAATCTGAAGGAAACATCTTAACAACATGGCCATGCTTTTGTTCTAGATGTTCATATGTAAACACAGACACGCATACAGAGATGAGGACTTCCATATCAAAGGAATAAGTTACTCTCATTGCTTCTTTTTAAAGATCTGTTTTAATATTTAGTATGGTGTAATTTCTTACGCAAATAATCCTATTTCAAGTTATCTTGTGTAAACATGAGTACATATGTATGTACATGGCTATAGATATAGATATATACATATGTATGCAGGCATGCATGTATGTATATATGTACGTACGTATATAATTATATCTGTGTGCATGAGTGACTCCATATTTATCAGTTAAAAACCCACATATATGTAATGCATGTGTGTGTGTCTGTATATATGTGTGTGTGTGCGTATATATGGTAGCTTGGAAAAATGGATGTAAGTTGATAATATATTCACACATCTCTCTCTTGCCTTTCATCCTTACGAGGTCGATAAAATAAGTACCAGTAATATACTGGGTAATTGCTGGCCTTGTGTCGAAAGTAGAAACAATTATGTGTGTGTGTGTGTGTGTGTATACACATACATACACACATACCCACATGTATGTATGTATGTATGGGAGTGCACTGGTTTGTGTGTGCATATATATATATATACACTGTAAATGTGGTTGGTGTTAGGAAGGGCATCCAACTGTAGAAAACCCGCCAGACAGTCCTATGCGAGCAAGACAACTACTCTTGCCTCAAGTGGGAAAACCCCCATCCAAACCCATGCAAGCGTGGAACACGGACGCTAAACCTGATGATGATGATGATGATGATAATTCAGTGTTTAAATCCTTGTGGCCAACTTGGGTAGTAGATGTAACCAGTTGATTAAATGGTGATGATGATGATTTTATATATATATATATATATATATATATATATCTCATCATCATCATCATCATTGTTTAACGTCCATCTTCCACGCTTGCATGGGTTTGGACGGGAATTGTCCCACTTGAGGCAAGATTGGTTGTCTTGCTCGTATAGGACTGTCTGGCGGGTTTTCTACGGCTGGATGCCCTTCCTAACCCCAACCACGTTTACAGTGTGGACTGGGAGGTTTTTACCGTGTTACCTACACGGCCACATTACAGCGTGGACTGTGTGTTTTTTTTTGTTGTGACACCTACACGACCCCATTTATTTAGGACTGGATGTTGTTATGTTAGCCATCCGCGGCCGACATAAAGATGATATATATATATCATCACCGTTTAGCACCATTTTTCCATGCTTGCATGGGTTAGACCAGTCGTCCACGTACATGGAAGCTACGAAAATATTCAACAAGAGAAACTTCTAGCTCTTTTACAGCTTCTCTTCTTTGCTTTTTGTTCTTCGTTTTCTCATCCATAATCTGCCTCCCACTGGCCTCCTTCAATATTGGACATTTTATTCTTATTTTATTTTATCTTTTTTTCCTCTTTTTTTTATTTTTTTTTTCTCATTACTTGTCTCATTACCTCTTTTTGATTACCAACTGTAAGGAGTACTCAGTACTTCCCCTAGTCTGTCATGGTTTACTAGCTCTATGGAGAGGAATGATTGACAAGAGGCCAAGCCTCATTTGCTTGTGGAGTGGGGTGGACCTCATCAATTCGGACCAAGGAACAATGTTTCCATTGCCAATACTATCTACCATCGCAATTCCTGGGAGAAATATCAATGTGAAACAAAGTGTCTTGCTCAAGGATACAACGCATCACCCTGACCAAGAATTGAACTTACAACCTCACAATTGCAAAATCCACCTCTCTAACCACTAAGCCCCTGAGCCTTCACCTCTATATGAACGTTTAAATTAAATAAATGAATACATAAATAAATAAGTGAAAATTGAATAATGCATATGTTTTTATTGGCAAAATGACCCTACCCAATTATAACAATATCTGGTTCAACACACAATTCTATGTCAAGTACAATACAAATACATAAATGTAATACATATATAATTGAATAGAAAATAAATAAATGCATTAAAACCCTTGGGAATTAGGTAATATATATAAAAAAAATTCCGTGCCCAGCAGAAATGACCAGAGTATTCAACAATAACAACTACTACTAATACTACAACTACTTGCATTAACATGACTACTACTACTACTACTAATAATAATAATAATACAACTACTTGCATTACCAAGACTGCTGCTGCTGCTGCTACTACTACTACCACTACCAGGAATACTGATATCACCACCACTGCTATTACCACCATTATGGTGGTAGTTGTGGTGGAGGTGGTGGTGGTGGAGGTGGTGGGAGTTAAGGTGGGGTGATGGGAGTTAAGGTGGAGGTGGTGGTAGTTAAGGTGGAGGTGATGGGAGTTAAGGTGGAGGTGGTGGGAGTTAAGGTGGAGGTGGTGGTAGTTGCGGTGGAGGTGGTGGGAGTTAAGGTGGAGGTGGTGGGAGTTAAGGTGGAGGTGGTGGTAGTTAAGGTGGAGGTGGTGGGAGTTAAGGTGGGGTGATGGGAGTTAAGGTGGAGGTGGTGATAGTTAAGGTGGAGGTGGTGGGAGTTAAGGTGGAGGTGGTGGTAGTTGCGGTGGAGGTGGTGGGAGTTAAGGTGGGGGTGGTGATAGTTAAGGTGGGGGTGGTGGTAGATAAGGTGGAGGTGGTGGTAGATAAGGTGGAGGTGGTGGTAGATAAGGTGGGGTGGTGGTAGTTAAGGTGGGGGTGGTGGTAGTTAAGGTGGGGTGGTGGTAGTTAAGGTGGGGGTGGTGATAGTTAAGGTGGAGGTGGTGATAGTTAAGGTGGGGGTGGTGGTAGTTAAGGTGGGGTGGTGGTAGTTAAGGTGGAGGTGGTGGTAGATAAGGTGGGGTGGTGGTAGCTAAGGTGGGGGTGGTGATAGTTAAGGTGGAGGTGGGGGTGGTGGGGGGTAGTTAAGGTGGAGGTGGTGGTAGTTAAGGTGGAGGTGGTGGTAGTTAAGGCGAGTGGGGGGGGGGGGTAGTTAAAGTGGAGGTGGTGGTAGTTAAGGTGGAGGCGGTGGTAGTTAAGGTGGGGGCGTAGTTAAGGTGGAGGTGGTGGTAGTCACTGTCATTGTAATGATGATGATGATGATCATGATGGTTGCCATGACATTTGTTATTAATGTTGTGATGATGGTAAAACTGCTGAATGAATTTTCAATGTTAATAAAAACAACCAACAACAGCACAATAACAACAACTATAACAACCAACAACAACACAATAACAACAACAATAACAACCAACAACAACACAATAACAACAACAATAACAACCAACAACAACACAATAACAACAACAATAACAACCAACAACAGCACAATAACAACAACTATAACAACCAACAACAACACAATAACAACAACTATAACAACCAACAACAACACAATAACAACAACTATAACAACCAACAACAACACAATAACAACAACTATAACAACCAACAACAGCACAATAACAACAACTATAACAACCAACAACAACACAATAACAACAACTATAACAACCAACAACAACACAATAACAACAACTATAACAACCAACAACAACACAATAACAACAACAATAACAACCAACAACAACAATAACAACCACCAAAAACTAAAGAGAAGGGAACCTAAAAGACTTTTGTTCTGCTATTCTTGTCTTTCTACTATTTCTTCTTTATCATTTCTCTTATAATAACCCTTATAGTAGGAAATAGGACAAGATGTTAACCCCTTATTCCCCTCCCCCTGCTGTAAATGAACACTACCCCTCCCCACTATTACCTTGCCCACACATTTCATACACTTACACACAGACAAAATGCTCATAGACAGAGCAGACACACACACACACAGAAAGACATGCATGTACACACAGATGCAAGCACACCTACATAAACACACACACACACACACACACACACACACACACACACACACACACACACACACACACACACACACAGATGCATGTATGCTTACACACACAAATATACACACATACACGCACATATACACACATACATAGACAGAGATACATATAGAGACAGATATACTTCAATGAGTTTCAATCTTAACTCACCTCAGCTCTGACAATACAATACACACCCAGACACACCACCCCAAACTTAATCATAAGATAAACACACACTCAAGAGTAATAGACTTCCATCTCAACTCAGCTAGACATAACAAATGCTCACAAGAACTATTTTTTGACAAAAAAAATTACACCCACTAGTCTCTTTTCAAGCCTGTGAGGGAGTCTCTACATGGTAAATGGATCTGCTAGAAACAGCAGTTACATTCACTGATATTACACTAACATATATCACTGGACCTGCTAGAAATAGCAGTTACATCCACGGATGTAACATATGTCACTGGGTCTGTTGGAAACAGCAGTAGGAACCACTGATATCACTAACATATGTCATTGGGCCTACTAGAAACAGCAGTAACATTCATCGATATCACACTAACATATAGGATACTCGATCAGACGTCACTTCAACAACTAAAGTATATTTACTAAATCCCTCTAGAGTCTTGATTATTTTTATATATAGTTTATTGGTGTGTGTAACTAAGTTACTATTGGTTCATCAATTTCAATAAACTTCAACACCATTTGGGCTATCCAAAAGATCAGAGTGCTTTTACTTCTATTAGTAATAAAGGGGTTCTCTCTTCTATCAAAAGGGAGATTGCATGATGTTTGTGTATGTAATGTAAAGATGCATGCCAGCAAAAATGGGCCTCAACTGCAAAAGATGATGGCTGGAAATAAAGGAAGCAAGCAAGCAAGCCTTCTCTGCTGCATGTGTTATGTTAGAAAATATGAATGACAAAACACAGATGAGTTGAGGAAAAAACTGGACATAAAAGAAGCCAGATGTTGTGTACAAGAGAGATAACTGTGCTGATATGGACTTGTATTGACAGTTGGCCAAGATGTGCCAGGAGCTCTGGATGGAAGGAAGCCATATATGTGGCTGGCCAAAAAAGATGAAGGCAAAAAGTAGATAAAGCTGATCTGTGAAACCTGAACATAACAAATAGTAAGATATTGTTTTGGAGAGGACTCAGCCAACCCATACAATCATAGAAAAGCTGATATAATTAGGATGATACAGACAAAAGGGAATTACTGGTGCATTAACTGTATTACGGTGAAGGCATGTGTCTTTGTGGTTAGGGTATTTGGCTTACAATCATAAGGGAGAGTTGATTCCTGATGGCGTGTCATGTCCTTGAGCAAGACACTTTATTTCACGTTGTTCCAATCCACTGAGCTGGCAAAAATGAATTGTACATTTTGTGTCATGCTGAATCTCCCTGAGAAGTACGTTAAGGGTACGTGTATCTATGGAATGCTCAGCCACTTACACGTTAATTTCATGAGCACATTAATTTCGAATCAACTGGAACACTTGTTATGATAACCGACAGAGTGCCGTCCAACTGTACTACAGTATATATCTACAGATAATTCAAAGAGGTACATAGATGCAGATGAAACTCCAACACAAGATTGAATTTACTTCAGCTTACCATTTCCTCTTCATGAAGATATTGTATTTAAAGACAAGGTGTTTATTTCTTTATTGTATACAATGTTGGCTAAAAAAATTCTATAAATATAATATACAATAGCATTGAACAAAAGGCTAAACATGTACATTTACTTTAGTGAGCGCGTGTGCACGTGCGTGTGTTTACACACGCATATTCACACACAGATATAAAAAAATGTGTGTGTGTGTATATATATATATATATAGAGAGAGAGAGAGAGAGAGAGACACACACACTTATAAAGATATACATACAAATATACAAACATACAAACATTCATCCCCTTTATTCACAATTTCAAAACTAATTTCTCTGCTTCTCATATCTCTCCCTTTTCTCTCTTCTATCCCTTTATATTACTTTCCACCTTGCTCTCCATCCCCTACACTTCTCTATCCATCTCCCCCTATTTCTCCACCACTCCCTTCCACCCTTACTCTCCTTTCTCTCCTTCCTCTAAGCTTTCACTACCATAATAGTAAACTGTGAAAATCCTGTTTTGTTTCCTTACTAAGGATCAGCTTATCCGGTGTTGAATGCAGCCTGGTTTTAACATCCATTTTGGCATGCAGACAATTTCAATGATGCCAAGAGGCATTCAGTTTTCTGCCGCTTGCCAAATTCTCTCAATGGTTCCTGAACACTATAAACACGCATGCACACACACACACACACACACACACACACACATATACACATAACCCTCCTTCCACACACGTATTTATACATTGTTCATACATTTGTATGTTAGAGTGTGTGTATATATATATATATATGCATGTGTGTGTGTGTATATATATATGCATATATATATATATATGTGTGCATGTGTGAGTGTGTGAACTGTATATGACAGTGAGCTGGGGGTTTAATGAATAAAGTGAATGGAGAATGTTTAGCCAGCAAGAATATCTATTTACTTGTTTGCATTAAGCCAATGAGGAGCCTTCTCTGCAATCATTCAACCTGCTAGAAACAGCAACCCTAATTTCCTCACTCCAAATCACACACTACCTTCATATAAATGGGAAGATACACTGAACAATGTAGTAATGGAATGGTCACAGCTGGAATGCCTTGAATTACAGAGCTATCATGGTGCTAAACAACAAAAACTAGTTTGTGTGTGTATACACGACATGCCTGACTATGTATACATGTGTAGGGGAGGGGAGGTGGGTCCGTATGTGGGTATGTATATGTGTACATAGATATATTAATGTACATACACGTGTGTGTTAGCATGTAAGTGTGTACATGGATATATTAATATATATATACACATGTATGTATGTGTCTATATGTGTGTACATAGATAATTTTCTTTTTAATTTTTTTTTTTTTATAGATATTTATATATATATATAATATATACACATGTATGTATGTGCCTATATGTGTGTACATAGATATTTATATATATATAATATATATATATAAACATGCCTTTAAGTGTGTACATAGATATATTTACATGTAAATATGCAAATGCATCTGGGTAAACATAAATACATTAATATAGATATTTGTGTTCATTATACATATGAATTTATGGAAATTTATAAATGTGTGTATGTGTGTGTATATATGCATGCATGTATATATGTATGTAAGCAATATGTATATGTATGTATATATGTATATACGTATGTATATATATGTATATGCATATCATCATCATCATCATCGTTTAACGTCCATCTTCCACGCTAGCATGGGTTAGCATATGTATGTATGTATATATCTAGGTATGTATACATGCATGTATGTATGTATGTATGTATGTATGTGTATATATATGTATGTATTCTTTAGGTTGTTTTATTGCTTTTGGCCAAGGTCATACTGGAGCAGTGCCTTCAGGGTTGAATATTCTATGCCTTTTGTGTCATCTTTGTGAGGATCCAGGGGTCCAATGGTTCAGTGTGAGTGGCATCTCTAGATACTGGATCAATGCCGTAGGCTACTTCGTTTCAGTTGTAGCCTTTTGCAGATGGCTGCTCTCACATATGTTAATGAGAAATACATCTAAGATACCTTTTTAAAATCTCAGGGGGAACTTTTGCTGAAGTTTTGCAAATCTTTTGAGAGACAGTTGTAGAAATTGTAGGCATTGAAATGCCAAGTTGTTGCTGTATAGGCAGGTTCCTGATAGGAGGGTTTGGATAAGGAAGGGGACTAAGATGTTAAGGGAGGGTGTTTAGAGAAATATGAAACGTCTGCATGTGTGAGTGTGTGTGTGTGTGTGTGTGAAAGTGTGAGGGTGTGAATGCATATGTGCTAGCTGTCCAAACTATGCTAGCATAGAAAGCAGATGCTAAATGATTATGATATATATATATATATTACGTAATAAACAATATAAGAAAATTATTTCATTTACCAGTGGTTTCTTGAAGGCAGATATTTATGTCTGTCTTCAGTCGTCAGATTGAATAAATAACATGGTGTTTTTATTAAATATCAATTTATTTAATAAAAACACTGTGTTATTTATTCATTCTGACGACTGAAGAAACCACTGGTAAATGAAATAATTATCTTACGTTGTTTATTACATAACCTATAAGCTCTGTAGCCTACATAGAGCACTCTCTTTTCCTGTATCTTTCCTACGGAAATACTTCATTTATATATATATAGGAAAAAGCATGACCCTGACGGCAGAGCTCAAGCGGTTTCGACGGCTATTTCTGTCCAGAAATAGCCGTCGAAACGGCTTGAGCTCTGCCGTCAGGGTCATGCTTTTTCCTATTACCCACTCTACTACCCTAAGTATTGAATACTCTGGTGCGTTATGGTCCATCTGGTTCCTTACTACAACTCCTTTGTTATATATATATATATATATATATCATAAACGCATAGTAGCACCTGAAGAAAGGTCACCTTGACACCTTGGGTATCACATTTGTTCCATGTATGAACATAATATATTATTATATAATATATTATTATATAATATATTATTATATAATATATTATTATATAATATATTATTATATAATATATTATTATATAATATATTATTATATAATATATTATTATATAATATAATATTATATATATATCCCCGGATGGCTGGAACAGGTAAAAGAGTAAAAAAGTGTATATATTTATATATATATATATATAGGAAAAGAGTCAGGACCCGACGGCTGAGCTCCGGCCGTTTCAACAGCTAGATCCGAACTGACTCTTTTCCTATTACCCACTTTACTACCCTAAGTATAAAGTACTCTGGTGCATTATTGTCCACCTGGTTTCTTACCACACTTTCTTTGCTATATATACAGGGTGCGGACGATATTTGTTCGCAATTTTCAACTGCTAATTTTATGCAAATTTTTTTACTTCCATTGTCGCTCTTGTCTTCATAAAAACAGTGACTATATTTCCATTATTTATTTTCAGAATAATTGATTATGAATAATTTTGAACCTCCAAATTTGTGGAAGAGACACGGAGTTCTTCTTGGAATCCGCGTCGAGAGGACAAATAAGGAAATTTCAGACTTTCTCAGCGTCAGCAGGAGAATGATGGAAAAGGTCAGAAAGGAATTGTAAGATTCAGGATTCGATTACGAAGCAACATCAGAGAGGAAAACACATGATCGACGATCTGACGCCTTCAGAACGCTCGAGTTCTTCCCCGAGGGCCTCAAGCTGCATTTATACCAACCACATCTACCTCCAACGAATTCCGCACACGTGCCGAGATTGAAGGTTCTACCATCGATTAAAGCTGAAAGCTTTTTTTCACGACATGCCATCATCGACACAGACGGATGACTTCACTCGTCTCAGTCGCTGGCAATCACATTGGACGCCGAGCTCTGGCCAGTTCAGCACCCTCGACTCCTTTGTCAATACTTGCCGGCGTACTGTGAATCGGTTCTGTTTCCACCAGCATTGTCGTCGCTCTAACATCACGCGGACTGAGCTCTCTGCAACCTTCGGCATCACGATGACATTGTCATCAAACCCGCTGACAAAGGTGGCATTGTGGTGGTTTGGAGCGTTGACCTCTATAAGGCTGAGGCTCTCCACCAGCTCACGACCCCCCCCTTTTTTACTGCCCTTTGTTCTCCGACCCCACTCCTGACTACAAACAACTCGTGTCCTCCACCATCCACGAGCTCATCTCCTCCTCTCTCCTACCCCCCACAGCCACCAACCTTATTGTACGCACCCCTCGTACACCCACCATCAACTTCCTCCCCAAAATGCACAAACACAATAATCCCGGCCATCCTATCGTTTCCACGTGCAACTGCCCCACCAAAATCATCTCTTAGATACCCTCCTCGCCCCGTTATTCACCAACCTACCCTCCCAGATCCACAATACCAATCATGCCCTTGACTTGACACTTCAACTCCTCCTTCCCTCCTGGCCCGTCTCGCCTTCTCTTCACCTTGGACATCACCTCTCTCTATACCGTCATCCTTCATGATGATGGCCTCCACCCTCTCCAACATTTTTTAGACTTACGCTCTACTCCTTACCCCAGCACTACCACTCTTCCCCGTCTGGCTGAGCTTGTTCTGATCCTCAATGGCTTTTCCTTTTCGGGTGAATTCTATCAGCAGGTCTCTAGGGTAGCGATGGGAACCAGAATGGGCCCAAACTATACCAACTTGTTTGTTGGCTATGTCAAAGCTCAGATCATCTCCCAGTATGTTGGACCTACTCCTGAGCTATACAGTTGTTATATCAACGACTGTATCGGCGCCACCTCTCTATCACAAGAACATCTCGACTGCTTTCTTTCTTTTGTCCTATCTTTCCATCCTGCTCTCACCTCCACCGCCTCCGATTTGTCTCTCCCTTTCCTCGATATCTCTATCTATCAATCACTCTCACCACACCCTCCTACCTACTTCCATCTTCTATAAACCAACAGACTCCCACTCTTACCTCTACTTCACCTCCTCCCATCCAACCCACACCAAACACTCCATACCCTATTCCCAATTCCTCCGTCTTCGTCGGCTATGTAGCCAGGATGACGATTTCGAAAGCCATTCCCTTCACATGGCTTCTTGCTTCATCCAGCGTGGATATCCACCCCTCCCTCAGCCAAGCTGCTCTCACCCGAGCCCGTGAAACCGACCGTACCATAACTCTCTCACCTCACCAACAAACTCCCAACACCTGTGTTCCTTTCCCTCTCACCTACCACCCCATCACCCTACCATTCCGGCGACATATCCTCCGCAACCTCCTGGTATACAGCTCCTTCTCTTCCCCCTCCTACGACTCCACCTGGCTCTAATCCTTGTTCTCATCCCCACTGCAACACTTGTCCCTTCATTTCCACCCTCACCACTCTTACAGGTCATTCCGTATCCACCACTCCTTCACCTGCACATCCACCCACATAGTCTAAGCCCTTCGGTGTTCCCTTTGCGGGTCTTTATACATCGTACAAACGGGACGCCATATGGCAGACCAATTTGCTGAGCATTTGAGGGACATACGACTCGGTTTGGATACTCCTGTCGCCCGTCATTTCTGTTCCCCTGGTCCTTCTTCCCTACATGTCTCAGTCCTGGGTGTCCTTTCACATCATGGATGACAGACCTCGCGCACCAGCACTGAACAAAATCTGATTCATCGCCTTCGGTCCTATTTCCCTCATGGACTCAACTCACCTCCCCAATTTCTTTAATACCACGTCCATTATCACATGCACTTGTACATTCACCCCTATATTCCTATGGTCAGAAACATATTCTCGTACAACTAATACAGACTGACAAAATATGCACACACCACTTTTCCCTTCACAGCTCTGTATACACACACACCCTTATATTAACATACTTACAAGCATACACACTCTTTTACTTACATATGCACACACATTTCTTAGCTTCATGTGGATGTATAATAACACTCACACAAACACAGAGACACACATATGCATACACACGCGCACAAGTATAGCTCTTTTCCCCAAACGTTTTTTTTTTTCAGGTAGACGCGTCTCATCATCCACTTTTCTAAGAAAATAAATCATCAGTTTTCCAAGAGATGTCAACATGAATAGACCTGACTGGACATTTTTTCCAATTCAAACCCACCCGCCCCTTCTATCTATCTTATTTCTCATTCTTCTGATGAAGGACTAGCGTCCGAAACGTTAAGACCCTCTTCCTGCTATTTCAAGCATTAACCTAATATATTCCTTCCATATACTGTACCTATTGTATTATTATTTTTGTTTACCTTTTACATATGGCGTCACGTAGTAATACAGAAGACCCAACCCCCCACAGGTACAAGCTGAAGCATATAGACTATATGCTCCCACACCCTCCCACTGCAAAGTGGTCGTGGAGGTGCCACGGCAAAAAAGCACCCAGCACTCACTGTAAATGAGGTTGGTGTTAGGAAGGGCATCCAGCTGTAGAAATCAAGCTAGAATCAGTTCCCGTATGAGCAAGACAAGGTCAGCTGACTGGACACTGCCCACCCGTCTAACCCATGCTAGCATGGAAGAACGGACGTAAAACGGTGTGTGTGTGTGTGTAAAGATTCATAGAGAGAAAGAACCATGTATCATATAGGAAACACAGTATATATACCAAATACATATTCTATAGAAGAATATGTACTCAGGTGGAATCATTAGAGAGACCTTATAGTGTTATTTCATATTCCGTAGAGTGTATCTTGAAATCAATCATCGAAGGCAAACTATCGATTATAATTAAACCCCAGGAGGTTATAGTCTCGGCATTCTAAGAGAAATATAGAATCAAAATGGTACATAAGACAATACACTTGCCATTGGCAAGTGTATTGTCTTATATACCAAAATACAATATAGAGTAATATAAAGGCTAAAGGGTTAAACTCTATATTGTAAAAACTGAAATCCCCAGTGACTTCAAGGTACAGCACTGGGGATGTGTTTGTATCTGTAGATGTAAGAAAAACATATAGGTTTCCTTACACACCTTTAGTCTAAATAAAAGTGTGTACTTCAATCTACCACAATTAATGGAAGATTTTCATTCTGTTTTCCCTTGAAAATAGGTATTTGTTTCTACAACAGGGGCATACAACTGCTAAAGATAAGACCTAGATAGTTTTTAAAGAGTTCATGAATTTATCTGTTTCCTCCCTCAGATTTCTGACAATGCCTTCTTCTACCTTGCTTTGCTCCCTACTCATTTTACCTTCTGAATATATGATATGAAAACTGAAGCATACCTTCACACTTGCGTTTTGTAATCTATAAGATTGGCATAGTGAGTGTGTAAATAAGACTTACACATTAGGGAATTATCTTGTTAGAAATAGAAACCGAATCTCCTCCTTCAAATTACACCCTACTGATTTAAAAATGAGGAAGAATCAAATGGGAAGATAATGTAATCCTAGATATTATTACAATAACGAGATGATCATAGCTAGAATGTGTCTGCTGAATAATAGTTGACCTAGGGCTAAACAAACACAACAAAACAAAAATGGTTATACAGAACCTTTTAGAAATAGTAGCTATATCTCCATCCTAAAATGACACTCTACTACCATCAGCTAATGTAGTCAGTCTTACAAGCTTCTAAAAGAAGAGGTGGTCATGAATGGTATGTTTTTGACCAAGGACAGCAAAAACAACAATGACCCACTGTTTCTAAGTAAATTCTGATTAATGACGTGTGTGTGTGTGTGTGTGTGTCTGTGTCTGTGTCTGTGTGTGTGTGTGTGTGTAAATACAATAATTAGTTTATGAACAACAAAACTGTTTAATCCTTATTCTAACCTGCTAAAAGAAAACATTTGTCTACCTGTGTCGTCTAATTTCACAATTGGAACTAGTTGCTTCTGACTGGACTTGCTGGAAGGAGTGTTTGAGGACTCCCACAACCCTGTGACAGGACCTGCTGGAAGGAGGGCTTGAGGACTCATTCCTGAGAGAGTCTTGGGGACAAAGTTGGCAAAGTAGAAAAGAAGAAATATACTATCTTTGCTTTATTTAACCCTTTATATTTAAACCGGCCATCTCCGGCAAGAATTCTCTCACCTCTTTCTGTTCAAACTGGCTGTACCTGGCCACTCATACTGATGTTAAGGTATTGTCCTCAAAATAAATATCAAAATCTCGTAGATTCAATATTATGTGAGATAAAACCTTTACTGTGAAAATACAATAGTAAATATAGAGTAATGTAAATGCTAAAGTGTTAAAGCTTCGTTTCCACACACTAGATGAAGACAAGGTAGAAGCTCAACTGTTAGTGACAATAGAGACAATTTTTATTTTGTTTAAAGCTTTGTTTCAATACACCAAGTGGAGCAGTTAAAAACAAACTTTTCTGTCTTGTCAAAAACCTCATTTCCACACTCCAGATGGAAGCAACAAGAACGGAAGATTCAACAGTTAGACACAGCTTTGCTTCCAGATTTATTTATTTTCAACTGTTTTTTTTTATTTTTTTTATATTATTTTGTTTGTGTTGATATTTCAAGATGGCTGGCTGTCTCTTATGTTATCTCAGTAATTAAAATATTTCTTACATAACAAGGAACTAGTCCATGAAAGGTATACGTCTTTCTGTACAGTAAAAAACAGCAGATGCCTACTTAAGAATTAATAAAGATAATGACGGATCCGAAGCTGATTACATAATTAACTTAAACATGCATACTTGCATGCCTGCATGTATAAACACATATGTATTATTAACTATACATACATGATGATATATATATATACACACACACTATATATACACACACACACACACACACACACACACACACACATGTATATATGGAGGCACATGGCTTAGTGGTTAGAGCATTGGCCTTGCAATCGAAAGGTTGTGAGTTCAATTCTCAGACCGGGTGATGTGTTGTTTCCTTGAGCAAGACACTTTATTTCACATTGCTCCAGTTTACTCAGCTGTAGAAATGAGATGATAGGGACTGGGGTCCCTATCATTCCACTGCAAAGTGGTCGTGGAGGTGCCACGGCCAAAAAGCACCCAGCACTCACTGTAAATGAGGTTGGTGTTAGGAAGGGCATCCAGCTGTAGAAATCAAGCCAGAATCAGTTCCCGTCCCACCCTTGCAAGCAGGGAAAAGCGGACGTAAAATGAAATGATGATGACACAAACACATATTTGTATATAAACCTATACAAACACAGACATACATATATATATGTAATACAAACATGTATATATACATATACAAACACACACACATATATATATGTAATACAAACATGCATATATACATATACAAACACACATATGTATATATACAAACACATACACAGACATGTATACATACACACACAAACATGCAGATACACACTCACTTATACATCTATCTATCTATCTAGGGCGGGTAAAATTTTCGAGATCCATGGACGAGTTCTCTCCAGCGGTCTCTGTCCCCCATTATCGCTGCCATGTCCTGCGTCTCCAACAGACCAGTGTCTGTCCTCAGATGGTGGATGGGTGCTACACGAGAATGCTGAGGATGGCTCTGAACATTAATCAGTATACACTGAGGGTGAAAAACTCAGAGCTGTATGGGAGCCTCCCAAAAGTCAGCTCAAAAGTGACACAGAAGAGACTGAGGTTAGCTGGACATGCTCACTGACATCCAGAGTTGACATTGCACTCAGTGCTCCTGTGGGAGCCCCTACATGGACACACTGGAAGAGGAAGACCAAGGTTAACGTATGTTGATGCCCTAAGGACAGACACTGGTCACTTATACATATAATTATATATTTATACAAAAATATATATACAAACCCATACATACACAGAATCATACATCTATGTATATACATACATCTATGTATATACATACATAGATGTATATATCTACATAAATCACTTTATGTTGGTAAATTATTACCTTTCATTTCATGTTTACACATTCTACAGACAAAACTAAACATTGTTTTTTTGGATTTGTTTTATTTTGTTATTTTGATTTTATTTAGTTTTTGTTTTCAGTTCTTACCAAGAATAAGTATCTTTGGTAATGTTTTGTGGAGGGTATGTGTCTGTTTGGCTGGCTGTGTGTGGGGTGTGTGTGTATGGTGTGTGGTGAGTGTGGTGTGTCTGTTTGGCTGGCTGTGTGTGGTGTATGTGTATGGTGTGTGGTGTGTGTGGTGTGTCTGTTTGGCTGGCTGTGTGTGTAGTGTGTGAGTGTGGTGTGTCTGTTTGGCTGGCTGTGTGTGTGGTGTGTGTGTATGGTGTGTGTGTATGGTGTGTGTGTATGGTGTGTGTGTATGGTGTGTGTGTGTGGTGTGTGTGTGGTGTGTGTGGTGTGTGTGTGTGGTGTGTGTATGGTGTGTGTATGGTGTGTGTGTGTGTGGTGTGTGGTCTGTGTGTATAGTATGTGATGTGGTGTTTGTATGTATGTTTGTGTATGTGTTTGTATGTATGTTTGTATGATTGTTTGTATGTTTGTGTATATGGTTTGTGTGTGTGTATGTTTGTATGTATGTTCGTATGTATGTGTATGTGTTTGTATGTTTGTATATATGGTGTGTGTGTTTGTATGTGTTTGTATGCGTGTTTGTATGCGTGTTTGTATGCGTGTTTGTATGTGTGTTTGTATGTGTGTTTGTATGGTTTGTGTGTGTGTTTGTATGTATGTATGTTTGTATTTGTATGCTTGTTTTGTGTGTGTGTGTTTTTGTGTATGCCTGTTTTCTGTGTGTGTTTGAAATCATGAATACGTGAAAGTATTTAGAAACATTGTTTACTTGGGTTTCATGTTGGAATGTTCTTCAAAAAAGCTTGGAAAATTTATGTGTTTTCATGGGAAAAGATTTTGATAGATATTCTGATACTAAGTCTAGATCTTGGTTTTATGTTTTTCGTTTTCACAATACAATTGCGTGTCTGGTAGTCTTCAGCTTGCATTCCAACTACCGACAGCAGTGTAACAAATCTGAAACTCGTTTCCAATTTCTGAAGACTGGGAACAAGAAACTCTGAGGAGCGACTCACGCAGACTCAGCTTTGAATAAATAATGTTCATCCTCCTCTTCCTCCTTTTCATTTTATGTCAACTTTTCATACTAGACTAAGATGAGGTGAGTCGAAGCAATCAATCTTTCTCATTACATTCTATATTTGGCACAGTTTCTATGACAGAATACCCTTCCTAATGCCAACCAGAGTGTACTGGGTGTGATTTCATGACACTAGTTCTACCTTTTAACAGAATGGATTGGGTGTATTTCATCTTGGATCTTGGTACCAAAACTAACACTTCACAGGGTGTACTGGGTGCACTAACACTAAAGAGTTTATCATATGATTGTCCGAACTGAGGAGTCCTCTCAAACACTACATTGTCTCTGATAAACACTCTAGCCTTCAGTCTCTTACTCTATCTTTAGTGTTGTACTAATGGATGGCTCCATCAACTTCATGCTTCACTGTTTATATAACTCTCTATATCAGAGCAATTCTCTCGTATGCTACATTCAATCCTTTTTATAATTTTATAATGTTATATATTAAAAAAGCATGGTAGAGATTGGAGGTACAATATATATATATATATATATATATAACTAGAAATTGATTAACATATAAATAAACATATGAAACAATCGATTAATTGGTGAAATATATTTCTTTAATGGAATATATACAAAGAAGATTAATCATCTTATAAGGTATCTATTTTTGAAGTTCTAGTTAACTTTATTTAGTTACCTACCTAGCTATGTGTGCTTACACACTTGTACAAATTATCCCCCGTGATTGTTTCATCATCATCATCATCATTTTACGTCCGCTTTTCCCTGCTTGCAAGGGTGGGACGGGAACAGATTCTGGCTTGATTTCTACAGCTGGATGCCCTTCCTAACACCAACCTCATTTACAGTGAGTGCTGGGTGCTTTTTTGCTGTGGCACCTCCACGACCACTTTGCAGTGGAATGATATGGACCCCAGTCCCTATCATCTCATTTCTACAGCTGAGTAAACTGGAGCAATGTGAAATAAAGTGTCTTACTCAATGAAACAACACATCACCCGGTCTGAGAATTGAACTCACAACCTTTCGATTGCAAGCCCAATGCTCTAACCACTAAGCCATGTGCCTCCATATGTTTATTTATATGTTAATCAATTTCTATTTGTTATAAAATGCTCGGACCTATTCATTAGAATCCTAGAGCTTATTTTACGGGTGATATGGCGCATGTCTTTCTGGCATGACACCCATAATTTGATTTAGATTAAATTCATTTTGAATTATCTTAATTTTGGATATATATATATATATATAATTGTTTCTACTATAATTGTTTCACTGGGTAATTGCTGGCACAAGGCCAGCAATTAACCAGTGCATTACTGGTACTTTATTTTATCGACCCCGTAAGGATGAAAGGCAAAGTTAACCTTGGCGGGATTTGAACTCGGAATGGCAAGGGCCGTAACTCTATGTGCCAAAGCATAGCGCCCGACCCTCTACCGATACAGCCAATCCACCGCCCTTATATATATATAATAATAAAATAACAGGAGGCTGGACTTGTGTAAATCCTTGAAAGGTTTATTATACTATGATCATTTCAATGACCGGATTCCGTATGAATCCGGTGATATCATCAGGTGATGATATCATCGGATTCATACAGAACCCGGTGATATCATCACCGGGTTCCGTATGAATCCACCTCCTGTTATTTTATTATAATATTTAACTCCGTACTCGCACCACCAACTACACAAACGAAGACGGTTGAGCTGCTTTACGTTGAGTACTCTCCATATTATTACATCAAGATTGACCATATGGAATTGACCAGCTCTATCCAGTGGTGAACCTTCAAACCTAAATATATATATATATATATATATATATATATATATACACACACAAGGGAACAGGCGAAGGTTTCAAGAACACCCTCTTTGTCTGTGCCCGTGTCGTTTCACTTTGGATTGCCTCAGGAATGTAACCTTATTATGTAAGAAGCTGTCTGATGATGTCACAGCACTGGGTACATGTAATTGTGGCCACTATCGTCATTGAAATATGTATCACAGCCTTATCAATAAAGGACTTTAACATCTGAAACTACTTTATATTTTCTTATTCTATATATATATATAAAGGTATAGTAGTACGAAAAAGAAACGGTTAGGCAAGCTGTAAAGGTTAGAAGAGAAAGATTCAGTGTCTGTTCTTTAACATATGTTTCAATACAATATCAGTCTACAAGTGCTGATTGTATATTATTATGCTCAATTGCAAGCATTACATAAAATGTTGCACTTCATCAGAAAGAGTGTAGTGTTGATAGTTCAAGGAGAGGTTGCTGCATCTTGCAGTAAGGATTTTCACACCTCTCTGAGACAATTTCACTGGTTCGAGATCTTTGGTGCTATGCAGTTATACAGAAAACCCATCTTCCCTTACATATGAACTTAAACCTACAGTCAGTAGGCACCTCTTAACTGAATATACATCCCACTCCACCACACCCCCTACTCCATCCTCCCACTTCTGTCCACTGTAAAGTGGTTGTGTAGGTGACACAACAGAAAGCACCCAGTTCACACTGTAAAGTGATCGTGTAGGCGACATGGTAAAAAGGCTCCCAGTTCCACACTGTAAATGTGGTTGGTGTTAGGAAGGGCATCCAGCAGTAGAAAACCAGCCAGAAACAGTTGTGACGAGCGAGACACGGTCACCCGAGTAATTTTGCCTCAAGTGGGACAAACCAATCTAACCCATGCTAGCGTGGTAGATGGACATTAAACAATGATGATATATATATATATATATATATATATAGGTTAATTTTTGGTTTAATCAATACATATAAAATATATATATCAATAATGTTTATCAGTAAAAAGCTCAATAAACTTCTGTTCAGATCATCTATAATATATCTGTAGAGTATATTATAAGTATATATATATATATATATATATATATATATATATATATATATATGTGTGTGTGTGTAGAAAGTGAGACAGAGATGATTGCATTGGTATGAACATGCATTGCGCATGAATAATGATCACTGGGTGAAGAAGTGCCAGAAAGCCAGAGTAGAGGGAGACCAGGGAAGACTTAGGCAGAGGTGGTGAGAGCTGATCTCAAGAGGAGCTGACAAAGGAACACGGCGAGTGGAGAGATGTGCTGAAAAGAACCCATCGAGCCCATGCAAGCATGGAAAAACAGGCATAAAAACGATGATGATAATGATTTCTGCTATAGGTACAAGGCCCCAATTTGGGGAGAGGGGAAAAGTCAATTAAATCGACACCCACCCCCCACCCCCAGGGCGTTAGTGGTGTTTTATTTTATTGACCTGGTAAGAATGAAAGGCAAAGCTAACCTCGGCGGGATTTGAACTCAGAACATAAAGAGCCATAACTCTATGCTGCAAAGCATGGAGTCTGATGCTCTACCGATACTGCCAATCCAGCATGATGACGATGATGATAATAGTAGTAAAGTAAACATTCACATAAAACCTTATGTATATTTATTATACATAAGCATATCGTATATGGGCTTGTATACCCGTCCACAGAACCAGATTAGATATCATAAAGTGACTCTTTATTAAATCTGCTAATTTACCACCCCTGTAGTAGTGATTTGTTGACCCCAAAAGGATGAACAGTAAAGCTAACCTTGTTGAAATTTGAACTGGTAATTCAGAGATCCAGAACAAATATCAAGTCATTTAACCCAACACTCTTATAACTCTGCCAATTTACTGCCTGAAATAAGATAAGGTAGACAACATGATGTGAAAATGAAATGGAAGAGAAGAGAAGATTTAATGAATATTTTTCAGAAGCATTTATATTTGTAATGGCTTCTTAATTCCAAAACAACAATCTTGATTGCCAAAAAAGATTCTTCTTAAAAGATGTATCGTTAACATAAACAATGTGCAAAAAGCCCCCCAAAAGCAGTACAGGTAAGTTGTTAAAATAACAATCAGATAGCAATCCTGTCATAACAAGATCAACAGAAAGTCATATATAAACTAGTTGGCTGGAAGTAAATTATTGGGAAGAATGCAATGTTTTATTCTATAGTTATAGCTCAAAATTTCTCTTGTCATATTTATTGATGAAGTTGATTGTTTATTTTGTTAATATTTTAAATTTATTTTTGTTAATTAAAGAAGATACAGAGGTTGTTTGTATTATTATGGAGCTATTGGCATATTAAATATCTCAATAGTTAATGTGCTGTGTGTGTTGGTGTGGTGATGGTGTGTGTACTTGTGGTGATGGCGTGTGTATGTGTGTGTTAATGTGGTGACTGTGTATGTTATTTTGTGTGTGTGAGTGTGTTAATGTCGTGATTGTGTGTGTGTATGTGTGTTAATGTGGTGATTGTGTGTGTGTGTGAGATACTATGGTGATTGTGTGTGTGTGTTAGTGTGGTGATTGTGTGTGTTATTGTCATGATTGTGTGTGTGTGTATTAATGTGGTTTGTGTATGTGTGTTAATGTGGTGATTGTGTATCTGTATGTGTATTAATGTGGTGTGTGTGTGTGTGAATGTTTTTATAGTGTTGTTTGACAATATTTTTGGATACACACTTGTAATGGAAATATATGGTTATACTGAAATATTCTCAAACACACACACACATAGATATGCTGCTTATAAAAACACACACACATAGATATGCTGCTTATAAAAACACACACATATATGTTGCTTATAAAAACACACACATATATATGTTGCTTATAAAAACACACACACATATATGTTGCTTATAAAAACACACACATATATATATATGTTGCTTATAAAAATACATACACACACATATGTTCCTTAATAAATATTTAGTACTGTATGATTTGAGGGAGATTTGGGTGCTATTTCTAGTGTAGCATAAAAGCTCCATATTAGTTCAGTGTGCATTTGCTTATGTCCATGTATATGTGTACACACATGTCTACTGTTATGAGCTTCACATAAAAACATGAAAATCTTCAATGTAAAGATAGTCTACCACACATAAAACTGTGTGTGAACACATGTATAAAATAAAGCCTGAAAGACTTAAAACTTTTAGAAAATGACTGATATGAATGTGGAATAGGTGGGGTCAGGCATCAGTTCCCTAGCTGATAATTATGCATGTTTTATATTCTCCCTTCCTCTGGAGTTTTTCCTTTATTTTATTTCTTTTTCTTATTCATCT